>SSNU01000033.1:159597-181618 GCA_012064415.1 Gyrodactylus bullatarudis | reverse complement strand
ATTTCATTCATAGACAATTCATTATAACAATTTTTATTAAATATTGAACCAGGAATTGAGACTGACGAGACCTGGCGAAATGTACATATCTCTTTAAAATATAATTCTTTTGTTAAAATTTTAATTGAAGAAATCTACATTCTAAAAGAAGAACGCGTACCAATAATTCCGGACAAGCTGAGAAAAAAATGTTTCCAGCAAATCCACAACCTAAGTCATCCTGGAAGAAAAGCAACACTGAAGGCCATGAAAGAATACTACTCATGGCCAAGAATGAATGCAGATGTTCACAAATGGATTAAAGAATGTCAGACTTGTCAGACATCTAAAATAACCAGACACACCAAATCGCAGCCCGCACAAATACCAGTACCAACAGAAAGATTCAGAATCGTACATGTTGACATAACTGACTTACCAGAATCGCAAGGGTACAAAAACCTGCTCACAGCAACGGACAGAATGACAAGATGGACCGAACCAATCCCAATCCAAGACATGAAAGCAGCAACAATAATTGAGCAACTAGAACTAAACTGGATAGCACGCTTTGGAGTACCTGAGAAACTGATCATAGATAGAGGCAGGCAGTTTACATCAGCCGAATTCAATTTTTCTGTGACAGATTGGGAATAAAACACCAAAAAACAACTGCATACAATCCAAAATGCAATGGGATGGTTGAGCGCTTCCACCGAACTATAGAAGATGCCCTCAGAGCAGCAAAAGACCTAAACTGGCTACCTCACCTAAGCATGGCACTCCTAAGCCTAAGAAACACAAAAAAGACAGACAAGGGCTACTCACCAGCACAACTAGTATACGGAGAGAGTATGAGAATACCAGGAACAGCAATGCCAGGAAATAAGCAACAAAACGAAGAAGAAATCAAATTCTACTTGTCGCAAATGCTGCAACAAATGACACCGGAGCAGACAAGAGTAAAGAAAAATACGAACACTTATGTACCTAAAGAATTAGAAACATGTAAAAGCGTCTACGTCAGGCAAGACACATGGTCCAATAGTCTAATACCAAAATACCAAGGACCATACGAAATCATCAAAAGGCACGAGAAGTACTACGAAATTGAAACTGATAGAGGACCGCAAACGATATCTCTGGGCAGACTCAAACCCTGCATCATCCCAGATGAAAATCCAGACCCAGGGGGTGAATTGTAGCAGTCATTATTACTTTCTCAAAAACAATATTTATCTATAACACTACCCAATAGTACTGTGGCATAAATATAAATTTATTTGTACACGATCATCACTAGCCAATAAGAGAATAGAATGCTCACTGACCAATAGAAATAGGGGAGGTTAATTTGTATCACCACGTGGGTACACTGCTCATATTTCATTGTGTACACCTCGTGCCTTATCTAGTACTTGTACAAAATCATTGAATTCAATACATGTCTTTTCCAACCACAACATGTTCCTCTTTACCTAACACTACATTTAGAACATAAATTAGGGTTAATTAGATTGCAAATATTCTTTTGTTTAAAAGAAAGCATTGCTTCTTCATTCGAGTAACAATCTTGTGAGAAAATAAAATTTTACTCTAATATTTCCAAGAAATACATTGAATAGAACAGACAAACTACTTCTTGATACATTCCATGTAAACCAGACTTGTTATTGAAGCAAGAAAGAAATAATAATAAAGAAAATCTTGTTGCAGGGGTAAACATTTCAGTATTCAGTGGATAAAGAAAAAAATAATATTCTAAAACAATTGAACTTGAATTTTTCTTGAAAGGGAAAATAAAAATAGTTTACCATCAAATTCATATTTTACAATTGAGAAATGAAGAGGCGGTGAGACATTCTATTCTTGGAAGAAACAATAAACAATCTCCAACACTCTATGGGATATGGGAAATCTTTCAACAATAAAGTCTTTAACAAAGTTTTCAAAGACACTTTTGGATTTTCGTCAAATCGAAGAAAATTAATCAGATTCTTTATTAAAACTTGGCTCAACATTGAAGTCTGATAGTCTCTGTTATGAAATACGATATGGGGGCATTGGGCAAGTAAGAAGAGCACACGTATTGAGCGAATCATGCAATATAAACAACATGATAATATTATAAATAATAGAGTTCTTTTTGCATCAAGGCTTTATTAGGTCAAATTGAGATATCATGGTGTCACCTCATTTCCCTCCTCTCTGTAGATGCAATCTTCGTCAAGGCTGGGACTTTATCAAGTTTATAGAGTTTTTCTACAAGAAACACTTTGCGTATATTCGAACACCACAACAGTTCCGAATTTCATAATGATATAAGCCTAATTTCGAACAGTTTTTTTTCTGGAACGGTTTTTAGCATCTTATCGGCTCCGTTCATTTTTGAGATTCGTAAATTATTTCTTGATTTTCCGGAATTAAAATTTTTTGAATAAAAAGAATATCAGTTTTGTTTTTAGCAAAATTAAAAACAGATTTTTCATCAAATTCATGGAAAAATCTTTATAGAATGATGGTTTTCTATCTAATAAAAGAACCTTTTTATGTTTTTTAACATGAGCTCTGGTCCAGTTCTGATTCTTTGGTTTGAGTGAGCTTTATTTCATAAGGTGCCAAGTCCATTATCAAATAGAATTATAAATCTGTCTATGGCGTAATAGATCAACTCTGATGGCTTTATTCAGATGATAATGACGGAAAAACTTTAGAAATCTAATTTGGGAATCTTCATATAAAATAGCTTTATAGAAAATCACCCCTTTATCAAATTTCATCCTAAGTATTTGTACCTAGATCTTATCGAAATTTTGACGATCTAATTTGAAATTTTATAAAACTTTCCTCTTTTTTCTACAATTGGTAAAAGTGCTTCATAATCTTGATATAAAATTCTCGAGTTTTTGATAAAATAAGTATATTACCAGCTTTATATCAACTAGCTTCAGAACATTTTAATACTGGGAAAAATGTATATGTTTTTTGCAGTGCACTGTACTTTACCTTTAACAGTTGTGTCAATTCAAATATTGGGCATTACCAAATTCATCCCTCTTATTAGATACCATTTTTTGATCTTCTCACTTGAATCCTTCTGTTGATAAGGGGGAGATTTTCAAAACTTTATTTATAGCAGTTACTTTCGAGTTGTGATTTTATCTTGTTTTAGCTTTATTTAGATGTCACAGTAATTAGGAAAATGTTTATTCCAAATTTCACGATTTATGTTCCCTTTTAGAGGGAAAATTTCTTGGTTCACCTGTCATTTCCTCTTCCCAAAAGCCTATTTTACATTTTATCACGTATACATTTTATAAGAGAAATCAGATTGGCCCACTTCTATCAATTGAGGAAAAACAATTATTCGATTAAAATTTAAACAAAAAAGTTATATTCAAAGAGATATGTACATTGTACAATGTACATTTTGCCAGGTCTCGTCAGTCTCAATTCCTGGTTCAATACTTGGAATGAATTGTTCTCTTGAGCAATTCGAATTGATGAAAAAACTAAAAAACTTTTCAAATTAAAAATAAATTGGGCCATGGTAGTTCTAAATTGTGTGTGTAGTTCTTTTGAATACACAGATTTTATGGTGCGATAGTTTATATTTCTGTAAAGTATCTTTCATCCGCTTCCGCATCTACCAATGTGTTTCTTAATTGATGAGCTGTTCTTGTTCAGATGCTTATTTATCCTAATTCCTAATATTCTCTGCATTCTAACTATATATCTAGCTCCTCGAAGCAGTAAATGAGATTCGATTAAATTTAAAAAATAAGTAAGTACACTTACCGTAAATATGCTTACTGGGGATAGAAATATTCGAAAAACGTAAAAGTGCTTACTAGGTAAGGACTCAAAAAACGTTTAAAAATAAGTAAGCATACTAACCGTAAGCATGCTAACTTACGTGAGTAAGCAAATTTACGGTGACATATACAACCAGTGTAATATTCATTTACAAGTAAATTCAATTTTCTTCTTAATTCATAGCTGAATGCATCTCCTTAAAAGTTTAATTCTATGAAAATAGGGAAAGCTCCTTCAATTTGTTCTTCTTCTATTTACTGTTTTGCTTCATCATCTAAACTCTTTTGTAAATATTTTTGAACAAATCTTCAAGGGTATCCGTTTTCATTCAGTCTTCCTCGGATTTCATCAATCTCATTTAATACTTCTTCTTCACTAACTATTTTCTCTAGACTGAAGCAATAATATCATTGATGAGGTTCAGAAATATTACCGTTCTAACTATTACAAAACTTTTGAGTGATTTTGGGATATCGAAATTTGCCATTTTTAAAATGATAAAAATTCAAAACTTTAGGCTAATCTCTAGATCAAATTTAGCAGATTTGATTTTCTTGTGTAATTTTGATCCTAAGGAACTTCTTGTTAGCACTTTCAATAATAATCAAGTTGAACTCAATACTTGAAAAAAACTATTTTTTTCATTCAATTTGTCAAATTGGGCCTTATAATCTGTATTATTATTCCTAGATCAAACGTTGAATGTTCTCAAATGTCCTTTATCCAGGTGAGCACATTATCGTGTTGATTACATTTCAATGGAATTTATTTTGATAAAAACATAAAAATCTTTCAAGATTAATGTCTTTTTTATATCAGATTATATATAAATAAGCAATATCATTGGTACAACATTGATATTTTTGCCTAATTCTATGTTAAAATATTGTTAATACTACATTTGTATACTGTTGAAGTTTATCATCTTGAGTATTAAGGGCGAATCATCATTGGATCATGATCAAGGAAAGGTGTACATCTAGTCACTAGGAATCATATGTTTGTACCATTCTATAGTTTTGAAGAATCTTTTCATTCACTGATTGGATAGAATGCATATTCACCTTATTGGCCAATAGGAGATGTTTTCCCAACCATAGCAAGAGATGATTTGTATTTTTACAAGTTAATGTCCAAGATTTGGTATTTTCTTAATCTTTTCAAAATATAACCAATGTATAACTCGAAGGAAGGATTCGAGTATTCTATCAATGGGTGAGTATTTATCATTTCAAATCGTAACAGTAATTTAATTTTTCTAAATTATCATATTTTTGCATTAATTTTTTGTAAATTCGCTACAGGAGGTGCACTTCTTTTTAATTAATGAAACATGGTTTTTAATCGGCGTTATTTTCTCTGTTAATCTAATAAAAGAACCTCAATTAAAGCCGAATTTTATTTCCACCGATTGTATTGGTTTCTCTCTTTTATTTCCAAGTGTGGGCATTTTCTTTACTAAAATTTCATTTATTAGAAAAAGGAAAATATTTAACTTACCTATGAAACACTCATTTTTGAAAGGAAATCTTCTATTTTAGTAGTTTTTTTCTGAAATGCTGATTTTTTTTAAATAATTTTTACCAGGAGAATTAACTAATTCATCATTTTCTTTAGTATTGTCAACTTTTTGGAATAAAGAATCATTTTTTAAAAATGTCACAAAATAATACTCAAAAGAGATTTGAATGATTTTTACGAAATTTAAAAACGGGAAAAAAAGCAGGAATATTATAAACCTTGTTACTCTTGATAGCGAATAGGGGAATGATTTTTAAGCTTGTCACACGGTAACACAATTAACTGGACTCTTTGATCATCTTAAGACTACCAACAAAATGGGTTTTTAATTTTGATACTTTTTTATAAGCTTAACCAAAACTATTCCCAACAACTTGTGTCTTTTACACTATAATTTTTAAGGATAATTTTTAGATCCGATGATTCAGAAATCTAACTAGAAATCATTTCTGGTAAACATGCTACTTTTATTCATAATACTTTTAAAAAGATTTAACACTAATTAGAATATTAACCCTTCATGTCTCATTTTTGCATCAGACGAGCGATAATTTAAGCTAAGATATACATTTTTTTATCTCTCATTACAAAGGAAATTTATTAAGCTACAAGATAATGTATATTATACATAGAGATTTTCATGCTTCTGTGCATTTTTTCATCAAGAACTCGAGAAATAATTACAGAAATCCAGATTATCAACCCTAATTTAACCATTAGAAAAAATATTTATCAGGAAAATTCTAAGTAAGCGCCAAATTTTAATTTCTTTTAATTTGATTTGATTTCAAAGTAGGAAAGTTATATTTTAGTGTCAGATAAGGAGAACAAAAAATGGCATATTAACCCCAAAAATTGAATTCATCAATTATTTTTATCATATTCATTGAGTATTATTCAAATTACAATTTGATAATTATCAATGAAAAATCAGATGAAATAAACCATATTGAAAAAGTAAGATGGGATTTTTTCTTCAAATATTCTACGTTTCTATAGTCTCTGCAAGAGAAACTATGCTCCTTTTTTATTATCAAAATACAACGAAAATGATAATAAAGGGCTAAGCTTGAAGTTTACTTAGTAACGTTAAAAATATTCTCTAGTCAAGAAAATAGAATATATTTTTACTTATGATGACAGAAAAAGAGAATTCGTTTTCTAACAAAGATTATTTTTCATTTCAACGCATAGGAAAGATAGTTTTACAACCATAAAAATATTTGTCAGATTTTATTTGTTTCTTAATACTATAATATAATAATGTAATATTTATGAGAATTCTATAGCCCTAACAAATAAACGTAGGTCTTTTTTTGTTCTACGACTTCATTAAAAATACAGTAGGGTTCTTCAGATTCAGAAAGATTCCGAATCGACTCTCAAATTGACTTTAGGTACAACCAAAAAAATTATTATAAAGTTAATTGAGATTCGTTTTATTGTATAGAAATCCTAAAAAACTTTAAATCAAATTACAATACTCTTTCAAAATTTTCTAATTTCCCTATATAAGCTATATCCTTGGTAGGTTGAGATCATTAATCCTTAATCTATAGAAGATATTATCAAAGCTTGAAGAACGATAAATAGGTTCAGAGAAGATCTCAGGTACCCTTGCGAAGAAGAAAGTACCAAATCTCTTTTAGACATGTTTAATTTTAATTTGAATTATCTAATCATTTTTTTCAACGCAAACAAAACTTTTCACAAGATTATCGAAAATTGATCCTTATTTTAATAATTTATTTACGGTACCTTTTCGGATTTTTTGAGGCTTATCTGAATTATCTGAAGGACCCTAGCATTCTATCAAGTTTTCTCCTGAATAAAAATCAAAGCCTCTACGATATTCGTGAGCTGCAAGAAATAGATTACAGAAGCGTCTCAAGTTAGAGTTTTAAATAAACCAAGGAATGAGTGATAGAATTCATATTCATTGAAAATTTAGTTGAATTCCATTGGTTCTCTCAAAAATGAGGTGTGCAATTCACAAATGCACTTATAATTAGATGACTTTTTCTTATATTCTTGTATTTTTATACCTTTGAACCAATAGCAAATCTTTCAAATTTATTTTTCAAAATCCACAATTAAATATTCTAATGAGTTTTGGAAAGAAATAAAAATCAATCTTGACAATATTAAGCAATTCTTGATATTCAAAAGTAGATTTTTAAATTTTTGATCATTTTCCATCGTGATGATCGCAAAATTCATTTTTGTGATAAGTTGATCAAAAGTTCTAATTTTGTTTAAAAGGTCATTTGAAAATGGGCTGAAAATCCTTTTAATTTAAATCTGAGTTTGAAATTCAATTTATTGTAAAATAATACATAAATTTGATGCAATGGTTTCAGATGAAAAAATGGCTTCCCGTACTTTATAAACTGCCTTCTCCAAGAAAAAGTTAAACTTCTAAATTTTGAATCATTTTACATTGTAAAAATTAAAATTTGCTCGATTCACTACAATAATGACGAATTCTCGTGAAACTCTTTAGGCGAATTGAGATTTTTGTAGTAAATTCTTATCTTCATGTCAACTATAGTTCACATAAATTTAACTCTCATTTTTAAAGGGCGCCAATAGAGTTTCATAAAGTTCATGATATGAAAAGACATAATATTTGAGTCGACTTTAAGGCTAACCAAATAGAGTAGTGTTTCTCTCACAGACAATGTTAAATTTAATTATTATTTAACAGGAAATCAATACACATAATTAAAGAATATTTATGATTTAATGTCTCAATCAATTGTGGCAGATCACTGATGGAGATAAATATTTCATGATTCTTCAGTAAAGAAATTATAGTGAAAATTTGGAAAAACTATTCATGCATTGGGTCTGGTTTCTCTATGAATAATATAATTTTGAGTATTGTTATATCAATTCTAAAATTTATATTCTGAATTTTTTTGTTGTAAGACAAGATAAATTTTTGTGAATTTGTAAACTCAGAGATGCTGAGTAAACAACCCCCTATTTTTGACTAACCCTCCCCCCTATGATAAACAATCTGGTATATTACTTAAAAAATTAATATAAGTATTACATATTTGTCTTTGGTTCAAAATTCGGTATTTTTTCGAATTATTCAAGGTACTGGTCTAAATAATCAAAATTTTTGAAAATGAAACTAACAACTCAAAAGATTCTGGGACTTTTTTGTAAAAATCTTTTGGGTTAAGCATTTTTATATTATTAGCCCCTTTATTTAGCACCAATAAAACGAGTTAGCTTTCGAAAGCAATAAAATATCATCATACCCTTAAAGTCCCAACGGGTTACATATAATTTCAGTAACTCATAAATTACAACGTTTACCAGCCATTCAATAGTAAATTTATTTATCTCCTGAAATACGCAAAAATCTATTTTAATTTAAAGAAAGTTGATATTTTCCAAAAATTTAATAATTACGTTAAAACAATCAGCGTATTCACAAACCATAGGTTAGACAAAAGATTGAATGCGATCATGAAAAAAATTCTCTAGGGCTTAAAGGGTTAAATGATCAAAAGATTGTTTAGATTTTGCATCACAAATAATAATTTCCCATAGACCTGTCCATATCGTAAGTCGATATTCGATATATATCGACTTTTCGATATATCGCAAAATATCTCTTCTCGATATTTTTTCTATAAATTTATCGACATGATATCGAACCTCTTCGATAATATCGATAAAAATATCGACTTTTACCGATATTTTCTCATAAATACTCCCCTCCTCCACTAATAAATATCATGTTTGTACAGATAGAAACTACACACATTCCCGTTTACTCTTCTACATGAGACCTAATACTACACTTTTCTAGTACAGATTTTTATACTCATTCAAGTAATCTTGAAGAGAAAGGTTCTTTTTAATAATTTTAGTTTCGATAGAAAAAGATAAAGGGAGATTTAAATAAAGAATGAATAATAATTCTTATATTCATATTAAGTTTACAAAACAAGATATTTTCAACTGTGTTAGAGTCGAGTGATTCCCTGTACCAGGGTATTGTTCTTCTAGCTACACTGAAAACCCGCTCTGATGCAACACTAGTTGGATTAATACTGTAAATGCTTCTGGCAATATTTGCCAACTGGGGAAAATCAAGTTGTCTGGCTTTCCAAAAGTCTAAAACCTCTTCTCCTGATGACACAGCGTATCTTTCGTAATTAGTTATCTCTTCTTGGAGAGAAGACGCTATGAATGAAGTCTTCAACCTTTTACTTTTGGACTCTATTTCTTCTTCGTCTTTTTCGAGAATGTCAAAAATGCTGGACTCCGTTGTAAGAATCTTTGTTTTCGAAGGCGACGAAGTTTCAGGGCTAGAGTCACTGAAGATTTCCTCACTTGAGAGTTTTTTCAGTGTTTTCACAAAAACATTTGCAGCAGTTTCTGAACCAGTTAGAAGGTTTAATGAGAGTAAAAAGTTCCTTTTTTCAAACTTTTTATTGACATAATGCATTGTTAGTGCAAGATACTTTTCTTGTTTCTGCGACCATGAATCCATCGCCAGTCAAGTCATTATCAAGATAAAGGTTCTGAATATTATTCAAGAAAATTTCTTACTATTTTATCCTTAAGGAAATAGAAGTATACCCCAAGTCTTCGAGCACATGCTTGTCTGCTCTTATAATGAAAACTTGGGTTAAGATACTCTAAGTACTCTTGGAATTCTTCGTTTTCAACCATAGAAAATGAAGCGTTACAGCTCAGGATCTTTCTCAGCTGCAAAAAATCTGCTTCGATTTGGGAGGCAGAATTAGACTTGACTTTAGTGACATTTCTTATCGCTGTCATATATTTGTCGAGTTTAGTGACTTTATTTTCATCGATAATTTTTCTGCAAGCCTCGTATTCGGTTTTATGCTTTGTCTTGAGGTGGCTTAAGAGGTTAGTTGTACTTGACTGTTTTGTTTTGATAACACTCACACATCCATAGATGATACACATTTGAAGATCTATTGCTAATGATGTTAATTATTGTAGCTTACCGCCTGGTACTGAGATGAAATATTGGTTTACCGGACTAGTGTACTTAACATGAGACATGAAAGATGAGTTGCATGACATTTTGAATAGTGAAATGACAGCATGGGTTTTCATGGAACAAAGTCATTGGGAAACTCGATTATGATTGGTTATATCATATGCATGCTGACTCGAGAGTTCAAACCCCTCCCCCCACTGAGTGTGAGGAGTGTCAAATGTGTTACCCATGTATAATGAACAGACGAGATTTAAGATTTTAATATTTTCTACCCCAAATTTTCACACGATACTATTCGATATATTATCGAAAGTACTCGATATATGCTATCAATATTTATCGAGCAGATATCGAGATACGATATTTATCGATATATCGTATCGAGTACAAATGGACAGGTCTAATTTCCCATTCGAGCAAGAAAATACAAGAAACTTTATTCGTTGAATTTAATTTCGAAAAAAAATTCGACTATATTACATGTATTAAAATAGATTCACGTCTTTTTCCAACGACAGCTACAAATAATGTTAATCCTAATTGAACCTAATTGACATGAAGATGAGAATTTACTTTTTTTCAAAACACTCAATATTTTTCTTCAGGAAGTCAGGAAAAAATTTATTCCATAATAAAATCTGTTATCAATTTGGAGTTGAATTTTGTAATTCAAAATTCCTCAAAAATAGTGTTTCTTTCGAAAATTTGAATTCTTTATTTATCTTTATTCTGAAAAACTTCTCTTGACCATCTTCCATGTTCAAATCAATAACCATTTACCAGCTCAAAGTTTAAAAATTGGGAATTTGGCATTCTCTTCAAACGGAAAAAAGTAGGTAACATGATCTGGATTCTTAAAAAATTTTCACCATATTCGAACTGTTGAGGAAAATTTTGAGATTTTTGTAAAGATCATAGATTCCCAAAATAATATGAACCAACTTTAGTTAATCCTAAGAAATTTGCAAGTTGAACAAGTTAAAGAAAATCTTTGGATAATTTCATTCTATCTTGTGAAGAGAGTCCTTGTGGTAATTCAAAATAGATTATACTGGTGAATAGGAAAATTCAATAAAGAAATCATTCACTCATTCAAAATTTTGATCGCCAAGAGCAACATGGCCATAATTAAAGTAATATATTCACGTAGAAGAGCTGTTGAATTTTTGCTTGATTTATCTCCCTGTTCACTCAGCTCTACAGTGCAATATAGCGGAAATTATTCTATTTTCCCTCTAAAAAGCAGGGGAGTACACAACACTTGATATTTTCCAGGTGTATAATGAGAGGATAATGAATCTTCACATGAAAATCATTATGTTTCTCAGGCATACTCATAGGACTTGGACGAAATTTTCCAAGATTTCTAAAAAATGTCGAAATAAGAAAATTAATCTTCAAATATTTCAACATCATATCACCAGATTTAGCTCAAAAATAATTTTCTATGTAATAAGAGGAACAAAATCAAAAAAAATTTTGACCGATCAGAATAGTTATTTTAATGAAAAATTAGATAAATTTCATTCTACAGTGAGTTGCATAGATAACGCCTCGAGATAACTCTACCCAAAAAATAATCCTTTATACCTCTCTGCCCCAATTTCATTGACCAATAATATTCGAGTATCCTATCAACCAATGAGATTGAAGCATGGTTTTTCCATATCCACTTTTTCTGTTTCTAGTCTCTTCCCCCAGTATGATTACATTTTAGAAAATATGATTCTATATTTTACATAGTTGAAAAGAGAATTTTCTTAGCTTTCACAAGAAATAAAAAGTAAGTCTCTAGCATCACGCATTACTGAATTAAAATAACTCTGTTGTTATTAACTTCCAGGTCAAGATATTAGCACCATTCGATAGACAATATTATTTTAACTGGCCTGAGAAATTTTCATTAAGCCAGCATTAAAGAGCTCAAAGAAAATTAGTTTATAAGTTTGGACCTGAAATAGCTTTTTAAAAATCTAATTCAAAATCACATCACTCATGAATGTAAAATCGACAATGAACAACACCATGCTCCACCCCCTCCCCCTCAATCTGCTATCATATGTGAAAAGAGGATAATTCAAAATCACATCACTCATGAATGTAGAATCGATTATAATTATAGTTCATAAGTTTAACATCATCACACTTTTTTGATGTCTTTTTTTTAAATATCAGTTTCTTCCAGCTGAGCGTGATAATCTCTGAGAAAGCTGCTTTCAAGGAAATTACTTTGTATTCATTTGAAGCATAATTTTCAAGGAAAACTTAGAACCTGTCAGCCACAGCACTCAGATGTTTACAGGAATATCTATTATTTTTTATCAAAACTTCAAGAACATCGGAGTTCATTGAAATTAATAACTCTTCTTATTCCACTATTTGAGAAACATTAAATTAATCCTCTTCAGAGGTAGCGAAAATTTGTAAAAACCTATTCGATTCGAGTAAGATTTTTTCCATCTAAGTTCACTTTCAATCTTTGAATAGAAGAATAACTATTCAAAAAATTTATCTGATATTAATTCTGGTAGAGAGGGGAATTTTGAAATAATTGATTGAGGAAGTGTTGAAATTTTCATTGGTGTCATTTTTGGGGATATTTTTGAAAAAAAATTTTCTTGGGGTGATTTTTGGAATTAACCCTAACATATAATTGGTTCAAGTCTAATAAATCTAATTGACATTAAGATGAGAATTTACTTTTATTACAAAATACTCAATATTTTTCTTCGAAAAGTCACGAAAAAATTTATTTTTCAGATTCCAGATGAAATAAGCCAATAAGTTGCGGAAATTAAAAAATATTTCTGGAAAAGTTTAATCTGACCAAAATTAAGCCGTTTTTCAAATTTCGAAAATGTACCAAATTTCCACTTTTTTAACTATAAAGGTCAAAATTTTTATGAATTTCAAAGATTTGAAGCAGTTTAATGCAGATATTCGAGACCAACATTAGACGAAGAATTCGAATTGGGCCACAGAAATTTGTCATTAATGTGGGAAATCGAAAAATTTGAATCTACTGATTACGATGGGAAATGATCAAAATTTAAAAGTTTAACTTTTTCTTGAAAACAGTGAATTTCTTTCTACCTCAACGGCCCAATTCGAATTCTTGGTCTAATGGTGATCTCGAATATCTGCACTGCTTCAAATCTTTGAAATCGATCAAAATTTTGACCTTTAAAGTTGAAAAAGTGGAAATTTGGTGCATTTTCAAAATTTGAAAATCGGCCTAATTTAGCCAGATTCATTTTTCAGAAAATTTCTTTTCCACAACATATTGGTTTATTTCATTATGGAATTACATAACTTCTATTAATTATGTTTTTTTATATCTGTTACCGTAAATATTGAAACTCCCGTGAAAGTTTCGAAACTCACGAATATTCCCGTGAATATTGAAACTGGTTTCTAAATTCACGGTTTCCGTGAGTTTTGAAACTTGACTTCTTCAAGTTAAAAAAATACTGCTCTTAGAGAATATTCAATGATTTTGTACTCCTGAATAATATTTGTTAATAAATTCTTTACGATAATAATATTGTCGAACACCATCAAGAATATCACTGTCATTTGTTTCTGAACTCATTAGGAAGGTAAGAGAAGACAGACGTATATTATAGTGATAAACGTTATATTTCACCGGGTTAATTTACTTATTCAAAGTTTTAATTTTTCTCAATTTCTTATTCATTTCGCCACAAAGAACTATACCTTTTTCAGGTCTAGTTCCTAGAATGAAGAAGTCAATTTTGTATTTTTTCATTTTGTATTTGTAAAACTCAATTGTCTATTTAGTATGTAATTAAGGCTGAAAAAAAAAACAAAATTGAATTAACATGAATACTTCACACTGTAGATTTATTGTGGTTTTTTTTTCAATTGTGCACTCGAAAGAGTAATTATAATAACTGTGGATTTTTTTTAGATTTTTACAATTTTCAATTTCGTATTTTTTCAATTCTCTTTCATAAATATGAATAGTCTAGTTAGTTTTTTTATTTTTTCCTATTTGATTCTTTCTTCATCTCTTCATTTACCACAATGTCTCCCTATCGTAAACATGACAAAAAGGTAAGAGAGAAAATTCTTCAATTACATGATGAAGGCAAAGCATGGAGGGAATTTGCTGATAACTCTGATGTGCCTTATACAACAGCAAGATCATGGATATTATCAGAACGACCTGCTCCAAATCCTAGAGGTGGTCCTAACAATATGAAGAAGTCTCAACAAATGGTCGACTCTTTAATTGATTTCATTGAAAACAATAACCAAGCCACTCTGTCTCAATGTAAAGAAATGATTCATTCCAAATTTCGTATTTCAGTGGCTATTTCTACGATACATAATTGGTTGGATTGTGAAATGTACTCTCTAAAGGATATCAGAACTATGCCTATTGGGATGAACACTCATGAAAATAAAATAGCCAGGAGAGAGTATGTAAGCAATGTAATTGAGGACAGATCTGCTGGACGTCACTTAATATGGGTAGACGAGAGTAATTTTAATATATTTTGTAAGCGAAAAGAGGGAAGATCAATCGTTGGGACAAGAGCCAGAGTGATTGAATCTAATTGTAAAGGCCAAAATCTTCATTGCATTGGTGCGATATCTATGAACCAGATTGTACATTTTTCATTAAAACGAGGAAGTTTAAAAAAACCTCAATTTTTAGACTGGATGCTTGAGATGATTAATGAGGCAAAACAAAAAGAATTGTCACCTATGACAATTATCATCGATAATGCGCCAGCCCACAGTGCAATTGAAAATGAAATTAATTTTGAAGATGTGAGAATTCAGCGTTTAGCTCTATATTCTTTTTTATTGAATCCTATTGAAATAATTTGGAGCATATTCAAGTCTGAAGTTAAAAGATTGCTAACAGCTCAGAGACCGGAGATATTGGCTTACCAACGCAATAACGGCAATCTTACCATTCAAGAATTTAGGCTAAGAAGGTTAGAACTTATTGCTGAGAATGCTAAAGCATCAATAACAACAGATAAAATTTTTTCGGCAACTTTTTATATCGAAAAATTTTATATTCCTGCTATGAATTTAGAAGATCTAATTGAATAGTTATAATTAATTAATGATAATAATTTTTGATAAAATAAATATTTTCTGTAATTATTATTTCTATTTAACTTTTCACATAAACTGAACGAAATGGACTATTCATATTTATGAAAGAGAATTGAAAAAATACGAAATTGAAAATTGTAAAAATCTAAAAAAAAATCCACAGTTATTATAATTACTCTTTCGAGTGCACAATTGAAAAAAAAACCACAATAAATCTACAGTGTGAAGTATTCATGTTAATTCAATTTTGTTTTTTTTTTCAGCCTTAATTACATACTAAATAGACAATTGAGTTTTACAAATACAAAATGAAAAAATACAAAATTGACTTCTTCATTCTAGGAACTAGACCTGAAAAATTGTGCACTCGAAAGAGTAATTATAATAACTGTGGATTTTTTTTTAGATTTTTACAATTTTCAATTTTGTATTTTTTCAATTCTCTTTCATAAATATGAATAGTCCATTTCGTTCAGTTTATGTGAAAAGTTAAATAGAAATAATAATTACAGAAAATATTTATTTTATCAAAAATTATTATCATTAATTAATTAAATAGAAATACTAAAAGACCTAGATTTTATTCCTTGCCGATAAGAAACTAATGAAACCTATCTGTTAGTCTAGAAATAAAAAAGAACTTGAGCTGTACTTTGACAATTAGAAAGTAGATCTATCTCAAGTCTAAAAACAATTTAAAAAAGAAATTCAAACGATTCAATCGATTCTCTGTCTAAATTAGACAGAGTGATGAATTTCAACTTCCTGATAAACTGTCGATTAGTATAGAATAAGAAATAATAAACAAGGATATTTTACACGGAAGAAAATTGTCGAATTTCTTCCGGTACATATCAACTTTTACAAATTATGAAAAAATATATGAACTTGTTCAAAATGTTTGCTAAAATTTTGAAACTTTTCCAATAGTACAAAATAAAAATAAATTCACAATTTTAAAATATCTTGCTGGTATCAGCAGTAATTCATATTAAAGGGCTTCCAAAAGGCTGAAATCATTAATAGGCGTTATTTTCATTCAAAATTACCCCCAAATTGCACATCAGTTTGTCAGCCCTTAGACCAGGGAATAATTTGGAGTTTTATATCAAAATTCTTGAAAGAGTTAGGACGTCGACAAAATTTGCCAGATGTATCTGAAGCTTAAATGATGGTTCAAAGAGCATTCATGGACGTCTCTGACAGCACAATTTTGAGTCTAGACCAAATACCGTCTCCAAATGTTGTGATAAACCAAACATTCTAAATATAAACATGCTCTATGACTCATTGTTTGTTTTGTGACTAAGACAAGCCCTTTTTGTAGAAGAAAAAACGGATTTTCGAGAAATTTTTTTTCGCTCAAAGTTATAAATTTTTTAGGTTTTAAATGCCTATATCTCTGGTTTAAAAGTTTAAGATAATATGATATATTAGATGGTTGAGAAGAGAAAAAAATTCTGAACCCAACTGTATAATTTTTTATCTATTTTATTTTTGAAGTTCCAATAATTGAAGTGTGCTTACTTATAAGTAAAGAGGTTATATTATTAATTTAATTTTAATTTAAAGGGGCAGAGAGAAAAGTGTGATTTTTGACATAAAGTGCACAGTTCGTACTATTATTATTTATTTTTGGAAACACTGAGATGTAATAACAGTCAAATTTAGTATCTTGTTATCAAATGGCTTTTCTTTTAGACTGTCGATTTTATTGGATGAATAGCGTATTAATTAGAAGCTTACTTATCAAGAATAAGATTTTAGCAATTTTAATTTCAAAATTATTGGTCATTCTTGTTATATGCTGGTCCAGTTTCAGAGCAATAATCTTTTTAAAATCTTTGGTATCGAAAGTACAGCTACGATCATGCTTTTCAAATCTTATAATGTTTAATATACAGAAAAATAGCGAACAATGGTTTCGAATGATGCCTAGTTTGTTTAATCTAATTGATTATGCATAACAAGTGGATAAATAGAAAATATTTTTGTTCTCGAACAATATTTTGGGCCATTTGCTAATTTGGACGCTTTTACACATAAGAGAAGACCTGGACGATATTACTAAAATCGCCCATTGATATAGTATCTTAATAGTATCCCACCAAATTTCGCTTCAAAATACCTTTCAATGCTTCTGGAATAAGATAAACAAATTTTTTTTAAATAAAAACGTTTTTTAATGTTTAATTTCCATAATTTTAATTAGAATTCACATTATTCTTTCCTAATAGGTTACAAAAATGACTTAAATACTATTTTAATTAATGAATAGTTTAATTAATGAAGTTTAACTAGAAATATTTCGTTCTAGGTGCTTAGGTCGTATATCCCACAGGAACGTCATATTTGGTAATGGATTAGCCCATGTCGCTGAATGTTACAGCTTACTAATGGATCCCACCGAGACTGGTAAACTTACAAAGCATTTAGAAATAATTTAAGTATACATCTTTGGTAGACATATACGCGCGTTTCGTCCTTTTTCTGGACTCATGAGTATGCCACAACCTGGGATTTGAACCTCGCATTGTAGACCAATACTCAATCCACTCGTCCAACATCCCATGCAACTCGGATTACTTCTATATTGTGTTACGTACCCCTAGGGTTTTGCTAACTAACTGTAACATTCAGCGACATGGGCTAATCCATTACCAAATAAGACGTTACAATTTTGATCGATCAAAAAACGTTTTAAATTTGAAATTTTTCCCAATTTTGTTTATCATATTCCAGAATCATGGAAATGCATTTTGAAATAAAATTTGGTGGGATAATATTAAAATACTTAAAAGATTTATTTTATCATATCGATGGGTGATTTAAGTAATTTTGCAAAATTTCATCCAAGTCTATTGACTACTTAAAAATGGGAATTTTATCGAAGTAAAATTCATTCAAAATTTATTGGCGCGGATATAAAAACTGTTTATTTCAAATGAGACTGGTATATTAGAACAAAATTAAAAATATTAAATTCAAGTTTAATTCTCTATCGGATGAGAAAATATCCGAAAAAAGATGTAAAAATATGGATTACCCTAATATGGACGCTAAGATTGTATTTAATTAATCTTTATATTTTTCTTTACAGCAAATGAACTAGTCGAAAAAACAATGGAAAATAATCCTACTTCCGACAATGTTTATGACTCAATATTTTTCCAAATCCTCAGCAAAACCTGTAACAGCTCGTATTTACCTATGGATTTTCAGCAAATATTCGTCGATCGTTTCTCTCTGGTCCTTACCCTATGCAATATAATTCTTAATGGATGTTGTTTGAAAATATTTTTCCACAAAATTTGGCGTAAATCAACAATGAGCATTCTTCTCAAATGGCTTTCATTAGTCGAAGTTTTATTTGCTTCGAGTATCTTTCTATCGAAACTGCAACCAGAATTTGAACCAGACGAACTTCCGATTGCTCAAGACGAGCAGATATATTTTCTATCGGATGAATTAATTTTTACAACCAATGTTAAACAAAAGCTATATTTTTATACATTTCATAAAATCATCATGTTTCTAGCCTGTTTTACACAAATTATTCGCAATTGGACTGTTGCCCTTCTGGCTGGTTATCGTTATGACGCCGTTTGTCGACCAATAGGCAAGAATACATATTTTACTAAAAAATATATTTATATAATGCTGACATTAGTAACATTAATTTCAATCATTGGGACAATTCCAAGAATATTTGAGACCAAGTTTATAATCTGTCCAATCAACGGTGTTTCATATACCCAATCATTCCTCTCTGATAATACACCATATCAAATTTATTACACCGGCATTTTCATTTCAATTATACAAAATTTTGGTCCTCTAACCTTGATAAGTATCTTATCAGTGTTTGTCATCAAAAAGATATCCCAACGCAAAGAAAATAAGAGACTTCGTCAAGCACAAACGGAGCCAATTGCAATGTTACGCCCCCAAAATTCAATGACAAAATCAACAACAGAAAAGTTTAAGCCTTCTAGTGACTTTCTTGTCCTTTTGCTATGCTTAGTCTTTTTTGTTACAGAGACACCAGCCTTCTTCTCCAAAGTACTTGAAAAGTTTTTAACAAATGAACAAAGTCGTCTCTTTGGCAACATATCGAACACTCTTATTTTGATTGATTCGACATTAAACTTTTTTGTATACATGGGATCTAATCCAAATTTCCGCAGTGTTTCATACGAGTTAATACTGAAGGATTGTCGGAAATTTCCTCTCATCAGAAACTTCCTCAGTTATAAGGAAAGTACAGCAGATACGGAAAATCCAAATACTATCGATAATCTTCAAATCAGCCCAGATAAATCGATATGTTGATAAATGTTCAATTCTTGTTAAATGGAAAAATTTTGCGTTAAATTCATGATATTATTCTTGAGATGTTCTTTTAATTTTATTATTTCAAATAAATATTTATCAATTCATATAAAGAAATGCATCTGTAAATAAAATAAAATAAAAATAATTATGTATTCAGGGGTTAAATTCAACCCAGGTTTACTGAAAATTTTAAGCGGGCAGTTATATTCATAGTGTAAATTCTAGGAAAAATATGTTTAAAGGCTACCCTGAAAAGGTAGAAGTGCTTTTAAAATATAAATTAAATTAGTTAATTAGAAGAAGGGTTCGAATGTAGCCAAAGAAGTTCACAGAAATTCGTCATTATAGTGGGAAATCGAACAATCTGAATTCTTCAGTTATCATGAAGGGGAATCACCGAAAATTTAAATGTATAACTTTTTCTTGAACATCTCGAGTTTCTCACAACCTCATTTTTTTATCTGATGATGATCCAAAGTATCAGTATTGAATTGCTCTTATTCTTTGAGATCTATAAAAATTTTGAGCTCTGAGGTTGAAAAGTGGAATAGCCTAATTTTTCAGAAACTATTTTATTTTAACACTTCACAGACACATATCATCCGTGAAGAAAAATATTAATTTTTTTGTTAAAACAGTAATTTCTCATATCCATGTCAACTAGCTTTAACTAGGTTTATTCTAGGATCCATTATTTTACAATTTAAAAATTTTGTCTTACTCAAACGGTTGATGTGTTTCCAGTATTTTACATAAAAAATATTTCTCATCATGAAGTAGGCCATTATGGTTAAACTTGATTTTCTATGATTTCTGTGGTGTACATTAGACTTGGACGAAATTTTGCAAAATAATTAAATCGCCCATCGGTATGAAAAAACTAATCTTCAAGTATTTAAATATAATCCCACCAAATTTCGCTTCAAAATACCTTTCCATGCTTCTGGAATAAGATAAACAAAATTGTGAAAATTTTCAAATTTAGAACGTTTTTTATTGTTTTATATTTATAATTTTAACTTGAATTCACATTATTTCTTTATATAAAGTTGTAAAAATGACTTAAATCCTTTTAAAATTGTTTTTTCAATAGCTCAAAACGAAATTTCTCTTATTTTTCATGAATATTACAATTTTATTAGGTCAAAAAACGTTCTAAATTTGAAAATTTTCACAATTTTGTTTATCTTATTCCAGAAGCATGGAAAGGTATTTTGAAGCGAAATTTGGTGGGATTATATTTAAATACTTGAAGATTAGTTTTTGCATACCGATGGGCGATTTAATTATTTTGCAAAATTTCGTCCAAGTCTAATGTACATGATATTTTCTCTAACATACTAAAAAGCACTCTTTTCTTATTACACCGTGCTTAGAAATATTACTCTCCGTTCTAGTTCTAATATCATTGTATTTGAATAAAATTGACAAGATTGATGCTGTAAATTAACTCAAATCAACCGTAAAATTAATTATTATTTAAATTTGTTGCCAAAAACTGAAAATTAACTGAATGTCAAGAATCTGTCAAAAAATCTCTAAATTTTAAACTCAACTCAATTTTTTATACCCAATTTTTTCTCCTGACAGGATTAATTCCATTAAAATATTCAAATTTTAGTCGTTAATTCAAATTCATTCTTCAACATTGTCTCAATGATCTCAGTATGTTTTTTGATAAATCAACTGTCAGTTTAATCAATTTAAACATAGGGAAAATCTTATCTCCAAAATGAATTAAAAATTATTTAATAAATGATAAAATCTAATTCTTCAATAGAGGTGGATGAAAATAGATTTTTAACAAAAATACCATAAGTCTGAGGATTCATTCAATAGTTCAAGGTGCAATTCATCGAAAAATCTTGATTCCATCTCAGAATATCAATTGTAAATCTTGTGATTTTCCATTTTCAACTGAATTCAATAAACTTTGAAGTTTCGACAGAAATTCATTTAAAGAACGCAAAAATTGCTAAACTAAACAAAATATTTGTTTTAAATAACTATTTTGTAATCATCGGAGGTTTGGTACTAATTTAAGTTGATATTTTTAGAGTTGAAATTTTCATTGGTTAGAACTTCTCATACAGCTTTGAATTTAAGCTCAAACACTTAAAAAGTCACGTAGTTGAGTAAAAGATATTTCATTCAGGTTTTCCTATGAATAATTCGCTAATTTGAAGGAACTGTATGAGTTTAGTGATTCAATATTGAGTTAGCAAGTAGAAAAATAAATATATAAAGAGTTTAAATAAAATAAATCTGACAAAATAA
>SSNU01000033.1:137115-156530 GCA_012064415.1 Gyrodactylus bullatarudis | reverse complement strand
AATTTGTCATAATAATTATTTTTCAAGGTACTTTTCTCTTCAAGAAAAAAATAAGCTTCTCTATGTTGATCCAGCTAACCTATTATTTCGCTACCGGAAGAACATATAGGAATATAACTGCTAGCATTAATATTAGTCAGGCAACTATATCTTCCTATTTCGACCTTTTCCGCAGACTTCTGAAGAATCAAGCAGAATTTGATCAAGATAAGATTGGTGGCAACGGTCATATGGTTGAGATGGACGAAACAAAGCTTGCCAAGAGAAAATATCATCGCGGTCGAATTCTAAGACGTGAATGGGTCCTGGGTGCTTACGACAGGGAAACTAAACGAATTCGCCTTAAAATTGTCCCGGAGCGTAACCAAGAAATCATTGGAGCTTTCATAGATGAAAATATTCTTGTTGGGTCCACATTAGTCTCTGATGAGTGGCGGGGATATTCCGCTTGGGCCACTGCTGGTTATTGGCATGTTAAAGTTAATCACAGTGTAACTTATGTAGATCCCATAGACCCTTCCATTCACACAAACACAGTGAAAAGATTATGGCGTTCTATGAAGGAAAGTATCAACAGAACAGTAGCAATGCACAGGATAAGTTAAAATATTTGAATACCTTTATAATCACAAAGCTATGGATTGGCAAGGTATTTTCAATTGCCTTCTTTCATCATTTTTTCATCCAGTAAACAGAGATATTCAACTTGAACCTGTCGACCAACATGATGTCAATATGTTTGTCCAAGATGAAGACAATGATGATGTTGACTTAGATAATTCATTGTTTAATTATTGACTTTTTATACTTTTATATTGTTAATTATACTTGCCATAAATAGATATTTTAAAAACGTTCAGTGGCTTTTAGACAATTAACCTACTAGCAAAGTGTGGTCACTGGTAATTACTATATCCATGTGAACTCTAACTTGATGGAGATTGTCTTCTCACACCTAGATGTTAGAAATTCGGATAAGCAAGTGTCAATTCCATAAGAGACTCGAATAATATTCAACTCACGGTGGCAGATGTAGACGCGTTTCGTCCTTATTAGGACTCGTCAGTACACCATAGCCAGGATTCGAACCCAGGTCTTCAACGTTGTGAGGCAACGCTTCTAACCGGGGGTTCTGGCCTAGTGACTCTCTTATGGAATTGACACTTGCTTATCCGAATTTCTAACATCTAGGTGTGAGAAGACAATCTCCATCAAGTTAGAGTTCACATGGATATAGTAATTACCAGTGACCACACTTTGCTAGTAGGTTAATTGTCTAAAAACACTGTAATTTCCATATGGTGCTTATTAACATTCAGTGGCTTTATTGATTGAATTCTGTTATTGAAACTCATTCTTTTCTATTTTAATAGTTTTAAATTTAATTAAGTGCATTTAAATGAGATTGGGATTGATCAAAAGATAGAACTCAGATAAGACAGTCTAGATTTTTTTCGCCCACTGTACCTCAACTAGAGCATCAGTTGATGTATTACGTCAAGTATATGAATTCAATAGGTTGATTGATGTATTGGAACATACCTTAATAGATTCGGATAGATCATAATAGAAAATTAATAGTACTCAAAAACCTGCTTAATTCCCATTGGCTGACGGTTAATTCCCCGCAAAAATGATTTTGCGCTGTCCCTGAACTAGAGCATTACCTAAATTTGTATTTCGTATTTAAATTGAATTTGCTATCATCTTATAGTTCAGACAAGCGATATTAAAATTTCATCTACCTCTATTCTTCAAGACCGGGATAAATTCTATTCGTAAAAATATGTTTCTTGTAATATTTACGTTTCTAGTGACAATTTAGAACTTATATTTTGTTCCAAATTTATTTTTCTTTCCTTAAAATACATCTGGACTAGTTAGTACTAAGATGGGAGGTTAGAATTTTTATAAAATTCACAATTATTTCATAAAAAAATTAAATTTGATTGAGATTTTTAAATATTTAGATTATGAGATCCATTTTCACGAAATAAAGCTAATTGATATGAAGTTGGGAATCTATGATTTCAACGAAAACTTTCTTGTCTTATTGTGATCCTTTTGATGACTCTATCACTTTTAAATCAATAAAAAATTTCAGTTCAAAGTTTGAAAAAATGGGATTTTGGCGCCAAATCGAAATTTGAAAAGTGACTGCATTTTCCATAAAAAATATATTTTTAGATTTTTTTTTCTTCAAATTGTAAAAGTGGGCAACATGAAAGTCGATGAAATTTCCTAAAAAATGACGAGTTTATGTTAAGTTTCATGGTGATAATCGGTTTTCTTGTCTGATCGTGATTCTAAAAATCAGCTTATGATCACTCTTGAACTTTGAAATCAGCAATAGCGGTAATTCTGGGAGATCAGTGGGTTTTGGTTTTACAAGGGTTTATCGTAGTAGTCCTCTTGCTGAGTAACTATTCTGTCTAAGAGTTTTCATTTTTTTCGTAATCTTAAAAGAGTTAATTCTGTTCGTTTTTACTTCTTTGATTTCGAAAGATGATGTTTCTGGATTTTTAGTTCTACATTAATAAATTTTAACTTTGTCGTGATTCACTGAAATTTTTAGTAAACATTTTTCAATCGTTTCTTCTTATCTCTAATTCAAACAACACGCAATCTTGATTTGGTCAAAGAAAATTTGAGCAATTTTAATTTTTTAACCATATCTTCATTAAATTTTTAAACTTGGATTGAAAATAGTGTTGGAAAATCTTTATCGTAAAGCTAGGTGATGTCGGTTACTACTTGGATACAATTTTTTAAAACTAGTGAAAGCGTCTGTAATTTTGTTTTAATAATATCTGAGTTATTTCAAAGTCCGAGAAAATTTTTTATGACTCTTGTGTATTTGATAGTTTGTCAATACGCTGATTGCGAATCTACAGCTGATTTTAACGCAATTATTTTTAGATCAGGAGCTATCGATCAAAAATTAGGTCATTCTTTGATCCAAAAACAGGCAAAACACTTTCAAGAATTCTCTTCCAGAGTATTTCTTCTTGCTCAAAGACTCAGGCCATCTAAGGCTATATAATGCATACGCATTATATGCTGCAAGATCTAGAATGTTCCAGAATACAGTTAAGGGCCATCTATTTGTAGATCTTCTACATGAGTAATTAGTTACAAGTTGATCTAACGTGTCTACACCTCCTTTGGTTTCTTTATAGTATTGAATAATCTCCGGCTTAGGTCCACTGTCATCTGGATTTTGGTTTAATGATGACATCATGACAACTGGTTTGTTTTTCTTCTCTGCAAACCTGAGAATTGCGACTCCATTACTATATATATATTGGATTGTACCAGGATCAATATTTTTGCATTGAAATGATCCGGGTAAAAACTTCCAATTCTTCCGGCATGTGCCCACTATGGCTGTACGGTTAGCTTTGAGATTTTGAGCTAAATCATATGATGAGAAAAATTATCACATGTAATTGTCCTACCAGCGTTCAGAAACGGATGAATCAATTGCTTCCCAACTCTTGATCCTTGACCAACTTCTTGAGCATCGCCGTCTTTCCCTATCTAAATATCTGCATTAAATATGTAGGCTGTTTTTGCATCACATGCCGCCCAAACTTTAATTCCATTTTAGACCCCATTTATCCAATGTGTTACCAATCAAAAAACAGTCACTAACTCGACGACCAACTGTGATATAACTTCAAACTAAGTAAAAAACTTTTTTTTATTCTTATCTCGAAGCTACATAAAATATATTAAAAATTCATACAGAAAAATTATGAAACAAAAAAGTTATACCTATTTTGCATGCAAGGGATAGCACATGTTTGCCAAATGATAGAGCTGAGATATTTGCGTATTTCCTATGGGTAGCAAAAAAAGTATTTTCTGAGGTTTAGACCAACAATAATGAGTTGCTTATGTGGTAAATGGCACACTGTGGCTTTAAATTGTCTAAAAAAAATTATTCTGGTATGAAAAAATTTTTCGAAATTTTGTTTATCTCAAGCCCAAATCATTTAAATATTTAACTCAACTAGAAATGATGGAATGATTTTGAAAAATCCCAGAAATTATCATGTTCTATTCCTACCTAAATACATTAATTAACATGTAAAGCTTGTGAGATTAACGAAAAGTGGGGGTTGGCTGATGAGCTATAGGAACATGAACAGATTTTACGGGAAGCTCCATCTTGCATCATAAATGCAATTTCTTTGATTCCAATAATGAATAATGCATTGAAAAAGGTTTCCTGATGAAAAAAACTGAGATTTTGCTCTCAATTCACAGTCTTTAAGATAAGAGAATTGGTAAAAGAGTAAAATTCTTGAACTTGGTTTTAATGGAAAGCCTAACCTGAAATTTCTATTCCTAAATTTTAGAGCTATCTATAGCAGACTTTAGATAAATTATATCAGCTTTTTAATGTGTTAATGTCTCAATAATTAAAAAAGTTAATTTTCTCCTTTTTCCTAAAATCGATTTTGAAAAAGTAAAGTTGACAAGATAAAACAAACGAATGAATTTTGAGGAAATAGTTGTTTAAAAAAATATCCTTTTATAAATATATTTTTAATTCTCTATGTATTATCTGTTTGACAATCCTTATAATGAATCAAAGACCCCGTCGTGAAAGGCGAAATACCAATCGACGTTTTGATGACTTTGTCCTAGGCAATGAGCCTGTTCGTGTCGCACCTCGTTAGTTTTATTTATTTTATTTTAATTGAAAAGAACGTCGACGTCCTACAGAGCCTGTACGTGTGGTCCCAATAATCCCAGGAGACCTCTACGATATAGAAATGAAGAGCTCCATACTTTGATTAGAATTGCTGCCCAGAATAATTCATCAAGAACAGTTGCTGAATTATTTGGTGTTAGCAAAAGTTCCG
Source organism: Gyrodactylus bullatarudis (assembly GCA_012064415.1). Taxonomy (NCBI): domain Eukaryota; kingdom Metazoa; phylum Platyhelminthes; class Monogenea; order Gyrodactylidea; family Gyrodactylidae; genus Gyrodactylus; species Gyrodactylus bullatarudis. The sequence goes on along the minus strand of SSNU01000033.1, from coordinate 151,656 downwards.
TGAATAACATTAGAAATAGTAAGAATAATAATTTTACAAGATTCTAGACAGCACTCAACCTCGACAGCCTCACGTTGGGGACAGGAAATCCTCAATCTCAGCTACATAGGAGCGAAGAGCTTGCGTATCATGAGAAATAATTCGAACATGTCATTTAAAGAGGTTCAGACCCAATATTTTCCAAATGTGGGCTACTCAGCTTTTTGTAGAATGGCGAAAAAGAATGAATACACGAGGAAAAAGGTTATTAAGAAACCTTATATAACAGATGACATTGCCAGGAAACGGCAAACTTTCTCAGAGAGATTCATAGTTTTTGATGTTGAATTTTGGAAGAAAGTAATTTTTGTTGATGAAGTAACTTTCGAGTTTAAAAGGCCTCTAAATAATGGCTTCGTAACAGTCTATCCTGGCGCTCCTTAAACAATTCGAAATGCGCCTACCAGAGCCCGTTATGAAAGAAAGTCATTTGTTGTGCTCATGAGCTACGGCAAGAAGCCTGTATTTCTGGATAGCGAAGGTACAACTGACTCTAGAAAGTTCTGTAACCTGTTACAAGATGGCTTACAACTTCTCAATCACTGGACTCCGCCTAACTTCAACCCATATGCTCATGATGAAATGATGAGGCGCTTAAACGGTAATTTAAATAATATTTTAAAAATTTTGAAAATTAATTCCTTTTTGTTATTCAAGAGTTGATTCTTGATAAGCCTAATGATGACTCCGAAGAATCATGGTCAGGAACTGATGACACAGATGAGAATGAATTCCTTGAATTCACTTCTGGCTCCGATGAGATGTCTGGAGAGAGTATCCCGGAAGATGTGTCTCCAAATATTCAAGAAAGAAGAGTTCTGAATCGAGAAGATCTCGAATTCATGAAGGAAATGACTCTTTTGGCTGACAATCAATCTCTTCTTTTGATGGATCATGCCACAATTTATACATCATTCTTCGTTAGTATTTTTAAGCGATTTTTTAATCGAAAATTTAATAATATTTTATTACTAGACTCGATATTATCTACAGGCTAATGATCTCATGAATGTTCCACACTGGCCAACTAACAGTCCAGATCTGAATCCGATTGAAAATATTTTTGGCTATTACAAAAGAATGTATTATAGAGCAGTACGAGAAGTTGATGCTCAACCATCACTTAGCCAAACCATTGAAAAGATGACAGAGCTAATTGATATTAGAGTAATTAACAATGTGATACCCAGTATGCCACGACGATTTTTTCGGAAAGACTGACCGATATTCTATAAGTAATAAATGTCTGCATTTTGTTGGTCCTGCATAAGCTCATAATAAATAATTTAATCTGATAAATTTTGATCTTCAATTTTTATTAATCCCTATCCCTATGGCTGGGTTAGGACCAGATAAAAGGTTCTAGAATATTATTTTTATAAATGAATGATTTTTTAATTCCATTTACTCCTGGTATTTCGCTTTGATAAGAAACCTAAAAATACAGATTTTCAATAAAAATATGATCTGGATTTCAAGATCGAATCACTTGTGATCTGATGAACTGATTTTCATGCCCTGACTATTTATGAAATCAGCACTTTTTTACCTATCAAACTAGACCATTCGAAGCTCGAGTGAGCGTATAATTGATTCACACCCCTTCAATATGTGATCCAAAACCCTGATTTTGATCGGTCGATTACAAGTAGACCTACATAAAACAGGTTTTTTAGAGTGCTTTTTAAGGGAAACTTTAATGTTCTAATGAAAAAGGACCTTCTCTTTTGTATTTATTGATACTTTCTATGTCTCTAACAACTCTCTGATCCTCACAATAAAGCTTTAAAAACTAAATTTCTGACACCTATAAATTTTACCCTTGAAAACAGAAGTGAAACGGAAAGCTAAATGCACCAATTTTGATATATTTTTATATATATTTCACGGTATATTATGCCCTAGTTTCTTCGGACTGGAGTGGCCAATGAGTTTCGCAATTTAGTTTATATGCACCAAATTTCCGCTTTTTCAACATTCGTACCTAAAATTTTTATCGATTTCAAAGATTTGAAACAGTGCAGATATTCGAGATCAGCACTAGACCAAGAATTCAAATTGGGCCGTTGAGGTAGAAAGAAATCGACTGTTTTCAAGAAAAAGCTAAACTTTTAAATTTTGGATCATTCCCCTTCGTGATAATCAGTAGATTCAAATTTTTCGATTTCCCACATTAATGACAAATTTCTGTGGCCCAATTCGAATTCTTTATCTAATGTTGGTCTCGAATATCTGCATTAAACTGCTTCAAATCTTTGAAATTGATAAAAAGTTTGGGTTCGAAAGTTGAAAAAGAGGAAATCTGGTGCATTTTCGAAATTGAAAAACGGCAAAATTTTTTCACAACTTATTGAAAATCTATAGCTATTCCTATTTTCATAAAATTAAACTTTAAAGGAGATGGGTTCAGCTCTGAACTAAGAAGAAAAATGAATTTGCTTGTAAATGAACATTATAATGATATACAATTGAAGGTTGTATACAAGACCACAAGTCTCTTCAAATTTCAACTCAAAGATAAGCTGAACGAATCGGAACAGTCAAATCTCATTTACTGCTTTCAGGCATCATGTGGAGCTAGGTATATAGGACGAACACAGAGAAGGTTAGGGATAAGGATCAATGAACATCTGAGCAAGAATAGTTCATCAATTAAGAAACACATTGTTAGGTGCGGTTGCGAGGCGAATGAAAGCAATTTCAAGATAATTTGTAAGAATTCAAGCGATCAAAGTATGGACCTTAAAATCAGAGAGAAATTTTATATCATGAAGGAAGATCCAAGTCTATGTATCCAAAAGAACTATACACACAATTTAGAACTACCATGGCCCAATTGATTTTTAATTTTTCTTTTCTACCTACTAGAAAAGTTTTTTGGTTTTTCATCAATTGGAATTGCTCAAGAGAAATTTTTTTACAATTTTCATTCAAAACAATTCATTAAAACAATTTTATTAAATATTGAACCAGGAATTGAGACTGACGAGACCTGGCGAAATGTACATATCTCTTCAAATATAATTCTTTTGTTATAATTTTAATTGATGAATATTTCCAACTATCCGGACAGATATGAAAATGTACGTATATTTTTATCTAATAATAACTAGCTTTGTGTTCCTGACTATACGGAAGAAAATATTGAGTTTCTCGTAAATTTGCATGATTACTCTAATTTTATCTGTAGATAGAAAAAATATTTCTTTTGTAAAAATATTATAAAAATTTCACTAACTTTCAAGCAGTACGAATGATTAAGTAATCGAAATTTGATCCCAATACAAGATACTGGGGGGAATTCTTAGATCAGATTTAGCAAATCTGATTTTCTTGTCTAATTTTGATCACTTGAAATCAATAAATTTTTTATCGCCTAAAGTTTGTAAATATGGGAATTTATGGCGCCACCTCTGAATTTTTCACTTCACCTCATAAAAGGGACCTTTTGATCTGAATAAAAATCATAAACTTCAACAAGCAACTTTAGTTTGATACGAAACTTTGTCCTTTCACATTTTTAGGTGAAAAACTCAGCTCATCTTTTTACCTGTTTTAGTAATTTGCACAAAGACAATATATTTTGAAAAAGCCCTGAGATACATGAATAAAAAGCGGATTGAATAATTTAAATTAGATAATTATCTAATAGATTTTATAAAAACCTCAGGTAGGTTGATTTTGAATAACGGAATAAATGATAAAAATTTCAAAAATTTTCTTAAGTCAAGAATTGTATCTCAAATCATGGAGATTAATATTAGAAAAATTTTTAATTTGTAGTTGAATGTCAGTAGAGTTTTCTTCAATAAATATTATCAATCTCTATTCATTCATTCAAATGTTTTTTATAATAGATGTTTTATAATACCTGGGTAACAGAAAATTGATTCAGCAGATAAACGAATGGTTATCTCTTAAATGTGGTTTTCAGTTTGAAAAATTCATCATTTTTCCTATGATGAGAAAACCTTTCCTTTGATTTTCATTCTTTAAATGATTTAATTTCTAGATCACAGAGGAGATATTCCAAAGTGGATATCCTCTAATTTCTTTTTCGTCGGAGAAAAGTTATTTCTTTGATCAAATGAGATGAGATGAAAGTAATATTTTTTGAGAATATGCTTCATTATTAGATCATTATAACTGTTGAATAGGACTCGCTATTTCTTCTTCTTAAATGATTCTTTATTCCAAGAAAATTACTTTTACAAAAAACATTTTTCAAATAACAAGATTCATCAAAGGGCGAATGCAAATTAAAATGAAAAATTCTAAGCTTTAAATGATGAGGAAAGCATTATAAACTCAGATGGTTGGTTTCTGATTACTCAAATATAATTAATTCGAAAAGGATAAAACCCTCAGGGTCCTGGAACTGGAAATCGTGCGTGGTACAAAGATACACAGAAAGATAAATAAATAGTGCCTTTCTCTCAATAAAACAATTGGTTTCAATAGAAAATGTAAAAGACTAAAGATCAAAGCTTTCTTGAAACGAGATGGATATCCAGATAGTTTCATCGAGAAGCATTTCTATTGTAAGAACAAAAGAAAAGTAGAAGAAGAATTGGAGAAACCAATTTTCTTGGTTCTTCTATTCAAAGGTAATAAAAGCAAGACTAAAGTAAGCTTAGAAGGCTTTCAAAAATCACAAAGTGAACATTCTTGGTCATAAATTGAAACTTCAAAACTGTTCAATAGTCCAAATGAAGAAACGTGAAGCGGAAAGTTGTCATCTGTCAATTAATATGTTCTTGTAGGTTAGTTTACGTTGGTCAAACAATTCGATCCCTTGGTAAAAGAGTCAAGGAAAATTTTAATCCGAAGCACATTAGTCGAGTTCAAGCCAATATCAGAGAAGCGGATTAATCCAATTTCATAATTAGTATTGTATTAGTTCATATATTCAAGAGGTGGAATTGGGATTTATCAAATTTGATGTTGAAGAACGAATTGGAACAATTAATGTGAATTACATTATGTAATGTGACTTGAAATCGGTGTATGAATCTTGTAAATGAAATTTCTTTGACCATTTATCAAATTCAATTTTTTTTTAATTTATCAGTATTCGATGATTGGCCAAGCATATACTTTGAAGAGAAGAACCTTCATACTGTCAATTTTGATACGTTTATGAATATACAGTCAATTTCACACATGATGACCCGAGATAAATTAAATATTTCATGGAGGTTTAGTTTTATACCTCTCTGCCTAAAATCAGTGGCCAATGAATGTTCAGTATCCAAGGGCCAATCAGAATTGAGCAGATTTTTTCTATTCCCAATATTTCACAACTTTCCATAAAGTTATGGCATATTTCAAATCTAGCGATGGCGCTGGATTCCCATTTTTTTGAACTTTGAGTTAATAATTTTTGTTGATTTAAAAGTGAGAGAGTGATCAAAAGTTGATTAGTCACGATTAGTCAAAGAAACCGATTATGACTATGAAAATTTCAATGGACTCGCCAATTTCCAGGGATCTTGAATTTCCGGATTCTCAAAATCTGAATCAGTATATTTGATTTCTTTGACTAATCGTGATCCTAAAAATCAACTTTTGATCACTCTCTCACTTTTAAATCAACAAAAATTATTAACTCAAAGTTCAAAAAAATCAGAATCCGGCGCCATCGCTAGATTTGAAATATGCCATAACTTTTCTAAAATTTGATTTTTCTCCCATTCCCATCTTCATATTAATCAGGTGTAGATTCATCAATTTGTAATTTGCTTGCTCCTTCGTTTGTTCCTTGTTTGATCTCTCAATCATAAATTTTTCCTCATCATTATTGACGTGGAAATTATTAAGTGCCTTTCAATTCTTATGAGGAAAAGATTTTATTTGTTTTATTTTTATTAAACAAATAATAAAATGCGAAAAATTCTCTTTTGGTGAGGGAGGGACTAAATCACCGCGGCCAAAAATAACTTGCAAACAGAGAGAGTTATGACAGAATCTCAAAAAATCATTTCATGATGGATTGTCAAGCTAGAGTTGAATGTACAAATTTTACAAAACTCAAATTATTTTTTGAATTCCAAGAGGAAATGAGACAATGAATTGTTGTTGAAACGAAAAATAATTAATCATACAAAATTTGGCAAATTCTGAATATCGAAACATCACGGGATAAAATAACCAAAAATTGTAAAATACAACTCTGAGTTTTAACAGTCGAATTATCAGCGTGGATCCCGAATGACAGTATTCTATCGCTTCAGACCTTCTGGCTCAAAGATTGGTACATTTTTAATTTTTTTTAAAAACTCTTGGGATTCAATGAAAGATTTGTACAAAATTACTAACCATAACAAACTACTTAAAATTGATATTAAATGCATAAAATGGGTTGAAAAAAAAGAATTTCAATAGAGAATCAGCAAAAATTCAAAACTCTCCTCGTATTGGTTTCAATAATCTCAATAAATATATAAATTTCAGGTCAAATATCGACCCTTGAATCACCCTTCACTTACAAATTTTTTACAACTATTTTTGTTCATGCTTTATTGATAACTATTACATCACACGTTATTCTATTCCTCCCTCCCTTTATTTTCAATGCCCATTTATTCTTTTTGAATCATTCTTTGATATCATTGCTTCATTGAATAAATAAATCTAATCCTGAAATCTACGAAATATCAATCATCTCAGTTTTGAATTGTTCATATACATTCCTGCAAAATCAAAAAATTACGATTTATTATATATCTTTATGCTTGATTAAAATATGTCCTATTCCTAAAACTCCATGTCCAAAATCTCCCAGTGATTACCGACCTATTCCTTTGCTACCCAAGCTTAAAGATTAGAGTTAGAGGAAAATCGATTAAATTTTCGATTTTTGGAGATAATAGAGTTTTTGAAAATTCTGTTAGAACCTTCAAGTTTATAAATAAGAGCTTTAAACACATTATTGCTAAGGGATTTTTTTAATTTAAAGAGAATATTAGAAATAGAACAGTTAATAGAGGAAATAGTAGATAAAAAATTATCGAATTTTTCAATAGCGATTTCTAGAGCAAATTTAGTAGTAAGAGAAGAATTACATCTGATTTGTTGGACAAAACCATTAGGCACAAAACCACTAATAATACATTTCATAGTAAATTGTAAATGACTCACTAATCTGGACCTGCGTTCCAAGGACTTGGCAAGATAATTGACCTCCTTAATTTCAGAATCAGTGAAAAATGATCTAAAATTAGTTTTATAATAGAATTTATTAAAACTTAGGTCAATATTAGAATTCTCAGCCATGGTCATCCAAACGTTTCGACGGTGATTGTCTTCACACGCCTTCTTCAGTGGTATCCATCTCTGGGGTATACCTGTATAAATTATTATTAAAAATATTATTATTAATGGCAATATTATTCCGAGGAGAGGACTAGTTGAGGATCTTAGAGTAACTTACGATAATTTTCTTGACTTAAAAAATAGCTATTAATTTGCGAGCAGAGCTCTCCAAATCTCTAAACTAGCAAAAACTGCTGCACTCAAAGCTAAAATTTACGCCAGATCAATTGTTGAGTATTGTTCTCCAATTTGGAATCCTCCATCAGTCTAGATTTAATCCAAAAAATTTTTCTTAAATTTTTCCGTCGTTTACACCCAAATGCACCTCTCAGAGTTGATCTGCTACGTCATAGACGCCTGACCAGATCGATAATACTTTGTGATAAGAGAATAAATACCTAATGGAATCGAGCCGAAGTAATTGCCAGAAATCGTTATAGACCTAGAAGAATCAATCCCAAATTTATAAAAAAATATTGAAGCATACCAAGCTACTAAAAACACTATCTTATTTCAACGATACTTCTACTAGATTCATAAACCTGATTAAAAAAAACTGTTATAACTTTTTCTAAAAACTTTTGAATTACTTTTTATTTTGATATCTGATCCAAATATATTTTTTTCATTTCATTTATTTTTTACGTATAACTGAATCAGTTGAACTGATCTCAAATTTAGAAGAAATGCAATTATAATTTCTTCTTATAGTGTATTATCATTCCGATAACATGCAAAGCGAAATTTTTTTCGTCATCAAATATTCTTTTGATCTTAGACTGAGCAGATCAATAAATTTCTCTCTACCTGGATAATGCTCAATTAAAAATTTACTATACACATTGTGTAAAACACAATTCATTTTAATACTCTGCATAGGGAATTGGGAGAAGAAAAGGATAGCAGATACATATACAGTGATGGGAATAAAAGTGAGCATTTTTATTGAAAATTTTGTCAAACAAAGAAATATCCTGATCAAATCCTTCTTAAACCCAGAGTTGATATGAAGATGGAAGTTCATTCATTGTTATAAAAATCTAAATTTTATTTTTTGAATTCCACGTTCAATCCGCAAAATAAGGCCATTTTTTCTAAATTTAAACTAAAAAAATTGAGGGTTTGAAAGAAAATTGCCATCTTCAAGAAAGAGATAAACTTCTAAATTTTCGAATTATTTTCCTTTGTGATTACAGTCGTGGACAAAGCTGTTAGAGTGAACTTTCGCGAGAAATTGCGTGAATATTTTCGGTATATTCCTGAGGTATTATTGGTATGATGGTAAGAGAAAACATGAAATCGTTAAATTTCGAATAAAAGTCTTAGAACACTATGATATAAAAATTGTGCAAGATATATTATAAATGGATTAAAATTCGATAAATATGTTATTTTAATATACAGTATAATCCTTATAAAGTATTCTTATTTTAATAATTTCATCTCAATAAAATTCATTTTCGTCTTAAATAAAGAGAATGGAGGAGACAAATCTCTAGTTTGATGAATATTATAAAACATAGATAGGAATTAATTGTATTAAAGAAATGGAAACACTATAATATGTATAACAAATTGTCCTCTTAAATTTTCGGAGATGAAAGTAGTAAAATTAGGAATTGCCAAGGTGGAGTTCCCAAGACCTACACTCAGGTTACTGCTGACTGATTGTGTAGGATAATGAGGAGAAATCCTAAAATGTCCTACCATGAAATCCAAGCTCAATATTTTCCCTATTTGAGCTACAGGATAGTGCACAGGATCCTGTGAGAAAATGGCTTCACACGATTTTAAGCCCCCAGAAAATAATGGTTTTGTTATTCTCCCTCCTATAAACAACAATTCATCATGATTGATAGTTCTTTTCAATCCTTATTAGCCATGAACATAGAAGATCTAAGAGTTGATGAGGATGTAGATGATGATCACCGCTTGGATTTAAACTTCAATCCTGCCGATGTTCCTAGGGAGCTTAGGGAGGGGAGTTTGGCTCTGGATCTTATCGTAATTAAGAAGATTCATGAGAAAATTCTCCAGAAATTCAACAAAATACTCCTGAAAATCAAAATATTTACATGTGAAATAACAAGAGCCAGGTTGTGGAGAATCTTCCACACTTTTCTCCTTTCCAAGATCAATCAGTGTAATTTTATCTACAAGTTCTATAAAAGCTGTTATCATGGTAATCTACCAGGTGTATAACTTGATTAGAAATTACTAAAGAGGACTTAGAGGAGGCTTGCTATTTGATTATGAATAAGAAGGATTTTATACAATGAGACAAATCTAACCTTTTTTAAAATTGGTTTTTGTTTTTATCAAATAAACAGAACCTTTTTGTATTCAGTAACTCTATAATATATTCATATTTTATTAATTTTAACATGAAACACTAATTGAGCAAATAGATAGATCAAAGAACGGAGAAAAAATTGAAAATAAATACTAAAGAGAAATAGATTTGCCAAAGAGAGTTCAGTTCGCAAAGAGAAGGGCAAAACAAGAACTACATTGTCTCGTTCCAAATGTATTTAAATTTTTATAATCAATGATGTTGTTAAGGAAAGGATATATTGGTATACTATGCTGTTTCTGAAAATTATTTCATCTGTCGATGAAGAAAATAAAAATATGATATTGTAAGTTTAAAAAACATTTGTTTATTTTATTGTAACTGAAATAAACGGAAAAATATAATACTGGAAGTGAAAATTTCCCAAAAATTTATGAATTAAAAATATCCTTTTAATCAGTTATAATTATAAACAGTGTAGATTTTTATCTTCTCCAACTTTTACGGCTATAATTTACAACTTGAGTACTATTCTACTTTTTAATGCAAAAGTAAGAAATTTCTCAACAATCAAAATAGTCTGTTGGTTTTATATTGGAATAAACCAGCAGGAATATTTCTAGTTTTATTAAACTACAGTTGATACTGTTATATAATTTATAAATGAAATATCCACTTGGAATCATATTTATAAAATTAGAAAGAATATAAAATATAATATAATTTTACAAATTATTTTTAGAACTATCTTTTATTCTCTAATTATAATCGTATGTAAAGTCTACATTGTAGATTTTTGACTTTATTTGATGGCAAGATAAGTTTGATCCTATCAGGAATACTGAAGTCCCTAAAGTAATTTCTTCTGTCAAGAAAAAAGTTGTAGAGAATTTATCAACCAGAAGGATTTGATAAACGAATTTATTTTTATTGATAAGAAAAATGAGGATACTTATCGAATGCATTAGAATCTTTGTATGTTTTATGTCCAATTTGCATGTCATTTTGGGAAAAATGTTCATGGTGGAAAATTTTCCTTTGAGATTATTAGAGCACCAAATTTGCTGCTTTTGCTACTCAATGCTACTTTTTGTTGAAAATCGATCAATCTTTAGTCGATAATACAAAGAAAATCATATTACTCGTCCTCTGATTGGTTAATAACAAGTATTCACTATGGATTCATTCGTCAACACACACCGTCTATGGGAATGTATATTTACCATGTCCATATATGGCTATAAAACCAGGGATGTGTTACCCGAATCAATATCATCAGTCAATACCGCGTCAGTATTGAAAAAACCAGACTAGTTTGATTTCATTTATTCGTAGTCAATAATTCTAAATAGAAAAAACTATCAACCAAATCTGCTCATCTCTTCCGAAAAATTGAGTTAGCTACTTTTTGCCAAAAAATTTGCTACTTTTTTGGTGCTCCAGTGATTATCAAAAATTTCATATCGTTCAATTTCCCGTGAGTTCTAATGATCGAATTATCAGTTTTGATCCCGAATGACAATATTTTATCACTTCAAATCTCTGATCTTGATAAAATTTCTGACTCAAAGATTGGTACATTTTTAATATTTAAAAGATAAATTTTTTTCTCTCTTTTTAAAAACTCATAGAATTCAGAGAAAGGTTTGTGTTCCTGACTATCCGGAGAATAATAGTGAGAATTTTGTTAAATACTAAGCTTTCATCTTACATGTCAACTAGAGCAAATTAACTATTGATTATATGTGATCCAAGAAAATAACACAGATGAATTCTGTGAAACTCGGTTAATGGCATTGATCATGTAAAAATCGTCTTTTAATGTCTCTTGAAGATAAATTTTATGATTTTTATGGTCTATCGTAATGAAAAGTTCTTATGAATTAATTTCGAGCCTTAACCCATTCGTGAGGTTCGCCCTATATATGGCGATTATTCAAAGTCGGAAATTCTCAGTTATCACGCAGGTCCAAACAATATCATATAATCTTTTTTGTTAGACAAATCACTTATATTTCAATAATATATTAATTATAAATAAATATAGTACTATCTTTGTAGAGGTTCTCATTTGAAAAATGTAAAAGAAATAAATAGATAAAAATAATGTAAAATCAAATTCATCAATTTGGAGTGTGAAAATCTATTTCATAATTCACGCTAAAAAATTCTCAAAGATATGTCTAAACTTGGATACAAAATTTGTTTTTTATCTACTTATTAGTAGATGGGAAATTCTCTATTAGAGAATCTACTTTCTTTGATGGGATCAAAAGAATTTTTATTGAATAGAATTTCCCTTGGAATTTCCATTCAGAATAGTTCTACAGTCAAACCATCGATAAACCACCTAGTCCATTCCCAGATACATATTAACATGGATTCTTACCTGGCAAAAATACTTCAAGTAATATGCCCGCTACTCACGAACCTGACCCATACTCAGGTACGTGATTTAGAAAGAATTCAAGCCTCCTTCTTATACTGATTTTTCCCTGACCTTGATTCCTATAATGCTCGCATTTTGGTTTCAGGTCTGAACCCTCTATGGGTTAGAAGGTTGGCATTTATAGTAAAAAAATTTATTGAATCGTCTTCTATGATCGAGCATGTTTATTCCTTAAGAAGAATAGTTTATGATGAACATTTCCTACTCTCAGCTTTTAACATGATTAAAGATAAATATGACATTATGAAATGTGATAATCTTCACTCTATAAAGACCATCATGAGTCATATTCGCTCTAAAATAGACTATTCCATTACTCTATTATATCCCGATCTTCACTAAAATTCCAGAATGATTATTGTAAAAATTTTTGAGATTAACATGCCAGTTACAATTTACAAACTGATTCAATTGTCTCATGTGCGATATTTTGAAGATCACTCATCCAGTTATGATTTTTATTTTTTCAAGAAAACTAGATTAACATTTTTATTTATTTTTTATATCTTCCATTGTACATATTAATTACTCTATTTAATACAGATTAAATTTCTAACAAAAAAATGAGTCAAATAAAGTACACTAGATTCTATTCCTTGACTCCATATTGAATGAAAGAACTGTTTCCATTAGAGATAGATTTTGCAAATTTTCGATTTCTAGCCTGGGTCAGAATCTGAATGGGCTCTTCAAGAGAATTCGAATGATGTATTAACCCTAGAACCGGAAATCGAAAAAATCGCATATATGGTAACATAGGTTATTTTTAACCCATAACAAAATAAAGCAATAAAAAATTGATCTAAAGCAAAATTTATTTGAGAGATTCCAAGCATTTGTTACAAATAATAGAATAGTGATCTTTACATGGAAATACGGTACATATTGAGCATTCTCTGTAGCCTTTACGATCTAATTTCCATGGAAATAAAGAGCATCGTTGACTTCTTTTGGTCGATCGAATTTTCTTTGCTGGACTGACTCACAAATTTTTTTCTGTTTTCAGTTTAGGTGTAGAAAAGGCTTGAATGTGACTCTAGTTATCATACTTGCTGTATATTTATTTCTCGAATTACAAAAACTAAACCTAATTGACATGAAGATGAGAATTTACTATTTTTACAAAAAACTCGATATTTTTCTCCGGATTTTTGAATTCTAAAACGAAATGAGCTAATCAGATGTGGATATTCGAAAAAAATTCCGGCCGTTTTTCGAATTTTGAAAATGCACCGAATTTCTACTTTTTCAACTTTTGAACCTAAATTTTTTATCGATCTAGATGATTCTTAGCAGTTAAGTGATGATATCTGGGATCACCATTAGACAAAGAATTCGAATTCACCTGTTTGCTTAACAAAAAAAACCTGTAGAATTTCACTGATACAGTCATTTAAACACATAACGAGTCGACTTAACCTTTCTGCCCTTTCTCGCTCTTTATTTGTACCAAACGTGTGAAACCAATCAGAATGCTGCTTTATTAGAGAGCCAATCAGATTCCACACTTTTTTGGAGAATTGTTTCTTAAAACCGTTACTACCCAGAACAAAAGTGTTCACATAATTCGAAAGGGTAATTCCTGTTCTCTTTAAAACATTAAATATTTTTAGACATTAAACCTACTAGCTAAGTGGGGTCACTGGTTATTACTATATCCTTGTGAATCTAACTTGATGGAGATTGTCTTCTCACACCTAGATGTTAGAGTTCGGATAAGCAAATGTCAATTCCATAAGAGACTCAAATAATATTCAACTCACGATGAAATCCATTAAAGCTTGATCGATGAATAAATTCGGAGCTTTATGAATGTTTCCAACTTCTCCACTAATTTCAGGAGTTAATTTCATCTAATTGGTTTGGATCAGGATTATCATTTCTTTGACGAATGAATTCTCTACATGTCCTAATATTTTGAGGAGATATCTAGGAAATTAAAAAAAAGCTTACATGCTTTGACGGCTTTCGTCCATTTACGATTCTTGTTAGACAAAAATAACAATCCTGTTCATGGTTGGCGGGCTCACACCACAATTTTATTCTATTTCGAACGTGGTTTCGCGCTGGATTTGAAAATTTTGAATAACAAGATACGCATATCTTTTGAGGAGTGAATTCGCGATTGAAACAAAATTCAGCACCAAAATAGTGGTTAATAACTTCTTTCAAGTGACCATTGATTTGGAACATATATTTAAGACCAAAATAATATCCACATTTATAGCAAAATTTGTTTTTATCATTAGCACATTGGAAGATACGATCCATTTTAACGAATTCTGAATAACGTGGGATTGAAATAAAGCATGTGAGAAAAAAATGCTGAATCATCAACATATTATTGGCCACAAGAATGCTTAAACGTCATTGGTCTAAAAAATAAAATGCATTTTATAACTTATTAAACGGTGCTTTGTTGTAGGATTGTGTCGATCCCTAAGCT
>SSNU01000033.1:0-126598 GCA_012064415.1 Gyrodactylus bullatarudis | reverse complement strand
TATTATTTTTAAATTTGATAGATCATCACAATCACGAAATTCAAAAATGGAGTCAAGGAGTCTATAGGTAGAGAGTAGATAATGGTAAGTGAAAGATGGGTTTCTAAGTGCATGGCTCACCGGAGCCAAAGATGAGCTATTGGAGAAAGTCTTAACGATAAAAGTTATTCTACGAATCCAAATTGGATCAAGACCTGATGTTATAATCAAGGCGTTATAAGAGTCAAGGGTGGGGTATAAAAAGTGAAGGAATCTATACTGAACTCTTTCTCTATTATAAAAAGATAATAAGTAATTTGGGTCATATTTAGAATTTCTCAGATAATAATTATAATTAGAGAGAGAGTAAGACTCTGTGAATTTTTTGACTATAAAAGCAAATCGCCGGACCCAGAGGGGGCCAGAGACCAATATTAGTGCGTTGTACGAGTCAATATGAGGATATAAAGAATGTAAAAACCTATATTGAACACGTTCAATAGTTAGACACTGAGATTGATTTAAATTGGGTAAGAGAGGAAATATATAGTCAAAAAGTGGAAAGACCAATGATTTGTAAGCTTTTAGTCTTACATCACTGGATTTAGAGCCTTTCTTAATGGTAAAAATAATAGAATTAATTCTAGGGAGATTAGCTAGAGGATTTAATTTTAATTTAGATGACATACTGAAACCTAGATCCAAAGTTGAGGAGACAATTTCTCTAGGAAGTAGAAGCGATTCCATGAGGGTTGCAGGGAGACCAGATGGGAGCATTATTTTGCATTTATCTCTATTAATATAGAGCCCCACGGTCTCAAGAGAATCTTTAAGAAGAGAGAAGTTATGATTTATTTTTATAATGTCAAAAGCATTATTTATTTTAAAGATGAATTTTAGATCATCAGCATATTTTAAAAGGACACCCTCAATATCCTTAGGAAGCTGAATGTCAGCGAATGTATTTATATTTTGATTTTGAACTCTATCAAGTCTTTTTTTTAGAAATTAATCCAGCCTTAGTTAAAATATACAGAAAAACATTTAAGAATTGAATATTAAATAAGAGGTAGTACAGGGATTTAAAAGGTGAAATTGTATGTTGACTCATTGCATTTTGTTTAAAATTAATTGTAATAAAAGGCTTGATTCGTTTTTATAACTTAGTAACAGGTTAAATAGGTCAAAAAATCCAATATACTTATACCTCTCCCTCCCATTTATTACTTGAATACAGGTATGAATACATCGAGTATCATTGATTCATTTTGATTGATCCATTTCGACACTGAAACTAGATTAGACAAGGGGAATTTTCGCTGTAACTGATTTAGACCATTACCATATTTTTACTGTAACTTGCTACCAATTATGTAAGTCCCCTTGCCATACAACCCCGATAGATCTCCTCTTTTACCTCAAAAACTAACTTGGATGAAATCTCATATAGTGAAAAGGGGCTTGGAATTTCAAATTTAATTCTGTATGGCAAAAAAGGGTAAAAATCATCTGTTTACGCTTCACCTTGAAAAATTTCCGATACAAGAAAAATAAATGGAATCAAGTTTTTTACTATACCGAAATTTTTGAGTACAAGAAGGAGTAGAAAAGAATAAAAAGTGACGATATAAATTTCCAAATTCGATAAAGAGTTTCTATGGAAGGAAAACT
Organism: Gyrodactylus bullatarudis; assembly: GCA_012064415.1. NCBI lineage: Eukaryota > Metazoa > Platyhelminthes > Monogenea > Gyrodactylidea > Gyrodactylidae > Gyrodactylus > Gyrodactylus bullatarudis. Next base: position 124,948 of record SSNU01000033.1, on the reverse strand, counting down.
GAATTTCAATAGAATCAGATACAAGATAGAAGATTCAGTTAGATTCGTTAGAGTAGTCATTAAAAAGCTCAAAATTATGAGTACAGCAAAAAAGGTCATTTTCAAATGCCACCACTACTGTCATGCTCCGATGAAAGTTTCGATGTATTTTTTAAATGATGAGTGAGTACATTTATTTAGAAATAACCAGTTTTCTTGTTCCTGAGGCATTTCACAAATTGATTCGAATGCATCTTGAGTCGTTCAAAATCACCGCTGTTATATTCTTTCAGGTAATCGAGAAATTCGTCTGGTTTCATATCTATAGATAGGATAAGAATAAGTGTATGGATTACTCACAGTCTTTGTCGAGGTGTTTTTGTAGACGCCGGAAAATTTCAATAGTTGACTCTCCACATCCACTAAACGTGAGACCACTCGGTGGCTCGTTTATAACAAAATCAATACTTGTAACAGAAGAAAGAAATATGGTAATTAAGGGTAATATGATGAACATATTTAATTTTTGAGTCAGAAAATTTTGACTTCCCCTTTTTATATGCAGACAAAAGTTTGTGGACATTAACGTTTTAACCTTGGGATTAGTTGATTTTCAGATAAAATTTTAATATTATTGAATCAGGGGTGGGTAGGTGAATTAGGTAGGTAAAATACAATTCTTATGTATGTAATCAGCGGTTGATCTTAATTTTCATTGGCCGAATTTCTACAACTGATCATTTATTAGTGATCAAATCTGATTTATTTTCCATTAGACTGAATTTATTTATGCTCAAAATAATTTTAAAAAATCCCTTTTATCAGATCATTATAATTTTGGCTGAAAATTCATTTATTTATTGTCATAATATATTTTTTATTGTTGCTCATAATTTTATATACAAATTTAATTCATAACACGCAGAAATGGTGTTAACTTAGAAATAAATATTTGATTTTTCTCTAAAAAATTTTCAAGAAAGCAAGTTTAGTTCCTAACTTTTCTGCTCATGATCGTTATAATCCTTTTTTGGCTAAATAACATTTAAGAGCCACCAAACTTTCATCAAATTAACTGCCAGGCGATTGACTAAACAGATTGAAATTTATCTCCAAGTACCAGGCATAGCCAGACAGCATTTATGACTTTTTTCTATGATCCAAATATGAATCAAATTTACCCTTTTCCCAATACTCTTGGATGAAGATATCTTTATTTAAAGCATAATTTAAAATCTAACGGTGCTGTGACACTCTCAGGCTGAAGCTTAAAAATGCATTTAATGAAGCAAATGTGATTTCATGAGTATTACTGTACATTTGTTCATAGTTTGACTTATCTTATATATTCTGTATGTAAATGTGTTGCTTAGACATTATTTCAGCGATATATAGCGATCCACAAAAAAAATTGCAAAAATTTCGTGTATCTGTCTACCGTCAAATGTAAAATATTCGAATGGCAAGTGATTTCTTCAACAAGGTGCAAATTCAAAGTATTGTCAGTCACTCAATTTCATGCTAATCATGAGGCAAGCCCTAAGGAAAGTCTGTAGATCTAAAGCTTTTTTTCCTTCAATAATTATAATTGTAGATGCTACAAATAAAGCTAATTGATATAAAGTAGGTAATCTATGATTTTTACGAAAACCTCGATTCTTGACTTATTGTGATACTAAAAATCAACTTTTTATCACTCTCTCCCTTTTGACGCCAAATCAAAATTTGAAAAATGACCATATTTTTCATAAAAATGATTTTTTTCAGAATTCTTTTCTTCAAATCATAAAAGTGGGCAACATGAGTAGGATTCCAAAAAATCTTTAACATTTACGAATTTTTGATGAAAAAATCGAGGTTTTCGTAAAAATTAAAGATTCCCAATTACATATCAACCTACTTTGCTATTGGTCATTCTATAGCTAGTCCAGGTATTTCAGCCATTAAATGATAATTTAATTACGAGCTGAATCAAACTTAGATTCCAAGTCCCGAAATGAAATTTTAAATAAATGTAAAATGATTAACTTTATTATAAAAATACAAAATAGAGATTTTTTTTCAATATTCAAATCCATCCTCAAGGTTTTCTCTCAGAATGTTAACAAGGAATGCTTTGCTCAGATTGATACATCGGCATGAACTAACTGCTTGATCGTTGTCAGTTTTGCCTCGGATCTTGAAATAAATTTTAACGTTGTTCTGTAAAAAATGGTAATCGAATTAATTTTTAATCGAAACGATCTTTTTTAATCATGATTTTACTTTTAAGTAGTTACGTTATAGTTCTGTGGAAATTTTCAGATCATTGAATTAACGTAGGTATTTAGGATCATTTAGAGTCCTCTTCTCAAAGTCACCAATAAGATGTTCAATGAATATAATTCATTTCAATATTTATTTCGTTCATACTTCGTTTCATGCAAGAAAATTGTGATGCCTGGGTGTTAGGGATAGATTTTTCAATTTTAATGTGCTCAATTTAAATTTCCCTGGTTGAAAATGTGGTTCAGAATAAATTTTTAGTTCAAACTATTTAAATTTTTATCCAAAATTGTTTTCTATTAAAGTGGCAATGATAGTGTCAAAGTTCCATTTTTTGTCATAAATCTCCCAAATTTGATCGCATTACTTTCAAGTAGTAAGGGAAGATTTACAGGTTTTTGATAGAAATAGTCGATCCATAAGACTTATTTTACTTATACTAAACTGAAAATGATTAGAAGAATTAATATTTTAGCTTCTATCATGAGAAAAATGGCTGAAATCAAATTCAGCAATTTTTTCATCACATTAATTTTAATACAAAATTATTGTTTCTATTGCAACCAGTTCATAAACAGATTTCGGACCATATGTTTTATACATCATTCGATTTCTCCTGAAGAGCCCACTCAGATTCTATTCAGGCTAGAAATCGAAAATTTGCAAAATCCATCTCTACTGGGTGTTAACACATGAGCGTTTCTCTTGATTAATTCTTATGAATACTCAACATTATCAAGCTTTGATTGTAGTACTTTCCAATTAAAACATTTTATTTTTTCTGATTAGAACTTTAACAAGTTATCAATTGAAGAAATTTTGTTTCCATCTTAAACCTTCACTTAAATTTTAATCTAAAGGAGTATTTAAATTCAACTGAATAGTGAAAATACTCACGAAAAACTTGAGGAGCTATCAGAAACAGAGTTTTCAAGATTTCAACCATGATTGGAAAATAAATATCATTCAAAGGGCAGAGAGGATTCCGAATAACCTTTATAAGGATATTTTTTGAAAATTTGCAAATTTTTCCTAGCTGTAATTCTTTAGAACTTTTTTTAAATCGGTGCTAATGATATGTAAAACTTTTAGGTTTTGAGAAAGTCCTAGGGGTATTATAAATAGATTGAATTATTTTCCTATCTAAATGTATAGCCAACCACGAAGAATCTTCATTGACGATCACATAGTTTCTTGAATCAATTGAAATTACCATAGATTCTTGTAGCAGTTTATTGAAACCTTATTATATTGACCTCGCCCCTATGAAAACGTTTAATCTGAGTTAAATTTCACACCTAAAATCCTTCCTCATTTATGTTTACATCTGATGATTTTCGTAAAAAATAAGTTTATAAAAAGTTATCCCTAATAACCATGACTGCTATTAATTAAGTAAATTACAACTCAAATGAAAACGACCATTAGTATTTTCAGAATAGTTTTTCGAAAATTCACAGATGAATAATGATGTTTTAACACCTGAGAATTCTAGGTATATAATTTCTCTAAGAATCTCAATTTTGTTAATAATTTTATGTAAATATTTAACTGGTTTACGAGTCTGATGAGAACCGGTGAAATTAAAGCTTTATAAAGTTTAATAATTATTAACTCTGGAATGAAAAATTCATTTGTAATTCAAATGGAGGTGTAAAGACCGCCAAATTTCGTTCTAGGGTTAATCAATATATTCACTTGTCTTCCAATCCTTTTTTTTGTTAGACAAAACACTTATATTTCAATAGAATAATAATTACAAATAAATATACAGATTAAATGTAATATAATCTTTGAATAGGCTCTCATTAAAAAATGTAAAAGAAATAAATAGATAAAAATAATGTTCAATCAAATTCGTTAATTTGGAGTGTGTGAAATGTTATCATAAAATGCATTAAATATGAAAAACTAGTATCTGCAAGCAAAACGAAAATCATCTGGTCAATGAAGATATGAGTAGAGTAAAGAATTAGTGTAATCCAATTTAGATCTAATCACAATCATATTTTTTCAGTTCATATTTAAAACTTAATAGCGTTGAAAGTAGATAATAAGTAATTAGATTCATATTTAGAATTCCTTAGGTTATAATTATTCTCAGAAATAGAATAAGACTCATAAAATTGTTTGACTATAAATGCAAATCTACGAACCCAGAGCGGGTTAATCCCTGAGATCGAGATAAGCGCATTGTACGAGTCCAGATGGAGATATAGAGAATGTAGAAATCTATATTGCACCCGCTCAATTGTTAGAGATTGAGCATTATTCAAATTAGGTAGAAGAGGGAACAAGTAGTCGAAAAGAGGAAATACCAATGACTTGTAAGCTTTTAGTCTTACTTCACTGGATCTAGTGAATTTTCTTATTTATAGTATTTATTCTAGGGATGTTAATGAGAGGATATAATTTTAATTTAGATGACATACTGAAACCTAGATCCAAAGTTGAGGAGACAATTTCTCTAGGAAGTAGAAGCGATTCCATGAGGGTTGCAGGGAGACCAGATGGGAGCATTATTTTGCATTTATCTCTATTAATATAGAGCCCCACGGTCTCAAGAGAATCTTTAAGAAGAGAGAAGTTATGATTTATTTTTATAATGTCAAAAGCATTATTTATTCTAAAGACGAATTTTAGATCGTCGGCATATTTTAAGAGCAACCCTCAATATCCTCAGAGAGCTGAATATCAGCGAAGCAAAGATTAAAAAGAAGAAGGCCAATAGTAGAACCTTGGAGTACTCCAGAGTTTATCTTAACAAGTTTGCTATTAGTGGTGTTGTAAGTAACATATTGCATCCTTTTTGTTAAAAAATACATAGTGAGGTTTATGACAAAAGGATTAATCTTTAAGTCTGTAAGTTTTTTTTAATATAGGAAAATTTCAATTTATCAAATGCCTTAGAAATATCTAGGTAATGAATTAATAAATAGGATTTTGTTTTTAACAGAGGGATGGAGTAATCCAAGCAATTCAATAAATTGCTAGAAATGCTTTTTCGGGATAAAAACCGTGTTGAGAAGCTTCAGGGAAAGGAAATGGCAGGGAGGCTCTTATTTCAGCTTTCAGGAATCTATCAATTAAAGAAAGAAAGACGTTCAGAGAGGATATTGGTCGAAGATGGGAATATTCCGAATAAACCTCTTGGAATTACGATTACACTTCATAACCCTGCCAAGTTGATTAAACCCTCAATTTTGCCCAATACTGATGTTAAAAGTGTTATTACCAAGTGTTGTGCTAAGTTACCATTTTCTTCAGTCCACTCTACTCCAATGTCTTCCACTCAAGATATTAATTCCAGTCAAATGGAAAGAGAAATTTCTATTTCATACAAATCACCACTACTTTCTAAAATTGCCTCAAATAAAAGGACACTCAGGTCTTTCTCATTGTCAAGCTCGTCTCATGAATCTCGCAAACGCTTCATGTCAATGCCTCCTAGAATTGATGCTGGTCATGGCCATAATTTCGACGACTCCAAGGATATAAATGCTGACCTAGATTCTTCTAAATCTCATAATCTCTTAAAGCCTGATAATGATGTCCTTGAAGATGTTGTTGGTGTCTCCTCTTTTTGTTCTAAGGCAATTGACGTTTCTTCTCGCCCTGCAACTAGTCTTTGCGACCAAAATGCAATTCCATCAGGCAAAGCTGCTACATCAATTCAACAGTCCTTTCTGTGAGTTAAGAGGTTTCTTTTTATTGAATGTAAGGTCTCTATTGTCTAAGAACTCCTCATATCTCTAAAGTTATTGCTTCTTATAATCCTCTTATGTTTTTTATTGCTTAGACCTGGCTTAAACCTGGTTTTCCTGATTCCATGTTTCATATCAATCGCTATAAATTAATTAGATCAGATAGATTACTTTCTACTGGGGGTGGTGTTTGTCTCTATATTCATGATTCAATAGTTATCAAATCTATAAAGGTTATCACTTTCCCAACTCAAATCCTTTTCTTAAGAATTTTTTTAAAAAATCGTTTACTTTCCCTTATACTGCTGTATCGTCCGCCTCTTGGTAGTAAATTCTATGTCAACGATGATGATCTCATTACTAGCCTGTATTCCTTGATCCCTAACTCTTTCTCTAGTCTAACCATTTTAGGCGATTTTAATTTTCCCTCCGTTGATAATAAGCCTATAGTTCTAGCCAATTATGATATGCTTATTTCGAAATTCAACTTAAAACAAATAGTTACTATGCCTACTCGTTTTAATAATATTCTGGATCTTGTTTTCACTAACTCGTTTACCTCATCTTCCGCAACTTCCATACATTTCTCAGATCATAATCTAATTCAAATTAAATCTGATGGTCTGTCACAATACGCGATGTTCTACTCTAATGTGAAAAGAACAGTTGACTTCAAAAGACTAAACTTTCTGTATTCCCGTTATAAGGACTTTCTTTTTTACAATGATAATTTTAATTCTTTCATATTTAATTTCCTAATTTCTAATTCTACCAGAGTTACGGTTAATTCCCGAAAAACTCTTAACTTCCTTGATGATCTTGATTCCTTCGAAAAAATTATTGCCAAAGATCTCAAATTTTGTCCTAGAAGAGGTTGGTCTAAATTCAAACAACTCTTGAACTTTGTTAATTTTACTAATCTTGACGATAATTCATTCTGTGAAAAAGTTAACAATTACTTTGTCTCCTCTTTTAATTCGCCTGAAAATATAGAGCTACTACCTTGTTCCTCTTCTCCGCCTTTTATAACACCTTCACTTATTATTGAGCTTATGGAATCGGCCAAAACTAAAACTAGAATTGATTCCAACTTTAACTCCTTCAACCTCATCAAGGCTCTCCCTCCTTGCTTTCTTATTAACTTAGCGAATTTTATAAACCTTTGTTTCGTTTCAAACGCTATCCCTGATGATTGGTTCCTCATTACAATCACTCCTATCCCCAAGTCTAAAAAATATTCAAATTTCTCTGATTTAAGACCGATCTCTTCTTTAAATATCTTTCTTTCGATAATTGATAGATTTCTCACCTCCTTAATTTCCGATGCACTTCCCTTTCCCTTCCCTGATCCTACTCAACATGGTTTTATTAGATCCAAAAGTACATGTTCTAATATACTAGATTTTCTTAATTACTCGTTGCCTCTTAAATCTTCCGGTAAATTCATTATTATTCATTTTATTGATCTTTCGAAAGCCTTTGACCGCCTCAAATTCTCTTATATTGTCAATAAACTCATCTGTTTAGGTTTGGATAATTCTCTTATTAATATGATTATTCTTTTTCTTACGCGTCGTAAACAATCGGTTAAATTCAATTCCTTTACTAGTTCTTATTGTGAAATTTCCTCAGGCGTTCCTCAAGGTTCTTCTTTAGGTCCTTTGCTTTTTAATTTATGCATGTCGGATATCCAAATTCCTGACAAAATTGGTAAGATTTTTAAATACGCGGATGATATTAAAATTGTCTATAATGTGAACAACTCTCTCGACATTATAAAAATTAATAATTATTTTGATTCCTTCAAAAATGTTCTTTCTAAAATGGGCCTGGAAATCAATAGATCTAAGTGTAAACTCCTTTTGCCAAATGGTCTCCCTGATACCTTTCTCTCTAACCTTCACCTTCCTGGTGAGTTCGTCAACACTACTATTGATCTAGGTTTTGAATTGGATGCTTCCTTAAAAATTGCTCCTTTGTCTAAAATTGGTCTGGTTAACTCCCTAATCTATGTAATTAATAGATTCTCCTCTTCCACTGGTCTTAAAATCTCGGGTTATAAAACATTTGTTCTTCCTCATTTGGATTACCTTTCCCCTCTCCTTCCTCATATCAATAACTCTAATTCGCTTACCATTGAAAGGATCCAATACAGATTTCTTCATTCCTGTTTTCCTAATATTGATTCTTATAATTCACTAATCTCTATCTCTGGACTTGATCCCTTATGGTTGAGAAGATCGGCTTTCATTATTAAAAATTTCGCCTCTTTCTCCGAACCAATCTGTAAATGTTATTCCCTCCGTTACACAGCCTACTCGTACCATTTTCTCCTCAATCAATTTAGATGTTTAGACTCTAAATTTACGCTCTCGGATTGTGATAACCTTTATGATCTAAAATCAATAATCTCTTATTTAAGAACTAAACTTGATTACTCTTTGTCTCTTCTTTACTCTAATTTACATTTGACTGAATAAGTCCCCTTTTTGAGACCTTTTACATTCAATAAAGTTAAACCTCTGACTGTGAGATAAAAGTTTGAATTGATTTAGCACCTGGCTTGTTGTCGTTGCACACTTTGCAATCAATTTCTATTCAGTGTGTATTAGAGACTAATTCTGCTGAAGGACCTTAGAGGATGTGCCTACCGCAGAAACCCAGGATGTCTCGTCTTGTTTATGGATTTTATGATTTTTTTTAAGAAACTATATTTTGAAGATCTATGATTTCTCTGTACATATTTATCTTATTTATATCAATTTACATAATATAATGTTGCAATTTTAAAAAAAAATTGATTTTCGGAATTGGAGTAAGTTTGACAACAAGCCAGTCCTCAGGAAGAAAACACTCATGTGTGATCAGTGATACAACGATTTAGGTAGTTACAAAATTTGGTCAAAAATTATTATTAAGGGAGTTTAACAGGTTTAGTGAATTAAATTTAGAATCAATTCTTTTAATATTTTTACATGAACTGATAAGGGATTTAAATTGTTCAATACAAATAAAGGGAGGCATAGAATCTGTGGGGATTTTTTCAATGTCTTCGGAATCACCAAATGAGTTTTCGAAATACAAATTAATTTCTTGACAAAAATCCTGGTCAGAGAGTGAAGTGAAATTCTTAATGGACGAGGTTTTGTTTATATTAAGTAATTTTCTGAACCTCTTTGAGGATTGGATCTAAGATCAGACAGAATATTTTCTTCAAATGAATTTTTAATTAAAATCAGAATCAAAGATATTTGAATAATTTCGGCAATATTTCCCACAAAATAATTAAATTACAACTCAATGAAATGTGACCATTAGTTTTTCGAAAATTTTCAGATGCTTTGACACTCACGAATTTAGAAAACCATTCACTCACAAAACCCCTAAAAGTGTTATGTATGATTAGGAACGCACATAAAAATTCTAAAAAATTAAAGCAAAGAAACATCCCTTAATAATAATAAAACTTAAATCCAGTTGGTCTTCGAATTTCTGCTCAGATTCATTTCAGTCAACTGACTATGCAATTGCCCCAAACTCAGAAGAACTAAATACAGTTTATTAAACTAAGTTTAATAACCATTGTACTTCATTATAATGATCACTTATGTATATTTTGTAATAATTATTTACCTATGCTGTACATATCAATATAATCTTTCTTTCTAACGAAAATATAGATAAAAACTGTATTTAACAACTCATCAAGTTTTTCCCTTTAATTATAATTATCTACGAAATGTTTGGTTTTATCTTATTGACTTACGTTTATTTTGAATAGGGAGATTGCTTTGAGTAAATTCTCCTTTGGCGTTTTCTTGTAGCTCATACTATATGTAATGAGTTGGGAAAAGTGTCCTCTTTCCGGGCATATACAGTTTAAATTTAATGAGAGTAATACTTCCTCAGTACATAATGTTGGCTGACATTCCACGAGGTTAGACCTAAATAATATTTTTAGTCAATAAAATACACGAGATATCATATTTCATTTGAACGATAATATTGTCGAACTTCATCAAAAATATTACTATTACATTGTATTGGGTTCTGAACTCATGGGGGAAAGTTAGAGAAAACAGACGTATATTATAGTGATTAACGTCATATTTCGCCAGGTCACTTCAGACTCTACCCTGGTTGACATATAAATACTATCACAATGCTAAATTTTTGTAACTACCTGTAATTACCAAGAAAAGAAAGAAAAAAAATGCCTAGTGACTAAACGAAAGAGAAGATGCAAAAAGTGAAATGAGAAGTTAACCCCCCTTCCATGCTTCTTTGATGTAATTAGCAATCAGCTCAACCAATGGAGGTGCACAAAAATTTAGCATTGTGATAGTATTTATATGTCAACCAGAGTAGAGTCTGAAGTGACCTGGCGAAATATAACGTTAATCACTATAATATACGTCTGTTTTCTCTAACTTTCCCCCATGAGTTCAGAACCCAATAATAGTAATATCATATTTCCACTTGTCATTTACCTTTTCAATAAAATTTCTTCCTCATGGCCATTTTCATCTTTGACTGATGTCACGTCAAAACTGTCAATTAGTTTTAGTTTCCAAGCTAACCTTCCCGAGAAGATTGCTGAAATGTTAAACTGAACCTCTTCAATTGTGGTATTTATGCTGACTTTAATGTTGTAAAGCAATCGGAGGTCTTGGAATAAATCTTGAGTGTTGAAAAGATTTCTTTTATTCCTTTGGAGATCTCGGTTCTCGAACCAAACCCAAAAATCCTTCCATTTTCCGTGAATCTTTTCCATTCTAGGATCAAGGGTTTCAAGGCCAATAATGAAAGTATCATCCTTTTTTTTGATTTCTTGACAATTCTCCAGATGAATCTCCTCATAGCTAACGAATGATTCGTTTATAGCGCTCTTGTAATTTCTTGATGGTTCATTATTGTCATTTTTGTTATTAAGTAATTTTAGCTCTCTAGTAATGTATTCAAATAAAATATAGGCAGTAAACAGGCCAAAGGTGACCGTCAAAACCAGAATGATAATCAGAATATTTTTTGAGTTTGTATTTTTCATTGCTCTCCTTAAAAGAAAGATCGGGAAAACGTTCGTTTACATGTTTAAGAAGCTATTAAATAGCTCATCATTTAGCCAATTACAATCATTTCCTTAGGAAAACAATTTCCAACCAATCAGAGTAGAGTTAATCATTCGTGTAATGCAATATCACACATAGGATATTAAACATACCTGATGTAGGTAGGCTATAAAGGGAAGAGAGTCATTTCTTTTTCACAGACAATAATCAAGAAATTATTCTATATATATTTCGTATAGATTCTTCATGGGTAATATTATTATTGTACCTGGTTGGTTTAATTAATTTTTATTGTATAACACAGTAGTAAGAATAAAAAAAGACAAAATACAACTCTAAAAATAGTGAATATATAAAGGGTAGAACAGTTCCATTAAAAGTTATTTATCACATAACAGAAGCTGGTTAAATGGATGTTTGTGTGCAATAAAAAAAACTCATAACAAAAGTTATGAGTCAGAGAGAGACTTTTTGGAGAAAAAAATAGAAATTTATACGTAATACACCACACGTTTCAGTTTGCATCTGAATGCCACCATGCTTTGCTATTTCACAAATGTTTGTCTGTAGTAGAAATCAGTAAGTCAGCCCTGAGGAATGCCCAAATAACCCACATGTGAGTCTCAGAGGATTTTCCAGAGATATAACAATTTTGCTTAACTCTTTCGAGACCAAAACTAAAGATATAAAAAGATTTCACGGTCATGCCAGCCCCCGTGGTTCATCTGGATACCAAATAATAGTTTAATTTTGGTAATAATGATTATTTTTTATTCGTAAATTTAATTTTTTTTTATTATAAATAATCATTGATTATTAATCAGTTTTTAGGTGATTTTAAATAAAGTAGGAAATTAAAGAACAGAAAATTTTCAACAACCCATCGCCTGACCGTTTTAAACAACGGGCTATAGATTTTGAGATATCTTTAAAAATAGGGAAATTGTTTGAAATTTGGTAGAATTTCTAAAAGCCTTTTTCAAGCCTTATCTCTAACCAAAACTCTATTTCAAAACTTAGATGTTGGAATCGTTAAAATTTGCTCCAGTGGTTTTGATTTCGAAATTTACTTTGGTGTTGCGAAAACTCAAGAAGAATGACTCTATTTCATAATTTTTTTATTTTTTTACTCAAATGGACTTTAAAATATTTTTATCAATATATTGGGATAAAAAAAATTTTTTGGCATGACCGTGTTATTTTACTGTTAATTTGCATTGCAGATTCTGCAATGGCACTTAATATTTTTTCAAAAGAAGATGCAATTAGATTATCGATTTTTTGATACTGAAAAGTGACAGAATCTAATGATAGCATCATGATTAACGAGAATATATTTAAATGCATAACACGGACTCTCGTTACTATGCATGATGATACCTATCTATATTTCAGGTAATTGAGAAGAGCTGTTTAATTCTCAAAACGAGATTCATTTCACCAAACTTACTACTTATTAGGTGTACTGGTTAATAAATGAAGATTAAATTAAGATTAGAATCCTCATCATCAACAAAAAATCAAGAGACTTTCGAGTGGGAATTTGATCGAGACGAGGACGTTGTCAATCTACGCCGGAGAATTGCGAATGAGAAAAAGGTTTCCCACAAGGTAATTGAATTACTCCATGTTGTGGACAATGAATCAAGAGGTTCTACTTGCTCAAAACTCTTTGACGGAACACCAATCTCAGATTATAACATAAAAGATAAGGATGTTGTCAAATTTACAATTCTTGAAAAGAAATATTGATTGAATTCTATAATTATTTTTTAAATACATGTATTTAGTCGTTCAATAAAAGTCATAATTTATGAAATTTTTTTCAATAAACTTGAATTATTTTGTTGAAGCAAATTTCATCGGAATCAAACCAACATATTTTCCAAGCCAGTTCTAGACGTTTCGATACTGAGCTTGTTTCAATTTTAAATAAAACCATTAATTATTCTTATTGGTGCAAATCTTAAAATACACTAATGAGAATTAAAACTGATACAGGTAGGAATAGGTATTTAGATAAAACTGAAGTACAAGCTTCTCATCTCACTGAAGAAGAAACTTATCGAAATGTCTAGAAGAGGCTTTGGAAAAAGGTGGGTTATTTATTTCATGGATCATGATAATTTTTTATTCAAATTCAGTTTCATAGTTTTTTGAATTTCAACAAATTTTGAAAACCTATTGTTCATGAAGGGTGATGCCAGAGAATTTCAAAGAGATAAGCGCTTTATTTCCGGCATAGTCTTCAGTCTATACATGATAGAGATAGGTTTGACATTATAAAATTAAATTTGATTGGTTTATCCTTTCAAAAACTTATGACTCGTGTGGTGTATTTAGAATTTCTAACCTCACCTAAGCTTGTGAGGAGTGAGCACCAGACACAAACAAGCAAGTCTCACAGTGATAACACTGGAGGAAATTTTAAAAAAATTTGCGATAAATTTTTGCGACAAACTGAAATAGCACAATTTTCATAATCGGGACTTGAATAAACCAAATTTTTGCTGGAGTAGGTAATGCCGAGCTTCTTCGAAAACATTTGAATTTGTTGGTGAGTCGGAACTCATTTTGAGGATTTGAAGATAAGACGAGTAATTAGTGATAAAGCTTTTATTTCGCCGGATCTCATCAGACTCTTACACCGGCTTGATTTATATATTAAATTAATTAACAAAAGTGTATCCTCTTATTGGTTGGTTTGGGAATGCGATTGGGGAGGGAGTGGGGTTTCTCTTGTTGTTGTGAGCAATTACGTGTTCGGTCTTCTTTTTATGTAGGGATCAATTGGTAACTGTCCACTTTCTCTTCTCCTCTTTCTGCTTGTTTTGCAGATTGCATTGGATACTGTTTTAGATGTGCTAATTATGGGTTGAGATTATTACCAATTTTTTGACTTGATCCTTAGACATTCCAGAGTGGAATTTGATATCATTTGAAAGAGTGTGAAAAAATAAAATTGAGACTAAAAGTGTGAAATTTTGGCCAAATTTTTGCGATTTCTCGTACACCAAAACTGGGGCACAACTGTATTATTTTAATACTCGATCGTAAATTTACAATAAATATCTCACATAAACTACTTACAAGTAAACCGAATAAAAATTTGATGTTGAGATTAATTTAAAATATCGAGTTGCTTTCAAAATCATTATCTTCAAAGTTATTTTTGAGCTTAGCAAATTTTTAAACAATGAAAATCATTTCTCTACCTCGAAAAAATGTGGTTTAAGATCATAGATATGAATGAAATACAAAGTATTATTTTAATTTGTACTTCATCCTCAAAATAATACATTTTAAGACTTTATAACTTTGAACCATAAGAGAAAAATTATAGTTTTAAAGGGTTTTCAGAATAGAGATAATAGCTGGTTAAAAAGTATCTCCTGTTTAACCCTTAAGGTCCCAGAGTGATATTTCTATAATTCAAGCTTCAGAAAATACTTCGTTTACCACCCATTCGATAGGAAACTAATTAATCTCCTGGAATACGCAAAGATCTTGGTTATATCATTCGTCAAACTCGCGCTATACTAACTAAAAGAGAGTTGATTTTTTTCAAAAAATTAATTTTGGTTTAAATGTTTTTTTGAAAACCTACTTCCCAGGTTCATGGGTGAAAAGTAAGATAACTTTTGATCGATAACTTCTGAACCAAAAATAATTGCATTAAAAAAACTACAGATTTTTAATCAGCGTATAGGACAGGCAAAAGATTGAATTCGAATCAGGAAAAAAATTTTTCTGGGGCTTTCACGGTTAAACTTCAAGCTCTGGGGGCATATAAAAAATTGAAGAGTAATAAATTCCCAAAAAGGTGATATTGGTTTAACTGACTGGTTGTACCCCTCAAGATTTTGTGAAAGATTCCGATATTTTTCTAGATTTTATTTTTGGATGAAAGATTTTATAAAAATAGACGCTTTAGTAAGAATCCTGTGATTTGATCTAAAAATTCAAAATCTTAAATTCAAAGGTTAAATTATTTCAACTCTAAATTTGAGTAGATTGATTGGGTTAATCAAAGAAAAATCATTATAGTCTTTCAAATCGGAAATTTTCATAAATAATATTTTTCAGTTTTTTGAGAATTTTTTGCTGACTTTGGCTTTCTATAGAGAAAAACGTGAATGCGATAGAAACGTCTACTGTGTCCGAATTGGTGTAGATTTTTTTCCTAGAAAATGCTGAAATTGAGAATTTTCGAAATAAACTTATTTCGATCGTGCACCCAGAAAATGATCTATGCATGGGAACCAGCTGCTTTATTATTCAAATAGCTACATGTTCAATATATTTATGCTTTAGACTTTCGTTTTAATTGTTATTAAATTTTTTATTGGTGACTACTAGTAGTCCCTAACTATAGGTAAGATAATTGCTAAGAAAATAAGTATATTTTGAAATATTTATTTATTTCAGATAGTATTAGGATACAAAATGTGTGATATGAATCTGACACCGAGAAAAATAGGACACAGAACATGCATACATCAGTTTGTTTATCATGTATGTTTATTGTCAAGATCTTTTGACAGAGTATTTCTTTTTGTATATAAGTTTCACATAATTAAGAAAATATTATCAATATACAGATGGATGGGTTCTAATATATATATTCGGGGTTCATTGGTATTACAAAAAGGAATATAAATTCTATACATATTATTTCATTGAGTAATGAGAGGCAAGAATTGTGTTACATTGCCTGAGGCTGTTGACCGATTGCTTGAGCCGGTTCATGGCCTTCATTTAAATTAAAAATTCTTGTGCTACTGACAATTGAACTCAAAAGATCAGATGAACAAATTGGACAGAATAATTTGACTTTCATCCACCTGGCAATACAGTTGTAATGAAAATAATGACCACATTTGGTCTTTCTAGCTGTTTCTGATGTCAAATCATCAAAGCAAATAGCACATACATCTCCAAGAGCGTCTAGTTCTTCTTTAGTTGGCTGGCTCATAGCTCCTAGTCGGACAGCAAAAAGAAGTTTCCAACGAATCCAATTATAACCACGAGCTGCAGTTGGATAGAGTATAAAATACAGATATCCTGCCAAAATTAAGGATCGAATAGCGCCAAATGAATCGAAAATCCACAAGTACAAAATAGTCAAAAAGGACATGAGTGTTATGGAATAATCGATAACCGCATTAAATAACCTTGATAGCCATAAATAGTAGTTGAAAAGGGGCCAATCTGGATGTGAAAGATGGTATTGATGTAGCCCATAATCAATGAGTGAAGATAAGATGCCGATAAACTTTTGAGCTGCGCAAAGATATATTTTAAATCGACGAATTAATATTGTCGGTCCGGTAAAGAGACGTACACGATTTCCGAGTACAGCACTAACCTCTGATCGATTAGGAGGCCATTGAATTTCATCAGGGTTATCCACCAAAGGAAAAGCTTCAAATATCCACGCTGGCATGAATGAAAAAATATTCGTAGCAAAATACATGATAAACAAGGTTGATATCAAGGGTCGTGCATGGGACATGTAGGATGAACCTTCGTCATTAGGTCGGCGCAGATGTAAAAGCAGTGATCTCAGTAATGTTACCACAGAATAAATACAGGTCAAATTTACAATCAGTATTGCATGTATAAATGAAAATATCCTTTCGACTAGAGATAAATTCGGCATATCATTTTGAACAGCCAACAAGATAAATGGGACAACACTAAAATAGTGAGATGTTGATATTAGTTCAGCGGCAATAAAATGAATACGATTATTTCCTTGCTCTGGATCATCCAGACTATTCCAGACGTCAATATCAAGTGGAGGATTGGCCAATATGTCATTAATTCTGTTACCGATTTGTCCATGGGGATCAATAAGATATGCATCAATTTTGAGAAGATAGGAAAATAACAGGCCAAATATTGAAGCAGCTCCAAGGATACAAATCCATGTTTCAGTTCCATGTACAAGTATAGCAACAAGTAAACGGTTAAGATAATTCTGTATAATTGGTAAATCATCATTGCTAAAATTGATCAACATTGTCATATTTGGTCGCTGAGATATTTCAAATACTCTTGGATATTCATGAAAAAGTTTGGTAACCTGTTCATTGGGGTTGGGAATATATGTTCCTTGGTTATTGAATAAGATAACATGCGGAAATATGTTTGGTCCAAAGATTACAACAAATAATATTTTGTATATCCAAAACTTCTTTAGTAAGACTGAAAGATCCAACTGCCTCCATTGAACAGCAATGAAATTACTAAAATCTTCATTAATTTCCATGAATATTGAGTTAATTGTACGAATGAGACGCTTGGGAAATTGGAGTTCCCAGCATAAATTTAGAAAAGTAAAAAGATATATAATCGTTGGCATATAACAAGATACGTTAGTGGCCAAATAACATGTAACTGAGTAAGTCCAAGGAGCATTCTGAGTTATTTGAAGTGAGGAATAAGGATTTAGAGAATGACAAACATTAGAAGAATCTAATAGTGATGATAATTTTGATGGATTGCACAGGTTATCAAAGTAATTTTTCTTTTTTGTCATTAAAAATTTTAGATAAATCTTGGAGTCAAATTTGGTTGATTGATTGTAGGGTAAATTTTCTTTGAAAAATTGTTCTAACCTTTGAACTGGCATAAACAGAGATGTAAATCCCAATAGGAGGAGAATATGATGCTTTATGAGAAGTCGAAATCGTTTGCCAGGGTCAAAAAAACAGACCCAGAAAATGAAGCACGAACCGATACCCATTAAAATTAAGTGATTGACTAATATTGTTGTTTTATAATTCCCAGGCATAAAGCCAGCGTAAATGAAGTTGAAGCTTTCCTCGTAGCTGAGTGAAATCAAATTGGCAGTAACATAAAGTGATAACATGAAAAATATTTGAGATAGATCAAGAAAGAAAATCAGGAAACTGAGAATGAAAACTAGAAAATAAAACAGAAATTAATAATTAACTTACATAATGTGAGGAGAAATAGGTTTATTTCATTGCTTATGACACTTTTCGACTCGAGTATTCTGGCATGATCAAAGAATGTGATTCCAAATTGAGAAAATATTTTATTAAAATGAATTATTCTTCGAGAAAGAACAAAATCAATCATCAAAAGGTGTGTAACTCTGAGAGCATTTAATAAAATATTCTTCATATTCAGCATCAGTAATAGTAATTTTTATAAATTATTTGAAATTTATAAACAACAAAACAAAAACTACTCAGTGTAATTGATTTTTTTAAAAATGAAGCACACAGATGAAATCGAGCAAAAATTTTGCTCTGCTGCAAAAAAATCAAAACATACCCTTGACAGTGATGAAGAAGACAATAACGAGGAAGAAAAATTTAATGACAGTGATATAGAGGGCCAGGAGCCTGAAACAGTTGATTATATCGATGAAATAGAAATTATTCCGTTTAACATGAAGAAAGAACTTGCCGAAGACGGTCATATCGATAAAGAAGGGAATTTTATCTTTAAAAAAGAAAACGAAGAAAAAGATGTTTGGTTAGATAGTGTAGATTGGAAAGAAGTAAGAAACATAGATAGCAGTAAAGCTAAACTTGAAGAAAATTATGATGAAGAATGTCCACCAATCTCGATTGATGAGAAGCTTCAGCTCTACAAAAATATACTAGATTTGATCGGTGATAATGAATCAGTTATTACAGCTTTGAAAAGATTAGGTCCCAAGAAAAATAATCAAGCTTCTCGCAGATGGATTAAGAAGAAGACGTATGAACCGCACAGGTAAAATATTTATTTTATTCTAAACAGATGCACTCATTTAATAATTTGATGTGATATTAAATTCCTTTACTTTAATTTTTCTTTAGCGTTGATTTCAACAGACTGACAGAGTTTGCAGACAAGTTGATGCAGACAGGAGATTTCGAAATATATCAGAAAAAGTATAGAGATATTAAAGACCTCATCAGCGTAACTGAATCTCAGTTAAATCAAGATATGGATTCAATCAACGAACTGGAAAAATTTGGAAGTAAAATTGATGCTGATAAGTGAACACTAAGCTAATAAATTATTTTATTATTAAAAAGAGTTCAGTTTCATAAGAAAATCCCCATTTATAATAGGAAAATAATTCCATGTTTATGATAAGTCATTTGTTGTTGAAATTGAGGTTAAATCATTTAGTGGATGCTCTGACACCAATAATTGCTTCCTCATCATTCCATGTCATAACTTGTACAAGAATTTCATTTTTATCTGGGTTGAGCTGATCAATTTTCTCCTTAAATTCAGGGGTCATACGCACCTCTTTGAGTGAACCTTTCATTTTCATAAGATTACAGAAATCATCGTCGTAGTCACAAAGAACATATTCATTCTTCACAACATTAGGAACATAGAGAGTATCATGAGCTGGGCAAAAGATGGTACTCTTTTTGTTTGTGAAGATATCACGAACATCAATATTTAATTTAGCAGATCCATGTTTTCCTGGCTTTGATTTACTGACTTCAATAATGACACAAGGTCTGCCATTGGCCAGAACATAGCAATGTCTATGTAATGATGAAGCTTGAACTGGAGTTCCTGCCTCCCCTACGGCATCTTGGATGTCGAAATCACTGTCGTCACTCATGCTTCTTTTGAAATGGGCTCTAATTTCATTACAGTAGAACAATTCGTTCCAAAACTCTTCAAAAGCAAGATTTGTTTTAAATTATTTTTGTGTTTAAAATTTTTAGTTTATTTAAATTATTTTTGCGATGGAATTCGGTAAACTTAGTTCTCTATTTTGGTTCATCAGATGAACTTCATCTATTTATAGTATCATTATAGTATAATAAATTCATGGCTAGATTTTCAATGAAATTAGTGAGCTTTTAAATTCATACAGTGATTGAAATTTTCAATTTAAATTGTATGATACAATTTGTATCAGATGATTTGGTGACGAGTTTTCATATTATAAAATTCATAATGATAACTTTTTATTTATTTAAATGATAGTCTATCATATATTTGATAACATCCTCTGCAACTTCTCCTACTGCTTTATTTTTTCCATAGAACTGAACAAAATTACCCTTTGGATCAATAAGATAGATCATGATTGAGTGATCAACCTATTTAAATTAATTATTAATAGTGAAACCTACTAAATAATCTCCGTCTGCGTCTGGAATGCTTTTAGTGAAATAAATCCGGTATCTTTTAGCCATCTCTTCAACTCGTTCAACTTTTCCAGTCAAACCTAGGATTTCTTTTGAAAACTCTGCAAGATATTCTTTCATAACGGAAGGAGTGTCCCTTTCTGGATCTACCGATACGAAAACTGGAGCTAATTCTTCCTTTGTATTTGCGTTTTCTGTATATTAAATAAATAAATCTAACTGATTAATGTAATTATGCTAGTCATATTGTCTAATTGTTCTGGACAGATATCAGGACAATGACAAAATCCAAAATACATTAATAACCACTTTCCCTGGAAGCTTTTCAGATTTCGAGGATTTTCATCATGATCAATTAATTCAAATTCCCCACCGATACTAGACAGATTAGAACTCGGACGAATATTTTGCTCGCTGTTATTTGGGGGTAAATTCATCTCTAAAATAATAAAAAAACGCAATTTACTTTCACGGGTATACTCATTAATTAAGAATGTAGCACTTATTGTGGTGATTGATAGCAAACCAAATGACTTCCATGGAAATTTAGGATCAGTGGATTTATTTGTAGCTGAATTTCTTTTACAAAGTGTGAATGTTCTTGAATTTAAAACCTTGCTGAATCTGAGCATTCCGGTAATTAACGACAGATGTACAAATCTGATATAAAATTTTCTTTGGCTATAACTCAAAGCTCAGATTCTGAACCACTTTAGAAAATATTAACTCAATTTAGAGTATAAATTTTAGACAAACGAGTAATTAATTTTAATGTAATAGTATTAAAAAAACTTGAATAGTTATTCAGATTAAACAAGAATAATAAGCTGTCAGATTTTGACAATGATATTGTAATTCTGTTAAATTTGTTTCAACTTTCGATCCAATTAATGTAATCAAATGAATTAATTATTTTAGCAAGAACATGCGGTCCAACTTTCTGGGACTTAGGAAATTATGCAAAAATTGATGTCGAAATAGGTAATATCACTGAAACTAAACTAGGAACACTTTAATTTGATCTTCAAATAATTTCAAGAATTCGTATAATTAGATAGTAAACCGTAAAAAGGATTTTATTAGATCATTTTTCTTAAAATACGATTTATGTATTCCTCTCTGTTTCCGAAATCACCACCTTCAACAAAGTGCTTGGCTTTTCTCCTGAAACCACCGGATGGGTTGTTGAGTTTAAAGTGCCACAAAGATGATACTACCTGTTTGAAGTGCGGGCCAACAGTGTAAATTTCATGGACGATATCCTCAGCACAGATGATACCATATTTACCGAGGTGCTTTTGAATCAATTCATTTGTAATTGGTAGTCTCTTTCCTTCATCCTTGATGTATCCTCTTTTATACACAAGATCTCTGATTGACTTTAGATTAGGGTATCCCCAGAAGACATAGGGGTCAATCATTCTAAGCATGTTGAGAGTGGCTTTGTTCAGTTTGATAAACATTCCATTGTTGATCTGCCTTAAGCGAAAAAGTTGCATAACCTTTCTGGGTTTTGGGGCAATGCAATTAACACCGTGAATTCTGACCACAAATGCGAGACGAGGTTCATCTGGACAGTAGATATGACCATTCTTTTCAGCATTCTTTCGTAAATTTAATTCTTTTCTGTACATCTTCTTGTATTTGCCGAGATATCTTTGAGCCCGGTTTACGATTTCTGTCTTGAGTTTCTTGGATTTTTGTTTCTCCCCTAAGACTTTGAGAGCTTTCTTCTCCAACTTTCTAACCCTAGATACCTTAAGCATTTTTAGGGTCTCAGGCATACTTGGCTTCTTGCTAGTTTTAGCAACGGGTTTCTTAGCTTTACTAAGAAGTCATTAGATAACGCAACTTACTCCATATCGAACACGATATTTTTTGAATAGTGAGGACTATAAAACTATATTCAAACAAAATAATAATAAATGTAAACGTAAAATTAGCAGATTGGATCGAGCTTTTTTTTCTTATACTATTTCTTAATGGCATTCTAATACTCATAATTCTAGTTATTTTAACCATAAAATACTAAATTGATTAGATCAACGTTCTTTTCATTAAGAAATATAGTCAGGAAAATCTGGCTAGCTCTGGGGTCATTTCATATCAATTATAGACTAATTTTTGTTTGAGTGAATCAAATAACTATAAAATTTTTAACGCGGAGATATTTATCAGAAATACGTCACTTTTGATGACTCTCATCATTGACTGAAGTTTTTAAACTGAAAATAGACCATATTTTACTTTCTGAATATCGAGAAGCTGTTTCTATTAGTTTTCAAAATGCAAACCCCAGTTTCCAATCCTCACAATGAAAGGTAATTTTTCATAAAATAGTTTTAGTTTCACAAACGAAATGAGTAATCTTTCTCTGAATAATAACTATGCTGATATGAACAACAGTGCCAAGCCAAATGAGGGTCCATTTATGAATACTCAATATCAAAATCAAGGAAATATTTCAAATAACAATCCAACTATGAATCAGATACCTATGAACAATTATTCTACTAATCATCAAAATAATTTGAACAACCCACATCTTATGAATTCAGGATATGATCAAAATTGTACTAATAATGCATACCCAAACAATTCATTTTACAGTACTGACAAACCAGAGATGAATAGTCAAAACTTTCCTACTCAAGGAAGACAGTGTTGGAGTAATCCTCAACAAACAAATATGATAACTAATACAAATCAACATGGAATTTCTGCCCCTAATATGAATCCTCCATATAATGTTGGTTTGCCTCGAATGCAAAATCCTCCAACATCTGGATTTCCAAATCACATGTCAGGAATGCCACCTCAACCTATTATAAATCAAGGACCTCCAAGACCTCAAGATCCTTCTGTTGGTTTTCAAAATCAAAATCATCATGCTATCAATCAAAATAGTCAACATGGTAATTTCTCAAACACACCTGTTCAAGGATACCCGCCGATGCATGGTATGCTAAGTCAAGATCACCTATCATCAAATGTCCATAATAAGCCTGGAATAAATAATAATCCAATTGTTGGTCAACCAAACTTTAATGGTCCACCAATGCCACAGGTTAGGAATGGATATCAACAACCAGGAATGCATCAGGGTTTCGCTAACCAGTCTAGGATCTCCTCTGACCAACTACCCAATGTTCTTGAAGTAAAATTATAAACTTTTATGTTTCTTTTTAAAAACTAAAATATTAAATATTTTTAGGTTATTGCAGATGATATGGAAAATCAAAATTCTATAATTTTCGATACATCAAAGCGTGGTGAGACTCCACCACTTGTCACAACCAATTTCACTTGTCGTGATGGAGGAAATTGTAATCCTCGATTCATTCGTTCTTCCCTATATAATGTTCCTAATACAAGCGATATGCTCAATCAAATTGGTGTTAATTTTACCCTAACATGTTCTCCGTTTGCCAATTTGAAATCCAGTGATTCTTCAGTTATAATTTCTGACATGGGATCCAAGGTTAGTCCTATATTTATAAATATACAATCATGCATTCAGATTATTCATCACATATAAACTAATAAACTATAATTACGCTGGTGATGATTAAAAAATGTATTTTATTCTAGATATGATGTAAAATTTTTAGCTGAGATAATGGGCATAAACCGATTTTTCGAAATTTCGAAAAACACCCCCTTAAACTTATGCTATTTAATAAAAGATTTGAATAATAAATTTTATTGAATTTTTACAATTTTAATAAATCCATCAGATATAAGATGAATAACATAAAACTTTATTTTTTCTCAAAGTTTTGCATCAAATTTTTATCAAACTATAAATTAAACTCAAAGGAGATATTATCGCTTTTAAAAATCCTATCAAATACCTAGAAATATATATTTGAAACACTACTATATATACAATAGTGGTTTTATTTTTTAATTTCCATAAAATTTATGACTTTTTATCATAAATAGGCTCGATATACATAAATCTATCAAATACTAAATCAGAATTCCCAAGTAAAGCCTGAGAATCAAAATTTATATCTTTTCCAAGTTAATTAGTTATAAATGTGATTTTTGAATAAAATATATTTTTTTCATTTTAGGGTCCAGTTAGATGTATTAGATGTAAAGCTTATATGAATCCTTATAATCTTTTTGTTGACGGAGGTCGCAAATTTCAATGTGCTCTGTGTACAGCCACTAGTGAAGTACCAGATTCATATTTTGCTCATGTTGATCATACTGGACGTAGGACTGACTCTCTTCAGAGACCAGAATTATGCCTTGGCAGTTATGAACTCTATGCCACAAAAGAATATTGCCGAAAAAATATATTGCCAAAAGCTCCCGCTTATATATTCCTCTTGGATGTTTCACAACCATCGATCAAGTCAGGTTTCTTAAAGATGTTCTGCTCGAGATTTGTTTCTGAAATTCTACCCAATTTACCCAAGCCTGAATTAAGTAAAAATCAGAAGGAACAATGGCTCATGGCTAATCCAGGCAAAGAAGATTTCGTTCCAAATCATATTGATATTCCCATTAGTTTCATAACATATGGAAGTCAATTGAATTTCTTTAGTTTCGTCACTGCAAAACATTATCCCAACGGTCCAGACTCTGAACCTATATCCATAACCAAACCTCAAATGCATATTGTTGCTGATACTGATGATATGTTTGTACCAGGTGTAAATGGATTTCTTACTGACAGCTCTAATGTAGAAACAATTCAAGAGCTTATGAATATCATACCCAGTCTGTATATTGGAGAGACAGTCGGCCCGAATTCTCATGTAACCCTACTTGGTCCTGCAATACAAGCTGGTATGGAATCTCTCAAAGCTTCTGACCGTCCAGGAAAACTATTCATTTTCCATACATGTTTGCCAACTGTTGAAGGTCCAGGACGTTTAAAGAATAGAGAAGACTCAAAGATTATTGGAACAGACAAAGAAAAAACTTTGTTAATACCGGCAGATAATTTTTACACAGAGCTTGGCCAAAAATGCGTCCAAAATGGATGTTCTGTTGATTACTTTTTAATGCCCACTAGTTATGTTGATATTGCTACACTGAGTGAAGTGCCCAGGTTGACTGGTGGACGAATCTATAAATATCCTTGCTTCCAAGCTGATCGACAGGGCGATGATCTGATTAATGATTTAGCGTTGGCCATAACTCTTCCACAAGCTTTCGATTGTGTTATGAAAGTTCGTACTTCTACAGGTACACGACCCGTTGACTTTCTATGCAATGCTCATATTCCAAATTCTACTGACATTGAAGTGGCAGCTGTTGACTCTGACTGGGGTCTCACTGTGGAAATAAAACATGATGATAAATTGGGGGAAAATGAGATTGTAATCATTCAAGTGAGTCAACAAACAATCATTGATTACTAGGGCATATTTTAGAAAATATAGCATTTAAGTACCAGATTAAAAATATTATATACTTCTTGTAAGTAAATTATAAAAATAATAAATTCGGTTGGGTAGGGCAGAATATTGCGTCTTAACGTGTGATCAGACATTTAATTATGGAATGAATGAAATTTAGAATTTCTTTTGGACCAATCAAAAGGTCTCAGACCAGGCCTTGAGAAAAATAAGATTTTTTTCGTGTCACCATTCATTTGAAAAGGGCTTAGCCTAGAAATAAGTAAAAAAATAGCCTTCGATTTTTAATAATAGCAAAATTATTTTCATGAGGAAATATCTTTGATGCTAAAGAATGTTAAATTTCTAGCAGCATATAAATTTTGATTACGCAGTCGTAGTTGTGAATGATTAACAGGCTGATGGCAAATTATACAATTTCCAAGCATCAATTTTAGTTGAACATTGACCACGATAGTGTAAATGCCATAATTATAATTAAAACTTCATTTCAATACGAGTATAAAATACCGAATTTTTTATTAGCTTGCTGTTCTATTCACATCCTTATCTGGAGAACGTAGACTAAGAATTCACAATCTTACCCTCAACACTTCAAACAAACCATTGGAAATCTTTTTATCAGCTGACCTTGACACTTTTATCAATTATCTCGCCAAGTTGTGCATCAAAGGAATCCTCAATAAACAGCGTCAAGTTATTTTCGATGAGTTAACCCACAAGGTTTGCAATAGCCTTGCAGCATACAAAAAGTTGTGCTGCAATACCAATAACAATGCTTTCAGTTCCAATCCTGGAGAACTGATATTGCCAGAGAAATTGAAATTATTGCCATATTTTGTTCAGAGCTTCTTCAAAACACCTATTATAAAATCAGGTAAGTTAATACTACTATTTAATAATTATTAAAGTTATCCTACTAGTGTACTTTGTTACTAGCGAACTAATAAATTATCTAAAGTATTCTTAGTTGTACTGACCTCAAGTATTATCATAGGAAAATTGAAGAATATAGAGGAATAGGTACCAATTTCTAAAAACTCTTTTAATATCTAGCACCCTTTCCTTTATATTCTCCTTACAGTTAGAATGATTTTAAAACATTTTAGCTAGAAATAAAGAATAATAATCTGAAATCGAGGGCCTGTGTTTGCTCAAAATCAGGCCTCAAGATTTCTAAAACGCAAATTGAACTGACCATATTTTTTATGACTTACAATTGGTTTTATAATCATTTTTTTAAACTATTAAATTATCATACACATCTCATATATACATTTATTCCTACTCATAAATGACAGGTTCAGCATGCCAAATGTATCACAATGATCCGCATGCCGCTAGTTTGTTAACTCGTCAACTAGGTAGTATGTTTTCATGATTTCGCTAATCCTTTCTCAACTTTAATTTTAAAACTTATTTTTAATTCAATTATAACAATCGGGCCTCTTAGTTTTTGCATTTAATACACATAATGGCTTATCCCAGTTTCGTAATTCATAATTATAATTCTTTAGAGTTTAGTTTATTACAAAATTATAAATTAATTAATTCGGGAGTAAGCTAAAAGTACAATTCGTATTCTTTTAACTTCTTTAAATGCTCATTATATATGCTTTGAGGCCCTATCTACTTACTCATATTTTATTTCCTCTAACCCAATTATAGACTTGTATAATTTCAATTATATCAGATTGCACAACTTGGTGTTTATTCTAATAAAAATTTCCAAGTTATGCAATCGTACAGATCCCACTGATTTTACTCATTTTCCTCTTTCTGTCTCTCTGTCTAAACTGTTCAAGTTTGATTTTATTTGATTTCCCTAACTTTTGACATGTATCTTTTTGGAAACCTTTTCATTCCTACTCTTCCTAATACACGCATTTATACTCACACTTGAAGAGATTTACATAAATTTTGGTATTTTGATAATTTCGATGAGGGTATTTGTTATTCTTTTTTAATACATATATTGTATGTTTAAATTTCAAAAATCTTTTTCATTTTTATGATAGTAGTTTTTGTAAATTCAACTCTATTCAATTATTTGTCTGGAATCAAAACTCTCCTCTGCATGTAATACACTGATTTTCATCAGAATTCTCAATAGCTTATGATTCCCTCAATGATATTGCATTCCAGTTCAACTAGATATATTCATTAATTAATAATTTTTCATTTGATACATAAACTTATCAATTTTGCTCAAATTTAAAATTGCCATTTTATAGCTAATGAGATTGGATTGGATACAAGAAGTCTCACATTGTTCCATATTAATCGTATGGATGTCCTTCAGACTGCAACCTACTTCTATCCGAGAGTATACCCCTTGGTAAGCTTTGTTTATTAATAGATGACTACTCGTTTCTTTTACGAGAAATTTAATATGAATCCGTAGCTAGTTACCTTTATTAGTTCCCATAAGAAATGACATTAAGATAGATGAACATGGAATAAATTATTGGTCTTATATATTATATTAAATTTAGCATAACCTGAAGCCTGAAGAAGATTCAATACCAGAATTGGTGAGATGTTCCATGGAACGTTTTAAATCGGACGGTGCTTATCTTGTTGATAATGGAGGTTTCAATAGATTCTTATGGATTGGCAATGACTTATCACAAAATTGGCTACTCAACGTCTTTAATGTTGATAATCCACGTAGTATTCCTGACGGTGTAAGTTAATTTCAAAATTAAATCCATATTTCTATGATATTACTTCTTGGTTGCTTATTTCACTCTAAATAACCTGAAAATATAGCCATCTAATGTAAGTCTATTTACTAAATATATCTTGGTATAAAAAAGAGTAGTTGTGCATTTTACATCAAAGAAAATCATTCTTTTATTTTTATGCCACACTCTATTAGAAATAAAAATCTGAAAAAAAGCTGAATGTATTTTCAATTCTTAATTCGCGATTCCCAATTAGGATGAACACTTTTCATAAATATGTAAAGATAGTTGACATGAAGATAAGAATTTACTATTTTTACAAATAACTCGGTATTTTTCTCCGGATTTACAGAAAAAATAATTTTTTGAATTCTAAAACGAAAAGAGCTAATAAGATGTGGATATTCGAAAAAATTCCGAAAAAAATTCGATCTGACCAAAATTAGGCCGTTTTTCGAATTTCGAAAATGCACCAAATTTCCACTTTTTCAACTTTTGACCCCAAAATTTTTATCGTTTTCGATGATTCGAAGCAGTTAAGTGATGATATTTGGGATCAACATTAGACAAAGGATTCGAGTTTGGCCATAGAGATAGCGAAGATCTTACTGTTTCCGAAAAAAAGTTAAACTTCCAGATTTTGTATAATTTGCCTTCGTGATAATCGAAAAATTCACATTGTTCGATTTCCCAAAGTAATGACGAATTTCAGTGAACTTCTACAGGTGAATTCGAATTCTTCATTCAATTCTGATCCCAATTATCATCACTTAACTGCATCGAATCATCGAAATCGATAAAAATTTTGGGTTTAAACGTTGAAAAAGTGGAAAAAAGGGATACAATTTTATTTTTCTTGGTATTATTTTTATTTATATCCTGGTGCCTTAATAAATATTTATCGAATTATGTATAATTATTAGTTAATTATAATTTTTAGGCCATACTAACTGAACATCCGAACGAATTATCTCGAAGAATTAATCAAGTTGTCAGGTACATTGGTCAAGGTCAGACAAGATCAGCCAGAGTAAGCCATTTAGCATATTGAAAATTTAATCTTTCGGACATTAATTAAAATCAACATCTTTCCCGTATAATTGAATTGTACTCAGGAATATTATTTTTTTTATTACAGTTGATTGTTGCACGTCAGAATACTGAACAAGAGGTATGGATGAAAATGTTTATGTTGGAGGATAGAGCCAGTGATAATACTCCCTCGTACGGGGATTATCTAATTCATATTCATAAAGAAATCAGGAGTATTGTCAAATGATAAATCAAATTGGAGGAACCCTAAAGGTACAGTTCCCTCCATTGGAAAACTTCCTACTAATTTTTTATTCTGTGCTATAAAACCCAAAGTCCCCCCTTTTATAATCTGGGTGTAATTCGAATAAGAAAGTAGTAGTCTTGACTGAATTTTTTCCTATAAAAGTATTTCATCTTTCATTGTTATATTTACTGTACTATTTTCTGCATGAATGCCAACATGGTTTCAAAGTCTAAAAAACAGAGAGAGGCCTACTCATAATTGTTAATTTGTAACATTGTGATGGATTACTTGTAAAATTTATTTAATGCCATGTTTCTCTCTTACTCACTCACCACTTTTGTGACATGAAAACAGATTATCAATCTTCATTTGACATTTTATACATTTTTATTGCAATCCCTCTTCCTTCCATCTATAGTGGTAGTAGTTTTAAGTCATTAAACTATGCTTTGCATTAATGATGATTACATGACTTTGTGAGAAAAATCTATCTTTTCATTATTGTTAGTTTAAACAAAAGACTACTCAAAAGTACTATATAATATATATTATTCAAAATGAGAATTTCTTTATTAATAATAAGATTACTTCTAGAAACTTTTGGTTGATATTTGTTACATATATATTTCATCTTTTTTCACCGGTGAATATCTTTGGGATTGGGACATTGATCGCCTAGAAGAAAGAAGATGAAAACTATAATTCTAAAAATCAATTATAAACCTATTAATTAACTAAATCAGTTTTTTCTTATGATTACAGTGTGATTGTTGAAACAAAATCAAAATAATGTATATCAGATGCTAGTTTTGGTTTTCAGATACAAAATTAACACACAACTTTTGTCAATGTCACTTACTGATAAAGTTGAGATCAATTGAAATATTATTTTCATCGACAAGTGGTTCACTCTTTGTTATTGTATTCAACAATGAATTCATGGTGTTATCAGCGCTACCGACTAGGTTTTGATCTAACCAGAGATGATCTTCATTTCCAGTGCTGTACGAACCCACTTTCATGTCGTCCATAAGGTTTGTTGGAATTGAATGAAGTTGAAGGAGGGGCGTTGAAGTATGATCTCTCTGGTTATTAGAGACGGGTTCTTTCTTATTTAATCTTAGTCTATTCACTTTGGTTCTTCTGTTGACTGTTTTGTTGACTCTTTTCAGCTCAGAGAGTGAATCACTTTTACTAGAGATGTGGACAAGACGCTCGACAACAGGAATCTTTAAATTTTCATATTGTTCAAGGACGTGTGGATTAAAGTTTTCCTCCCTAGTCTGAGCGATATTTGATTCTTTATCATAGCAGTTGGCTGTATTTGATGGCTCCAGGACAACCACTTGATCTGGATTTTGTAGGGCAAGGTCAGGAAAAACATGATCATTCTTCAGAATAGAAGTTGATGAGGAATAGGCATCCTCAGTCCCCTCTTCGAGATTCTCATTGTGACTTGTTACTATGGCAGCAAACTCTTCCAAAAGATTAGCACCAAGAGTATATAGTTCCTTGCTAGGTGTGTCTGGCGGTTGGTTTTGATTTGAATCTTTCCTATTTAATTCTGGTGAAGTTTTTCCTTCTTTACAATTTATTCCAGTAGATTTATTTTTGTTATTTTCTAGCTGAAGGCATAACATTTTCTCCCGACGATTCTTTAGTTTATTCCAGAGGGGTCCCACCATTGAACTTACATTAGAATGAAGAATTCTTCTGATTCCATTAGCAAAGCCAAGACCGTTAGTATCCGGATATACAGGATGGAAAATGGCTTCAGTCTCATTTTCATTGACAACATTGAAAATGGGAGAGACAAATTCATATCGGAATTCAATCTTTTTAGGACATCCTAGACCGAGATAGATAAAAAGAATTTTAATTGTACGAGATATATCAAAAGTAACACCATCCTTGAGCTTAGAGGCGAGCTCGGCTAGTTTGATAAAGTTGCTTTTACTAGAATTTGAGTTTTTACTCTCCCAAGCAAGCGATTGAATGTAGTTATCTTGATTTTGGTTAGTTGCCTCTTGAACAGGTACTGCAGGAATGGAATTTGGATCAGGATTGTTTTTCAAGTAATTACTAAATGCAATATCACAGAATTTGGTCCTGGAACTTTCCTCAATGGTAATTTCGCCTTCCCAATAGCAATCTGGAGGTAAACGAAGAGCTAAACAACGTTTCTGATGCGATGGAGTGAAGTTGTTTTGACCCAGATCCCTAGTTGAAGACTCCAGAAGGCAAGACTAAAATAAATTCTTAGTAAATTTAATTTTCTATCAACACTGTTAAAATTATGATTCAAATTTACATAATTCATTAGAAACTAGCATATGTTCTGAAAAAGTATTCTTGTATACTAGCGAATTTGCACATTTCATTTCTAAATATTTTTTATTAACTACTGAATGGAGAAAGCCAGACATAGTTGTCAATAAAATACACTATTTATCTTTTTATCTAGTATTTTTACGATAAAAAATATTTTGAATCACGACAACTGGCGCACAAGTGTAATTGGACATGATCTCGATTACAGATTTAATAAGTAACAATTTGAAATTCGATTAAAAAGGAAGGCATAAGATAAAAATACAGTTCAAGAGTACATAACTTACAATCCGCTCTGTGACAGGAATCCATTTTGATTCTAGAAAAGTAATAACATCACTCAGTTGACGATTAATATCCACTATCATCCTTATTCTTGGATTCTGCTCAGCATTCAGGACAAACCAAGAAGTTGCTTGATTCAATGGTAATAGTTCAATGCAAACATCTTCTGGTAGCGTATACTTTTGACAATTACCTCGAATATTGTTAAGCTCTTTCAAAGCAGGACAAATTGGAGTACGCAGACATACCTTTTTACCACTTGTACGAATGAAAATAGCTCCATTATAAATTAGTTCATTTAATTTTTCCCAAATTTTAGAATCATTAGCTGGATAATTTAAATGAGAATATTTCGATTACTTATTCTAACTTTTGATTTGATGACAAAATAGTTTATTATTGCATACAATTCTTTAACATGGCTTGGGATGTGAGCTGGAAACGTAACGTTGCGTTTTAAAAATGTCCAAGTTTTTATGTAGTAAGCTTTAATGCTCTCTTTCGATACACTGACCAATTTTTCAATATCAGCATTTTGATGAGAAAGTTTTGATTGCATAAATCGAGATATTTCATTGAAATTTTTACCAAACTTAACATTTTTTAAAAGAGAAATTTACCATTCGTAGCCCTTGAACAAATAATTTTCTTTCTTCATGACACCAAGCATATCGGTTAGGAGCTTAAATAATAATTATAATGTGTACTTGGTTTGACTGGGGCCTCTTGTTTCGAGGTGCTTGGCAACGCTTCAGATATAATTGAAGAGGTGGGTTCATTGGAATCAAGAGTACTTGCTACCTTTGCACTTCGTCTTGCCTTGACAGCCTGAGCAATATTCGACAAGTTCTCATCCTCTTGAGAAAGATTACTCATAGCATTTGGAATGAAAGTGAAAGGATATAAAGCGGAGAATAATTCTGAGTGAAATCAAACTTCAAATTTAATAATTGAATACAATTTTTTTGTAATAATGATTATTGCAAACAAAAAAAACGAAATAACTAATTTGTTTTTATGTATAAAAGTCTATTTTTGTAGTGGTAAAATAAAAATATAATCAAACATGACTGAATCTAGACTGTCACAAACCATCAGCAAAGCAGTTCAAGAACAACTTAGAGAAGTATATTATTAAATTAGAATATTTTTCAGAAATATGGAAACATTCTTAGTGTCACCAGTTTGGCAACAATTGAAAAAGAAGATATAACTCATGAGATCGAGGTAATATATTATTCTAATTTTATTTCTTAAGTGCACTTGGGAACAACTTCGCGAAAAGTCTCTATATAATAGAAAAGAGAAATTAGATTTCTTCTTAAAAGATTATAGTGATCCTGAGATCATTGACACATTTATTGTGATAGAAACAGAGAAACCAAAAAAGAAAACCAAAAACCGAAAGAAATCCGATTCTTCTGAAACTGAGTTATTGAGCATTTCATCGCCTATACATAATTTGAAAAATACCAAGGATGGACAATTACAGATATTTGTGTCTGTCAGGTTAAAGCTAGATGAAACATTGTTTTATAATCAATTGTACATGCCAGGAAATTTCAGAATTCCAATGTACAAAAAGATTTTGAACAATAGACCAAGGATAAAAGACTACGAAGGAATATATTCTGGACGTCCACTCAAAGTTTTGCCTTCTAATCAGCGTAAACTCGAACAAAGAATAATAAATGAAATTGATTATTGTCTCAATAAAAAGATTGTCGCCACTGAAGATGACAAAAAGAATTTATACTTGAATTGGTTCGGACAAAACGGAAAAATATGCTCTTTACCTGATCCAACAAAAGAGATTTCCGTCAGACCTATTATCATTGAGGGCAGAAAGATTATTCCTGATAATTTAAAATTCAAGTTTTATCCAGTAATTCAGTATTTTAAAAATTTTCTAGCCTATAAAATTCGATTTGATCAATGTTATCTTGGATAGAGAGCTCAGCAGCTCAAATAAAATTATGAAAAAGCTCCAACTTGTCTATGGCATTCATGTATTTCAATTAAAATTCAATTATCAGTCCTGTTTCACTGAGGAGCATTTACAGGCGCAGAATTTAGAAAATCTCTATCAAAAGTACTCAAAGGAAAAACAAAAAGATCAGATTACCTCGTGCAGAGCGAAAATTTCAGGATTCAAGAGAGCAATCATGAACAATCGTCAAGATTCTATTGACTCCAAGGACTCAGTTCACAAGTACTATGAGAGGATAGAGGATATCAGAAATGTTCAATATGCCCTTGAGAAAAAGCAAAGTTTATTGATCAATAGTATTTTGAGAACATGGCATCGAATTAAGACTATTAGAAAGGAAACCAGCTTATCTCTTACTCCGCACAAGATTTTGGTGAAAAAGTAATTCTGTCCGATTGGATTTTCAGCATTTTGTGAAGACCCTGATTTAGATTCAATAATTTACATGAAAATATTTGAAAATGAAAGATTTAATTTGATTCTAAAAAAGATTTAATTGCAATAAAATTTTCAGATTAGAAGCCCGAGATGAAGCAGAAGCTGATGAAGAAATTAATGAAATTTTGGAAGAAAAGAAATATTTTTTTACTGTAAAATCACAGGCTGCAATTGACCGTTATAACCAGGATATGGAAGAATACAAGCGCTTACGAGTAAATAAAAATTCTTTTGTGATGTTTTCTTTCAAATTAGCGCAATTCAGAAGTAAAAGTCTCTCGTCCAGCAAGACCGCCTGAATTCAACACCCAGAAGGAATATAAACAGATCCAGTCATACCTCCGTGAAATTAGAGGGTCCAATGAAAGTAGATTCGATTTGAAGCTTCTCATGAATAATGTAATCACGCCAGACTCACAATGTCCACCAGGAGAACTGGAAAGGAGAGAGAGGATTAAAAATTACAAGTACCACCTGAAAATTTATTTTAACCAGAAACTAATTGAAAATTCCCGGGAAGTGTAAGTTTGATAAATTATTCAAATTGAGTACTTTATTAACTTGGTTGATAACCAATGGTTATGTGAGGGGATTTACCAAGCAAGTGTAAATTAAAAAAACTATATATTTTTTAAATTTCTTAAAAGCCCTCTCAGTCAGAACTTTACAGTGAATTTCAACACAGCTCTAAAGATATCCAGTGATCAGCCTGTCTCGTCAATTCAATGTAAGGTCTATGAAAAATACAAAAATAACCCATCAAAAATGATTGCCAAGTTAAACATTCCTAGACCAACATTCCTCTCTGATGAAATTGAGAATGTCCCATTGATGAATGTAAAGTTCACTTGTCCTACTGATAAAAGTGACAAGAATATCAAGGAATGTTACCTGGAGTCGGATAACTATGAAGGAAGAGTCTTGGAGAAGTTTTTTCCCAACGGATATTTATCCTGTGGTTCGTTAGTTGTAACCTTGATTGAAGACCAAGATGTGATCAGGTCGATCAAAGAACTCCTCAAGGTTGAGAAGAGAGCGAAACCTCTGAGTATTGATGTTAATCAAAGCCTTGAATTGCTTGATCCAAATGATCCTCACGACTTGATTAAAATAAAAGCAATCAAAGAGATGCACAGTTCAGATTCCAAGGGAAAACCTGAAGATAGCCTTATGGAGGAGGTTCAGGAATCCTTGGGCTATTTTAGATTGGACTATGAAATGGAAAAATACTCTTTCTCAGGTTACGAGAGACTCCTCCAGTCAAAGAGAATAAGACTATTACTATTGAGGAATAGTGGAAATCCAAAATATCGAGATATTGCAGTGCCGTTGAATGAAAGAGATATTTCACCAGAAAGATTAACTGTAAGCTAAAATAGGGAGAAAATAGTTGAGAAAAAAAAGAGAAACTTCTTTTCAAGATTCCAACATGCAACTTGAAAGAACTGAATCTGACAAAAATTAGGATTTTTGAAAATGTCCCAATTACAGTATAATTTAATCTTTTGAGCTAAAAAATGTTATCAATTTTGAAGATTTTAATTTTGAAAGCAATTTAATGCTGATATTTAGGATCAAAATTCGACAAAGAACTCAAATTTCACCATTATTCTTCATTATTGTGGGAAATTGAATCATGAAGGAAAATGATCCAAAATTTATATGTTTAACTTTTTCTTGGAGATGACAAGTATCTATAAACCTCAATGGCACAATTCGAATTCTTCGTCTAGTGATGATCCAAAAATGTCAGCATCAAATTGCTTTAAACCTTAAAAATCAATAGTATGACTGACTGTAAATATTTTGTTCCCAAACGTTAAACAAAGTGGGAAATTGGGTCATTTTCGAAAATCCAAACGTAGTTTCATCATGGGATCCAAAAACTATTTGTTTACCTGACTACCCGGAGAAAAATATTGAGTTTATTGTAAAAAAAGTAAATTCTCATCTTCATGTCAACTATATATAGCTTTATATAAAAGTTACTCTAATTCTGGGAGTATTGTAGACTATCAAATCTTTGACATGAGTGATAACAGTAAAAATCTTAAACTTTCATTCTAAAGAACTAAAATGTAGAGAATTCTATTCTGTGTCCCATTTGGCTTCTCCTTGAGCTAAAACTGGAAATACATTTCAAATTAGCGAAAACTAATAATGGTACTATTCTAATGGCGTTTTAAAAATACTTAGAACAATGAAGAATCAAACCAGAAATTGAATTATTCCACGAGTATCACTAGAATCATGGGCGGCTTCATTGAAAACCATGAAAAGTACTTGACAAAAATTTCTAATAGAATTCGTAATCGATTTCGAATGCTGAAGAAATCTTCAAATTTCGTAGAAATTGTTCGAGAAGAAAAAATCCCAGATTTGATGACATTTTTCAAAATGGTTATGGTTTGGATGATACCAAGACGGCCGCTTGAAGCGGTAAATGAGAAACCTCAGGCAATAGCTATTGATAATCTTATAAAAGATGGCTTCGATATTATAATAACTATCAGATCCGGTTCAAATTTACCACAGAGACGTAGAGACTACAACAATTCTGAGAGAATTGGTCAAAACCAGAAAAACCGTCTCAAAGATTTTGATGGAGAGATACTAGTAAGAAAAAGAATAATAAAAAAGTGAAAATATTCTATTTTTTATTATCAAATTATTAACCCTTAAAGTTCTAATGTCCCTATAATTACACATAACATTTAAGCCTAAGAAAGTACTTCGTTTACCCCCCCCTCCCCATTCGATAGGAAATCTATTAATATCCTGGAATACGCAAAAATATCAGCTCTATCATTCGTCAAACTTGTGCCATACTATTTCAAAGAAAGTTGACTTGAAAATATTTTTACTTAAATTAGTCTGCATACTTTATAGTAATAATACTTTTTAAATAATAATATTTAGTACTTACAACCATGTGTCGAAGTTAGATTCAAAGAATTCCAAAAAGTCACAGCAACTAGCAACGGTTGCAATCCGACATGGAATACTACGATTCGGGTACCAGTTGATTTGCGTAATGAAAACATCCGTGGGCTCAGTTCACTCCAGGAGCCAATACTCATAGCTTTATATGATGAATTTGTAACTATGAACTCTATCAGTGATACGACAAAGATTAAACAAACTGAAAGGAGATGGATTGGATGTTTGGAAATTCCTTTCTCTTCACCCTATAATAACTCAAAGGTATTATTATTTTAAAATGACATTTATTTTGTCAGTGTAGACCCAGATATTGAAAAGGTGCAAATTCGAGAATAAGAATAGGCTTTTAAATTTTGATCTGGGTCTGACTATCTATGGAAAATAGCTGAATATTAATTAGGGATATAAGTTTTGCTAAGTAATTGATAAACAGTAGAGAACTGCTCTGAGACATTTGATTTGATTTTTCAGGACTTAACCCTCGCCCTGGAAATGTGGTCCCTACATACCCCAGTTGTATTGATTTTTCTATGATATTTTAGTCATTTCCAGGGCGAGGGTTAGAGATTAGCATGAAAATGATCCAATATGGAAAAGAAGTAAGATAATATGTTAAAGTGACCCAAGTGTTAAGGTATTACAAATTGATAAATTAAGTTCAAATCTGATTGGCTGCAGATATTTCGAAAAAATGTCAACTTTTTTCATAACTTATATTTGCTGTATCTGCTTATTACTACTGTATAAATATAAACCATCAGAATCGTTTTTGGTTGAGCGGTGCTCTAATAAACAGATAACTTCTTCCAACCTTTGAGCCTGATTTGCAAAAGGGTTGTCATTAAGACAGAAAAATTTATCAAAATTAAAAAAAAATTGTTCGGTACCAATTTTCAGTATCCTCTATAAGAGACAAAAGTTATTGCCTTCAGGGTACCAAATTAGACTAAAATTAATAGAGGGGGACTGTATTATTCCAGAATTATAATCGAATTCACAATAAAAGTATAAATCAAAAGAATATCGGCCATTTTCTAGAGCCCTATCAATACGTTTCGGTACTAAAATTTATAGTTTGTAACAAAATTATCTCCTTGTATTAAGAAATGGTGATGGCACCTTGAGTGACATCAATGAAAGATTATAGACAAATAGATTGTTAAAACCTTAAGCAAATTTGAATCATGTGGAAGAAAATATTTTTGAATAAAATAAATTTTCTGTTCTAGTTGAATTTTCTTTTCCTGACGTAAAGATAACATTGAGTGCAATGGGAAAAAATCTAATTTTCCTTCAAACTTACATTCTTTTCAAGTTTTACCAAGAAAAATTTATTAACAACAACAGTGGATGAGAAGGAGTTACATGACTATCTCAGTACCGAAACGACTGGAAGAGGATTCGGAAATGTATTATTCTTTCAAAAATACGAAATAATGAAGATTTTCCTAGATCACAATTTTATTACTAGGAAATTTTTATGATATTTAAAAATACGGATATTTCCTGAATTTCGACTCAGTTCCAGATTTCATTTTTCACCATCTTTGAGCTGAACATTTTTTTTCTATCCGTATGAGGGTTAATTGATTTCAGATTGAAAGGTTGATCAAAATTAGGCCTTGATTGAATCACCCATTTAATTTCTGAATAACCTCCCATGTTTGCCGAATTTTTGATCTTGAAATCTCATATTCAATTTTTCTTCCAGATTGTGATCCTAAAAATGAAATCTTGATTTATAAAAATGAGGATTTGGCGCCAATTCAAATTTTGAAAATTTTAAATGTTAAAAGTGCGAGATTGATATCAATCATGAAACTATGTTGAAATTCCTTTATAACTTGGTCCTTAGAATCTTATTTGTTATTTTTGTTTGAAAATAATTTCTCACATCCCTAGTGATCTTTACACACAATTTTGGCCTTTTTTACTTGAACGCAATTTTATTAAAGGAATAAATGTGTCTTAAATTATTAATTTACCTAATTTATAAACTAGTTATAATTTAAATAAGTTCCACTTTTCGTAATGCCACATCGATGAACAGTTGTCATGTGAATGTATTCCTAGTCGTATACTTTTGACGCAATAACACTTTTTTTCATTCAGCAAAGCATCTATCCGTAAAAGTACTTTTACCATGTCTTTCAACAATAACCATACCCGACTGAGATTTTGTAGTAATTTTAGAGATGGCTTTTATCTTTACATGTTTATTTAAAAAAAAGGTTGCATCAAGAATAAATTATAGGAATCCATTGGACATGCTTTTACTAAAAACAAGTTTCATTCGTCTTCTTAAATGAAATAGTTTTCTAGGAAATAAATTTTCTCTATTTTTTTAGCTGGATGGCAATTTTCAATTGAAAATCCCAGAACCTCTCGTTGGCTATGAAGTTGTTAACCCCAACAAATGCTCTTCAATAAATGCAATGATAACATTTGATCCATTCCTATCCAAAAGTACAATAGCCTCTTTTGAAAATGACGAGGATCAAATTGAATTTCCCACACTCGAGACAATTAAAACAATGACGAGTATCAAAGTCTGGCTGGCACAATACACACAATTGATGAGGAAATTGTTGAAAACAAGGGAAATATTTGCTACTGTTCTTGACACAGAATGTCAAGAAGTTTTGATCACTCGATTTCTCGCACCTGTTATCATACCGAAAGAATTCAGCGAAGAAATTCAAAATCAAGACAATACAATTGATATGCAAAGGTTAATGGTGTGTTTTACAATTTAACTTAAAGAAAAAATCTCCTTTGGAGAAACTCTACCCGTAGAATTCAAAAATATAATAACCTTGAAGTCATCTCTTAGAATATAAAAAAGTTAGCCATTTCAAGGGTCTAAAGTAGATAATTTTTTGGGACAACATCTCCAAAACTAAAATCACCTAAAATCAACTAAAACTACCTTTCTCTGGGTTTCTTGAGATCCAATATATATTGATTTCACTATGCGTGCTAATTTTTTTTTACTCAGAGACGACTGGCTCGTTATGTTTCGCTAATTCCAAATTCTTCAGATCAGTTCTTATTCTCTGGGCCAAAAGATGTCTGGTGTTCTTGTGAAGTGAGCGTTATTGATGAACAACCTTCTTTTAATATGCAAATGTATTTTTCTTTAGCAATTCCTGAAAATGCTTAGTGGAGATGAGGAAGAGCATATTGTCCTTTTTGCTTGCTACTTGCTCTACTTGATGGAACAGCTTGGTGAAAAATCTGAAATAGAAGAGGTCTTTTTACTAAATGGCTACTCATATACTGAAGGAAAAAAGCTGGTAGTCCTCATCAAGCCAACAAACAATGGACCTTTAAGAATGTGGAATTTGAAAAGTTTCACAAGTCTCTCTGTGACTGATGAAAGGAACAATATCGATGAAGTGTGGATGGTGTTTAACAACCGTAATATCTGGGCGAACATTCAGTTGAGTGGAAAGCCAAGTCAAATTATTTGGAAATTTGAAGATAGAAAATGTTGGATGCCTCTCTTTGTCAGTCAATCGGTGCAAAATGAGTTGGAAATCTATTCTCTTCAGAATAGAGACATCATATATCTCCAGATAAATCAAAAAGATTTGAAGAGTTTAAAATATGATATTGAATCAATCCTGAGGGATTATCTTATTGAATGGCGGTCCGGAAAAGTGACAAGAATGAATTATGAGTTTCTCGAGGAGCTAACAATCACTCTCGAAAAGTTAGTATAAAAATGATGTTAGATAAG
This sequence comes from Gyrodactylus bullatarudis, assembly GCA_012064415.1. Taxonomy (NCBI): domain Eukaryota; kingdom Metazoa; phylum Platyhelminthes; class Monogenea; order Gyrodactylidea; family Gyrodactylidae; genus Gyrodactylus; species Gyrodactylus bullatarudis. The sequence continues at coordinate 83,712 of SSNU01000033.1, read as the reverse complement.
CTTTTTAATTAACCCTTTCGGTGCCGATGGACATATATGTTCATTTTCCAATTTTTTTGAACCTTCATAAATCTACCAGTTTGATAGGTTTCTGGATCAATTAAAGTTTAAATTGAAGCTCCAAATGTGAACTTGCATTAGTAATTTTTTGGCCAAATAACTTGGTATCTTCATAGCTAAATTTTGGTTTTGGAATATTCTCTGCACCGAAAGGGTTAAAGTTCATTTCTATTAATCATTTGGGTAGAAGTTGGCAAAATGGTATGAAGCGAGTTCTGTGAAAATAAGAAAAATTGTTAAATTTATTCACTCAATGCTGCTTAGTTCATTTAATATAAACTTGGAAAAAGTTAGTATAGTTGTATTTAGAAGGTCTAACGAGTACAAAAGCTTTTTATCGTGTTGTAAAAATAAAATTATTCTATGGAAACTCAAAATCAAAGCAATGATCTAAATGATTTGTGATTCAAATCTAAAATAACATTCGAAATTTAACAAACCTTAAAACCAATTAGATAATTTGTTGGAAAATCAAACTTGAAGAAGGTACTTTACTGTTTATTATTGTATTGTAGTATATAAGTCTTGGAGAGACTGGGAAAGGGTTGGTTATATTTCGATTGAATCTACTTTTACTAATATTCACTTGAAAACTATCCTCTTAATTTATTTGAAGTTGTAGAGTTACGTCATAAAGTTGATCGTCAAAGCCCGAAATTAAATATTTCAATGAAGACATCACATGAATAGCTGAGAGTGTCAACTTTACAAATTTTCATCTATAGATCCAATCAAATGTTTTTGACATACGCTGAAAAGTTTCAAGCTTTTACATTTTTCCTTGTATCTAATTTTTTCCTATGTAACGAAAGAAGTACCCTTTAACATCAAATCTCCTAAGCTTAAGTTATTCGATTTTATAAGAGAGTATACAGAAAATTATTTATCAGGAACTCGAAAAAATTGATGCATTTTTCTAATAATTGAATTTGCAGTTTCCGCTAAATTAGTCCTTTTTCAAACTATGGGTTTTTAAGCGATTGATTTCAATGTCTACACTTCATAACCATTAGAGGTAGATGAGATTTTGATCTCGCTCATAACGGCTATATTCTGATAGAAAATTCATTGTGAAATATACAAATATCAAGCGCTAGAATGTCCTCCTGTTTCTATGATTTATGGAAATAAATAAAGAACCATTTTATTTTTCATAGACACGTCATTACTCTTGGATAATGAAAATGAGAGCCGTGAAAATGACCAAGATATCGAAATCTGACTAAATATGGAAGAGGTTCATGATTAAATACATTTTTTCAAAAAATACAGGTCTAAATCATAAAATTTATTAAAAAGAGTGAATATTTTTTTCCCAAATCAGAGAAAAATGATCTAAAATTAGTTTTATAATAAAATTTATTAAAACTTAGGTCAATATTAGAATTCTCAGCCATTTCTCGGACATTTTTGAGGGCTGTGGTATTTATAAATTGAAGTGTTGCTGTGATAAAAGTTATATTGGTCAAACTGGTAGGAATTTTTGAACAAGAATCAAAGAACATAAAAACAGTATTTTGAGAAATGATAATAAGTCACATGTTTTTCAACATGTCTTAAACAATAATGGGTATAAAATAAATTTTGAGGAGGTTAAAATTCTTAGTGTGCAGAAAAACTTTAGAAAGAGGTTAATTCATGAAGCTCTAGAAATAGGCAATAATGATACTTTTAACGGAAATGTTAGTGAAGTGAACATTGAGCAGTGTTGGATTCAGCTTTTTGGCAAAAGAAGGAAGTTAGATTAAATCTGATGAAAAATTATAACTCTTTTCTGTTCTGATTATCTATACTTTATTATCATAGGTCAGCCTCTTGTATTATTCTATTCTCTCATCTGATTGGATAAAACTGATAGGTATGAGATCATGAAAGTATATAAATAGTAATTTGTTTTTTGACAAACTTGTCGTACCACTGAAGAAGGCGTGTGAAGACAATCACCGTCGAAACGTTTGGATGACCATGGCTGAGAATTCTAATATTGACCTAAGTTTTAATAAATTTTATTATAAAACTTAGTGAAGATTTTATCTAAACTTGAGATTATAGAGCATATTTCTCAGCTTTTACTTGACAGGTTTTTAGTGTAATATTAGTGTTCCTGACTATCTGGAGAAAGATTTTGAGTTTTTAGTCAACTAAATATATATTAAAATAATTATGTGAATTATACATTTACGAAAAATCAAAATTTCATCAATCATTTCAGAATACATTCATTATTAATTTCTATTCTAGACTTGAAAATTTTATTCTGACCAATGACGAGACGAATGAATTGATGAAGAAAATTTCAGAACGATATCATGTATTCGGATTTCCATTGAATTTTGGTTATCAAAGTATAGAAGATATTTGTAACAAAGTTAAATCGTTAGGTCTACATTCCTTGATTGGACCAAACTCGAGAGTAATATCAGAACAAATAGTCAAGGTTGAACCTCAATTTTGTCTTGCTGTTCATGTGGCTGGTTATTCTGGGAGTGTTTTGTCTATATGGATTTACTTTTTGTCAATGTGGAAGAAGAGTTAAAATTTGCATTGTTTTTTAGAATGTAATAATGTAATGTACATACATCCTGCTTTGTGACTTTCTCATTGGTTAAAGTTTACTTCAATCTGATTGGCTGTCAGTTATATTCTAATGAGATAATAAAATCTAGAATACATATGAAAATATCATGTTATTCATTCATGAAATGCCTCATATTGTAATCTCATCTGCCCTCATTAGTTGGTTCATATGCAGTTTTGCCTCATTCACCCTGCTCACAGTGAGCATTCTCAATCCACAATGGTTACAACGTGAACTAAGCGATGAGAGTCTTAAATTAACCCAATGCTTTGATCAAAATAATTATGACTTGGTAAAAATTAGTCATGAGCCTCCTTCAATCGGCCCGATATTTCGTTGTCAGTACAACTGTATTGCCAAGAATGCTACATTGATAGAGAAAGTGTTTACTTGCAACTTGAGCATTTATGGCCACGGGGACTCGTATGCTCTGGCTAGTGGTCCATTCATTTTATCGACTAGTTTAATAAGTTTTGGATATATCCTTTTGATTCCCGCTTCAATAATGATTTGTTTGTCATTCTTCAAACGGGAAATATTCGAGAGAAGCACATTCTCAATAACAGGAATCATCCAGTGTATTGCCAGTGAGTTTTTTAACTACTGCCATCATGAAAATGCTTAGATTTTTACATTAAATTGAATGCATTTCTAAATTTATAACATGAAATTTGGACAAAATCTCTCTTTGTTTTTAGTTCAACATGTAGAATTATTATTTTTCCAAAAAGAAATCTAACACGTTCTTATTTTTTTCAATTTCAGACTGCATCGTTTATAATCAGAAAATATTTATTTCTCTATTTGGTACCGTTGAGGTAAAAATGGACTTGTTTCGAAATTCGTTAGGATCAAAATTATACGAGAAAAAAATTAAATATGCTATATCCTTTTCTCAAAAGATTTTCAAACACAACCTCATTTCTTTCCATTTTTGCCGTCTAGACTTTTACCAATTGTCCAATAATTGTACATTCGAGTACAATTGTACATAATGATACAGTATTACGTAATTTGCCCATAACTCGATCAGAATTTTTAATAACAACAACTGAAGATAAAGCTTATTTTTACGAAAAAACTAAATATTTTTCAGCGGAAAGGAACAATTTTTTGAATTCCATAATCTGTTAAATAGAAAAGGATTTCGGAAAAAATTCAATCAAGCCGGAATTAGACCGTTTTCTGAATTCCGGTGAACTTTTTTGGCCATAATCGAATCAATTATCTAATTTTTATCGCATTTTAAGGCGTTTAATCTTCGAAATCAAAATAAAAAACATTGAGATTCGAAAAATGTACAGGTTGAATATCATCGTCAAATTTCCAACAGCTCAACCATTTTTGAAGAATTTTGAGTTACCGAAATTTTATTGATTTTCAAGTAATGAAAATGACCAAAAAATCGAAATTCAACTACCGAACGATAATGTGATTATACCTTAGATCAGATTTAGAATAGTTGATTTACTTATCTAATCATGATCCTGAAAAACTTCTTTTGGCCGCCCTCCCGCTAGGATCCTTCAGAATCAGAACCAAAATAAATCTTGTGCGATTTTCATAATTAACTTAAACAAAAGATAATTAAATATTTCTATAAAAAAACTATATCTGGTTAATTTACTGCAGCCTGTTATAGATAATGACAAAATTGATGGTAATTTACAAGAAACTTTATCTATAAAAACATTAAATGCAGTTATTTTACTTTAACCAAATATTTTGGTGCAAGATTTAAATTTATAAGAACCCTTCTGAAAATAAGAATTCTGCAGGATCCTACTTCCCGCTTTCATATCAATAAAAAATTTCTTCTACCGTGTAAAGAAGGAATAGGAAATTTTAATTAAAACTGCTTTCGATGCCAAAATGTATCTACAGATCAGAGGACTTAATAAAACTGATAACAGGAAAATGTTATCTGATAGTTATTCGATTGTCCATCTTTCCCTTTTCAAGTTGTTCAAAGCTAGCATTCATTTCGATGATTCATAAACTACTCCTTCGTTTAAATAAATAAATTACAGATAAAGTTTTACAATGGTCAACACAAAAGTTGACGAATCATCCATTCATTCATGAGAGAAAGTTTGATGAATCCTTTTGATATTGAATGTAAAATTATTCTCTAGTGCTAAGGGCGAATTTCCTCTCCTCTTGTTTGGAAATTATTTATCATACTAACAAGATTATAATATCAAAAATAACAGCAAAAGTTTTCTGGGGTGAATTTTAACTAAACTGTCAGGAAATTTTCAAATCGTCAATTCCAGATCTAAAAATTTGTTTGAAAATGCGCCAAATTTCCGCTTTTTCATCTACATTTGAAACTATTAAATGTTGATGTTTAGAATCATCAATAGACAAAGATTCTGGATTTGGCCCCAGAAATTCAGAAATCCAACTAGATTTCCCAATTATCACGAAGAAAACTGACCCAAAATTTAAAGGTTTGGTTTTTTTTCCAAAAAAATAGCAAATTCCTCCAAACTTCTGTCGTCAAATACGATATATACGGATTTAATCGTTTCATATATCTGGAACCATCAAAAATTTTCGAAATCATTCATTTTCAAACATTTTCATGAAGGTCTAATAAAGTCCAAGTGGCAAAGATAATAATTTTTCAACACTGGAAATTTCAAAAAATCTGCCTTGCTTGTATCATCAAATCCCATGGCGTTCCACTTTAATTTTGATCAAGTAATTCTGATCTAAAATAACATACAGATTTTAATCAGTTCTTCAGTAAATAATCAGTTTCATCAACTTTTTAAGATGAACAGTTATGAAATATATTTCATATCTGAATAAATTATTTTCATGTCCAAATTTTTCTTGTATTTGAGTATTTCATAGTCTGATTTATTATTTTATTATCAAGAAAAAGTTTAAGCTGGCTAACTTTCTCTGTCATTTTAACAAAAAATTACAAAGGAAAATGCCCAAATTAAATTTAAGGGAAGGTATTAAGCATTCCTTTTCCACATGACAACGGAAACATGTCTGAAAGACTCTCTCTCTTCCTACTGGCAGTTGTTGTCTCGTGAAATATATCAACAATTTTAAAAACTTTTTTTCCATTCAAAATTTTGGGGATTTAATGGTAATTAATCTGCCTAGATACATCTCTCTTTATCTTCAGGGTTTCAAGAAATATTTATTAAACTTCTCTACAATATTATATTAGAAATTCAAAAGCTTATTGATGAGAATAAAGATAAGTTTATTCTAAGTAGAACATGTTACACCTGTCTCTTCTAGGGGGAGAAATTTTTTTTCTGTCTAATTAATAAATACAATTAGTATTTCATTCATACCGAAAGTTTTCAATTACAACTTAACTTTGTTATTACCGTCTATAAAGAAATTATTGATTTACAGCGATGCAAAATTTGTAGTTCTTATGAAAATCTCTAGCATACGAAAATGCAGATTAATCGGGTCAGTTTTTACTATTAGAAAATTCAAAATAATATGAACAAGTTTACATTTTTTGAGTGGAATTATTTTCTTATACTTCAAAGTAAGTTGATCAGAACGCGATTGGACAAATTTGTTAAATTAGATTTAGAGAATCACCTCATCATCGGATTTTTATTTAATGATCCATCTAACTGCTATTAATAGAAATCCAATTAAAATCTGATGATCCGAGAAAATTAATACCTGATCATTTAATTGAAGAAGAAAAATTTTATTCTAGATATGCATAATTTCAATTGAAAATGTCAAATTTTCAAATTTGCTGTAAAAAGTTCGGCTAATTTGGGAGAAGTTCGAAAAGCCTTTTCATCTCCTCAAGTTGTTTTGGTTCATGGGTAAACTTATAACTCAGTTGTTTAAAACTATTAAAATTTTTGATGGGAAAACTCTCATGTTGGTATTGTAATCAAACATTTTATTAAAACTCTTTTGATCTTCCATCAATTATACTTGACTATGTTGGTTTTTTACCAGACTTTAAGGGTTCTTAACCACACACCATTGATTAATAATGCCCGGTTGTACGAGAAATTATAATTCATGTAGATTAAAAATATAAGAACTTATGTAGACAGCTTGTACACTGGCTAAAATTATGAATAGAAATTTGGATTTCTTGATTGAAGTTTTATTTTTCAACATGGAAGTAAACTACTGAAGCTTGTCTCGATTATTGTGATTTAAATATTCACGTAAATTTTCAAACACGTCCGAAAATCTACTTATAATCATATTAATAGAATTACAATCAAGATATATTAAGGCCATATGTACATTGTACATTTCAAAAAACATCATCAGTGGCAATACTTTAATAATGATATAAGTTAAGAATTCATTAAAGATATTAATTTAAAAATTATGAAAGAAATAGTAAAAGTCAATGAATATCACTCCCAATATCAAACTCTCCAATGAGTAGCAACAGGGGAGAGAAAAGTGAAAAACTCACATAGGTAGTTGAAGATTATAAGAATAGTTTATTTGAACACATAAGCTTAGTTTATATAAAGCTAATTGATATGAAGTTGGAAATCAATGAAATTTTGATAATTCAAAATCTCTCGAAAATGGGGAAACTGTCAATAATTTGACGGTACTATTCAGCTTTATTATTTAATCTTGATCCTGAAAAAACTCTTACGATCAGTCTCCCACTTTCAAACCAATAAAAATTTTCAGCTCAAAGTGAGATTTTGGCGCCAAATGAGAATGACCATACTTTTCATAGAAATAATTTTTATTCAGAATTTTTTTCTTCAAATGGTGAATTTCTCTTTCACCCAAACGTCCTTACTGTCATCCCCTGCATTTTTGTATAAAATTCAAAAGTTTGTCTCGATTAAGATTTCAATTTTGACATAAAGTAACAGGTTAATTTAAATCAGATGAAATCTGTGTTCCTACCAATTATTTCAAGGTTCTAAAATTCTAGATCTAAAATTGCCTGCAATAATCTTTGTAATTTTAAATTCATGCCATCAAATTTTCCTCAGTAATCTTTATTTATTAATTCTAGGCTGTATGAGTATTTAATGAGAAGGAAAATTCTAAAGACTTCTTTTAACTCCCAGAAATATATTTGAAGATGTCACTGAAATTTGGGTCCTCTATGAAATTCAAGAAATGAAATAATTTTTGTCATATTTGTTTCTTTTATTTTAACATTTGATCGGCTCATTTTATTGTGACTTCTGAGAGATATAGGGAAAATTCAGAGTTTTTTCAAAATTTTCTGAAGTCAGAGTGGCGAATTGTATAATTCTGTCAGAATTTTCACTCGATCTTAATTTTTATCTGTTATAAACAAAGACAGAAATGAAATTGAATATTTTTGAATCTCTTATTGAATACGGGTTTCAACATGCAAATGTGAGAATTCACATGACGTGATAATAAAGGTTGATCACAGCATTTCGTCTGTATGCACTGTGAGTTGAAAAAAACGTTTTTCTGTTAGTATGAAAATAAATCATTTTGCTATTTAACAAAAAATACCATATAAATTATCAAAGCATTTATAAGTATTAGATCAGAGGATAGAAGAGTAATTGTGTTTTTTTCTTAAATGATTTACAATTTATTTGTTAGTTTTTCCTCTTGTTAAGCCTACACAACAAAGGAGAAAAAAACAGAGAAATGTACTTTTGTCATGAAATTTCATATCTTTTTATGTTCCATGTAATCCAAATCTTTCCAAACGATTAAACTTTCAAAAAAATAAAGAAAAATTATATTGCCAACATTGTATTGTATAAGATACAAACATGTATATTATCCTGCTTATCACAATACATCTCAAAATGCATCCAGGATTGCTTATCTTTATGACTTTCTTTTTTTCCATCCTTCATTATCCTTTACATGTCTATAAGGTCAACTGGTTGCGGATATATAAAAACCGACAAGGAGTTTCAATAAAGTCCTCTTCTTCAGCTATTTTCATTTAAAAACTTATGATTTTTACAAAAATCTAATTTTTTCATCAAGGTCTCAAAATTTTTGAAAGAACCGTCAAATTGAACTGATTTCGTATAATCCTAGTTTATTGCTTTTTAAGTAATAAATGTGGTCTTAAATAGGATTACCTTTGGTTCCCTTAACTAATGATGATCCTGAAATATAAAAAAAGGGAAAAATGACACCAATTCTTTACTTAAAAAAAACTTTGTAAAATTCAGAAATTCCCAAATTCATCTAGAATATCTCAATGTTTTTTGTATGAATGCACACTTTTTTTAAGAGAAAAGGAAACTTTAAATTTTGTTGTGATTTGAAAGAAATGGAAGAGGTCATTCAACAGATAGATATACACACGCAAACAAAACTTGAGGATATCATTTAAGGTAACTCTTGAGGTTAAAATATCCATATCAAGAGTGCAATAAAGATTAATCTTAATCAGAAGTTCCAGTTCAATATTCTTCTGAGAATTTGAAGATTTCTTTTTCTCTTATCCGACTTATAATTATTGTTAGAGCCTATAGTTTAGATTATACAAAAGTAATTTGGAGGATTTTTTTTCAAATTTCAGATGGTTCCACTTAATTGAAGATTTGGAACAAAATTTCTTTCTTACTTTTCTTGTTATTTTTTTCTTGAATCTTTGTCTGGATTCTACCTATTTACAAGATGGAATAATTACAAGTTGTAGTTTTTACTAGTTAAAAGTTTAACATTTGTGTTTCCTGTACATTGCATGGGATGTATAGGGTTCACTCTAGGAAGATTTTTTTGTCTACTTTAAAAGTAAAAATATAGGCAAGCTTTTCAAGCTTTGAGAATGATCAGAAGACGCTTTTAAGGATCACGAATGGACATGAAAATCAAATTTCAATCTCATCATCTTTTGCGAGTTTTTACTTAATTTCTTGTTCGTTTTCACTGGATAGTAATAATTTTGGATAGTTCAAAATCTCAAAAAACGATGTATCTGTCGTAAATTTAATGGCATCAATCTATTCTCTTGTCTAATTTCGATCATGTGAAATCTTTTGATTATTTTGCCACTTTAAAATCAATTAATAATTTCAGCTCTAACTTTGAAAAAATAGATATTTGGTGTCAAACGGAATTTTGAAAAAGAGAACTAACCAAAATAGAGCTTTATTCACCAAAAAAATTGGTTTTTTCTTAATCCTAGCATGAATTTCAGTCAGCAACATTGGAAACATTTTCAAGCATGAACCAATTAATGCTAACCACAGTAGTAGATAAATCTTTGATTTTCCAAGGTCATTTAATTCTTATTCGTAAGCCCCTTAATTTTATTCCTATTCGTTTAATCAAGGATAAAAAACCATGAAAACTTTGGGTAGAGGTTTTAAAGAAATACATTAGGATTTATTGATGATTCACGACTTTTTTCAACAAGCAATTTATTCATCTTATTATTTTCCCTTAATAACAATGAAAAATCGTTTCAGTTCGTTACCCTCGGTTTAGTATTCATGAATTTTTTTTGAACAAAGGGGGTACATTTAACGTTTGCATTTATTTGTCAATTGTAGATGAAAAAATGTCATGGCTTGATAATTCCTTTCGAGAGCATTTGTTATTCCTCTATTCCTGATGATTAATTTGAAAAAATGAATTTATCCAATCTGCTTCTTAACTTTTTGAACTTGGACAGAATATTTTTTACAAAAATCCCGAAGTTTGGTACCTAGTTTAACTAGGCTAGTTATTTCAATAGAAAACTAACTTGATTGGGCTCTGGAATTTTGAATTTGTGAATTGTTGTGATTGGTTGAAATGAGATAAATTATAAGTTATAATTACAGCATGAGTTATCTCTTTTTAAACCGGTCAGATTGCTTGACGAATTAAAAATAATTTCTTTCTCTCTCGAATTTTTCTAAATGTGAGAAAAATTCGTAGTTTATAGTTTGCTGGACTGGTATTTTTAAAATTCTTCATACAGTAAATATAATTGATTTCTATTCTAAATGAGCATTGTAGTTTCAAAAGATGGTTTTGTTCTTCTTAATAATTCCAAGTCGAAAAGATGAAACCAAGAAAATTACAACATTCGGGAAATAATAAAATGCACTCTTATAAGATTATGCTACATGAGAAATTCAATACAGAATAATATGGGCAAACTTGTATTTACGCAAGAGAAAAAGCGACAAGACCAACATAAAAGTTTATTTTTACAAGCATGGGAACCCCTTTGTTTTTAATAGACTACATGGAAAACGTTACAGTTAGTAATCAAAACTCTCTTTATTATCGGTTTTGGAGTGTTTTATCTCAGCTTAACATTTAAGCATTAGAGAAGATGTATTTGTAGACTTATCAATTTAGATTTATAAATTATAATATTATTCAAATGTTAATTAATTAATTTTTAAAATTATGTATGATCTAAAATGAATAGGACATACAATTTTACACGACATGATGAAATATCGTGTGTCTGTCTCTTTTTCTAATACTTATCTTATATACATAAATTTTTGAAATACCATTTAAAAGAGTTTCTTTATAATCTGAACAAATTTTCTTTTTTAGAAATCAAAAAACTCTAATATTAAAGCAGGCTTATATGAGAGAAAGAATGATCGTGGGAGTCAAGAAAAATTATGAATTTTGACATCTCGAAAATGACATTAATCAATGCGATTTTAAGTAATCATAATAAAAATATGACGTTTAAAACCTTACTTATTAGTAGTCGCATATATTACAATATTTTACTAACTGAGATATTCTAAAAAATAAAAACTTGAAGTGGTTTCTGCGCCTACTGTATCACAAATTTCACGAGAATTGTTGAATTATTTTTAATACGTTTTTAATTAATCAGATCCTTATGTCGTTTTTTTCTTTTTGTACTTATACATGTTTTCAACTACCAATTATGCTTGTTTTCTTTAAATAATTACTGGTACGAGAAATTAAAACAATAAGCAGTAAATCAAAAAGAACATGATCCATTAAAAAAACTATACAGGGTAAATTTTCTGAAGGATTAGGCTTTGAATAATCGATTCCATATTTCGATGGAGTAAAAGAAGACAAAATAAAAAAATATGTACACAATTCTAGGTATGCGTTTTTTCTTCCATAATTCATTTGTTTACTACCATAACCAAGGTAATTGGATTTGATCTCGTTAGACTCTCATCATTAGAGTGTACTGATGTTTAATTTTCGTGTAATTTTCAGCGTATGAAAAATGCTTTTAGTTAATTGACATGATTCTTCTTCTATCCCATTGCTGTATTGAAATCAAAAGCTAATATCATTTGTGGGACTCATTCACATATTTATTTCCTTCTTCAAACTTCAAGTTTTAAATTCTTTGTTGATAGATTGATCACATGACCATACAAAAAAAGATTGAGTGAAATTTGGAGTGTTCGAAGAGCTTAGTTGAAATATCAGATGATTTTAAAGAATTTTTTGCTCAATTTTTATTCCATAACTCTTTTATTTCACACTTAATATCAATCAAAAGTGGTAGAATGGTAAAAAAAAAGATTTTTGGGTTAAAAATAGACAAAAAGACGAATATCCCCTATAAATTTTCGAAAGATCCGCCATTTTTGAGGGATTTTGATTTATCGAAATTTCGAGGATTTTCAAGCAGTGAAAATGATCGAGAAATCAAAATTCAACTCCTAATCGACAATGGGATGAATGATTAGATCATGAAAAACTTCTAGATCATTCTGCCACTTTTAAGTCAATAATCAAGATCAAAAATATGTGAAGTATGCGCCAAAATTAAATGTGAAAATTGGCCATATTTTCCAGATTATTTTTCTTAAAACGGTAAAAGTAGGCATTATTATCTTGATTTCAGAAAATCTTCACTATATTCGAATTTACAATGAAAAAAATGAGATTTCTGTAAAAATCATAGATTTCCAACTTCTTTTTAATGTAAATGGCTTTTGACTCGCCAAGTTAAATTTAACTTTGGTTCAAATTTGATTTTTTTAAATATGGTGAATTCATAGTTTTTTTTAACCCTTAAATTCATTATACTTTACACTAGTGTTGTAAGAATAATTAAATATTTTCAAGGGGAGTTTTTTAATTAATTGGCAATTCATCATTCCGTATTATGTAATAATAATATGCGAAATTTTAGTTTCTTCACTCTCTCTGTACAACCAAGACATGATATTATATAGCATTCAGACTGAGAGTGTTTTTTATGATTTATTAATGACACTCAAACTAATAATAATCACATATTACTGCTAAGCATTCACTATTTTTTCTGTGAGACAAACAATCTACTTGTCTATTATTATTATTATTATTATTATGAAAAAAGTGTTTCAGACATATGAAGAAGTATTTTTTTTTAATTTTAGATTTTCACCTTATCTTTTAAAATATATAGTTACAACAAACACTCCTATTTCATCTAAATTTAAATGTACAATACACACAAAGTATAATACACGGGTTCAACTTTACAGAGATTGGCCCAAATTATTTAAACGTAGATCTAGCAAAATTCAAAGCATTATGGCGAGTACAAAATAAAGATTTAAAGCAATTAAATTCTGATATCTCGTATCAAGATTATACGATCCATATTCGACCATGAAGGTTGAGAGAAACTCGGGATTTTCAAGAAAAAGTTAAACTTTAAAATTTTGGAATATTTCCCACAATAATGACAAATTTCTGTGAACTTATATGATCAAATTTGAATTTTTCGTCTAATCTTGATCCGAAACATCAGTATTGAATTGCTTTAAATCTTAGAAATCTATTTTTGAGCTCAAAAGTTGAAAAAGTGGGAAATTTGGGCATTTTCGAAATTGGTTAAATGGACTAATTTTGGCCAGATTCAATTTTTTTAGAAATTTTTTTTATTTCAACATCTATTGGGCTCATTTCATTGTGAAATTCAAAAAGTAAATTTTTTCTTGACTTTCCGCAGAAAAATATTGCGTTTTTTGTAAGAATCTCATCTTCATGTCAACTACAATCGGAACCGAAACTCAATGGCCACCCCAGTCCGAAGAAATTAGAGCACTAATTCACCAAAACTTTATTTGGATCTAGCAAGTCATCTATGGCATAATAGATCAACTTCGAAGGCTGAAGGGTCATATCGAGGTTTAGAGTTGATCTGATCAAAGAACGATTCCAATTTGGAGAGCAGTATTCAACCAGAAATAAGCATCGAGATTGTTTTAGTGCAAAAACAGAAAATACCAAAATTGATTATTTCTCTCAACTTTTTGATGAGCTCATTGATTATTAATCAATTTTGGCTGAACATGTGTAATTGGGAAAAAGACTAAAATTTGGTTGACATCAGGAAAGAAAAAGACTTATTTTCTTATCGTTTAATCTTTTTCTCCACAATGTCATGTACACAGGGAAAGAATACTTGCTTTTCCAAATCCTACGATACAATTGACTGACTATAGATGGAAATTCACTTTTTAGCATTGTAATAATGTCGATTTCTTGAATTGCACATTGCATAATAAGAGTACAAAAGAATATATTTTTTCTCTGATGTCATAATTTTCTCTATAGCCCAACGTTTTCCTTTCTTCATAACAAGGTTTATCTTGGGTGTTACTTTATCTTATAACTCTATATGGTTAATTATATTGATACACCATATAATATGATACAAGGTTAAAAATTTTATTGATTCCTTTGTTCAGTCTCTCGCACTTGAGTTGTTATTGGTTATTTTATATTTGAATAGGCGTCAACTTTAATATCCAATCATAAAGAGGAAATTGCTTTTTATACTTATAAATCTACATCACCAGTTTTATTTATTAAGATGATTTAGTTCTTTGAAACACAATTCAACTGTAGTAAGCATGATTAACTCATAGACTTACTATCGAGAATAATACTGTATCGAGAATCTCGATTCGAGATTAAACTAAGAAAGGAAAAAAATCCCATCTGTCAATTTTGTATTTTACTACTAAAATTGTATTTAGCTTTCGGCTTCTCCTCATATTATTAAAAGATCATGTTAAAAAGTATAAGATATTATAATATCAGTTTTACTGTATAAACTTTCCAACTTTTTTGTCCTTGACACATGAACGTAATGAGTTTATTTGAGCGATAATTATATCCTATTATAATAAGTATCAAGAATATTATTTGGTTCTGAACTCATAAGGAAGTTTAGAGAAAACGAACGAATATTATAATGGTAAACGTTATAATGTATTTTACTGGGTCTCTTCAGAGTCTAAAGTTCAGACTCTACCCCGGTTAACATATGAATACTATCACAATGCAAAGTTTTTTTCTGCACTTTCATTGGTTAAGCTGATTGTAATTTACATCCAAGAAGTAAGGGGGATCAAATCTCATTTCACCTTATAGCCTCTTCAGGAATAAATCAATTTCTCTAAACTTCCTATAAAAATTTGCGAAGCTATTCGATGTACTCATACCTCCTGACCAGACTGTCTTTTTGATTTTATTCAGCTTCTACTGAAGGAACTGAAGACTCTTTTTTTCAGGCTTTTCTCACTTCCAAATGCAAATAAACTATAAAAGTTGGGATATGATCTATCAGAGGCCTGTATTTTTGTGCTCACAGTTTTGTTTTATTCCTTGTATATCATTCATTTTCCAGTCAGAAAAAGAAACTCGGCAAACAAAAAGAGTAGAATTGTGCAAACCAGGTCATCTGTAATACAGATATAAAAATCCAAAAGGTATAAATTTTCTGATAAATGTTTATGCTGTTCATCATATTTCTGTGTAATACAATAATAATTTAGAGATGAGTAATTCTTATTGTAGTTATCAGCATATTTTTTATCTTTTTTCCTTTCTTTTTAATTTATTTTGGGAAATGCATGACCTAAGAGAATTGTTTACAACTTTTATATCTTGCGTCAAATTGATTACATTCTTAAAGGGAAAACTGGTTTGTTTACTAGTTATTTGCTTTGAATGCTTTTTAAAATTTTTTTCTAAATTTACTGAGTCAAGGTCGTAGAATATTTAATTGAGAATGGGTGAATTGTGAATATTTTAGACGATTGCTTAGTAATTATCTCTTAATTTTTCTACAGATTTGATGATTCTAGCAGGTCTTGTACTTTGGCCAGCTGGCTGGGATTCAATTCCAATACGTGAGGTATGCGGAGGAAGTGCGACGAGGTATCACGTTGGAAATTGTTATTTAAGTAAGTCTAAACTCTATTCAACTGCTTTCTTGTACTTTAATTGTCTATTTTTTTCGTGTTGGTGGCGCCAAATTAAAACTGTTTTATTTATTTGTTGCACGTTCTCAAATTACTCCAATAATTCATTATATAATGAATGAAAAATTCTTTCTTTCAGATTGGATTCCGATTGCGAGTCTGATTGGTGTGATTTTGCTATTCATCAGTGCAACCTTGTCTGTTATTACGGATCAATCAATAGTAAACTATTTTGTCACTCGTCAACTACTCTTGAATGGAAAAAAATTTCTCTATGTTTGAGGGGGGAAATCTCAGTTTAAATTCATGGTTATTAACCATTGGTTAATTTACTATACTATTACAAAAGATGATGATCAAAGAATAGAAATTATTATTTTATTTCAACATCTATAGAAATACAAATATTTTATTTATCAAAAAATAACTTTTGGTTTTCTCTTTAGTTCCAATTTTAGTTCTTGATTGAAATTTTAATAAATTACTTTAGCATTTAGCTGAGGAAAAAGTCCAAGGATAGTGGATAGGACTCGGATAATTCGAAAAACACACCATTATCTTTGAAAACATAGGGAGTAGAAAAGAGGCCTAAATTGTTGTTAATTTTCACAAGAGACTTTTTTATAGGAAATCCCAAGTCACTTTTACCCTCAAAAGCTAACAGCAGTCTATTAAGAGCAATTATTGTCTGGTAAATAGTAAATTTGGAGAATTTTTTTCCTATTGCCTTTTTCAACTCTTCATGATAATCTTCTTTAAGCATTTCGAAATTATCTCCGTGCGGCATGTTTATTGGATATATAACTGATTGATTTTGGTGTCCTATGGAGAGACTGATGCAATGATCAGTATCAATCCTCCATTTTCCATTGAGATCGCCAACAATTGCGAGATTCTTTGTGGTTCTTGTATTGAACCGTAGCTTTCTTCCAATTTCTGAAAGAGCAAAAGCTTCCACGTGTGATATCAATCCGAAAATCTTTTTATCAGTTTTCTCAGGTTCAATTATTTGGTAGAGAAGCCTGAGAGATTTTTCAAATTCTAAAATACTTGATTTAATTGGGATGAAGATTATAATGCAATCTGGATTTGAATTTTCAATAGAATTTCCTAAACTGGGGACAGGATCAAAAAATAATACATAATCAGCCAACATGTAAGCACTTTCAAAATCATCCTCTACTGTTATTTTATTTGGTGACTGAAGGCTATAAATATCGAGGTAGTCATTGAGTTCATCTATTTTTTGGGTGAAAATTCTCAAACTGAACATATTGCAGAGGGGATAATCAATTAAGGAATCCAAAAAGATTATTACAGCCTCAGTATTATTGGAGATGATGCTGATACATTTAGTCAATAGTTCATACTTCAAAAGATCTTGGTAAATAGATTTTTTCCTGATATCTTGAACCTCATCAAAGATGCCTTCTATTATATTTTTCGGTGTTTCATCATCGTAATTGTAATATCTTTTAACGTGATTTAGAAAATCTTGGAAACTTCCGAAAGGCTGACCTAGTTCATTCATTTTACTGAATCGTTTTATTATTATTGGTGATTCATTAGTAATTTTTAGTCTTTTTGATCGCAAATATTCTATCTGATGTCTCCATGAACGTTCATCAAAAGACTTTGATGTATAGTTGAAATTCGGAAGATTCTTCTGAAGGTATTCACATATTCTATCAGCTAATAGAAAGTTTGTACAAGTAGATTTTCCATAAATGTTAAAAAACGCCATTTAAATTGCCTCAATTAATCACTACATAAATTTCGTAAAACAAATACTTTTTTAAGAGGTTTTGTTTTAGTTTCCTTGCGGAAACGCATAATTATAAATGACTAGTCCAGCTCCTTTAGTTAACGGGGTTGGACCCATAAGTGGATGCCCTGGAACTATGATAAAAATTAGAGGACAAAACTTGGGATTAAATGAAAATGATATCAAAAATGTCTTTATTGGTGGAATTGACGTAAGAAGCACTGTTAAGTACAAAAACTCTTCACAAATAACTGCTATCACTCCTAATGTTGTGGGAGAATTGGAAATTATCATCTTTACTTACTCATCGAATGATTTTGGAACATGTACAGTACAATATAATCAGGTTAAAAGTAAAAATGTCAACTCTGTTGAAACTGTGAGCTTTTGGCCTGAAGATGAACGAAAAGTTGCTATTGTTAGAGATATTTGTAGAAATCTAGATAATCCTGATGCCAACTCCCAATACAGTGGCCTACCTGAATCGGAACATAAATATTTGGACTACAAATCAGATGATCATATGTATCCTCAAGCACAGGAATATTCTTGTTAGTAAATTATAAATACAGTACTTATTTTCTATCAATCAAGTAAAGAATAGATTAAAGAAAAATTAGAAAATCTAGTTGAAAATATTTTAAAATTAATTTATATATTTTTTTAGCTTCTGGCTCAGTTGAGCTGATTGATCAAGATTTTGACCCGCTGTTATTCCTAAAGAAATATTACAAATATGCTACGTAATCTATTTAATTGATCTCTTTAATATCATAGCTTTGAGGATGTGAAAAAATCCCTTTATAATTTTCGACAAAATTCCTTAAATGACCAAAAAACTACTGATGATTCCGTTAAACACTTTAAGAACAATCTGCAAGCAATATTTGAATGCCTCACTACTATTGAAACATTAAAGCAAGAAATTGAAAGAGAGAAGAAGCAAGTTTCCAACCAACAGCCAGTTGAAAAATTAATTCACCATGTTGAGCGTAAGTAGTAATTTCATCCAGTACTATTATGTTCAGTATATTCTCACTCTTTTGATAAAGTTTAATTTAATTTTTATTATATGGAAAAATAAGTCTTATTTTTTGTTATTTAGGTTGTATGGAACATGGTGACAATCTATTCAAAGATGTCATAAGTAGAAAGGAGTACTCTGATGCTGCCCTCAATTGTCTTGTTATAATGAAAAGATATCACTTTTTATTCTACCTGCCACAAAGTATTCGTACAAACATTGAGGAGGGCAAGTATCAATCTGTCATAAGTGATTATCGCCGTGCAAAATCCCTGTTCGGGACCAAGGATGTTACTTCCATGATCACAGTGTTTAAAGAAGTAGAAGAGTTAATTTTAAACTTTACTGCAAAACTACGCTCACAACTTATAAAAATGCCAATAGAATTCAATGAAGCAAAAGATTTGGTTCGATATCTCTGTGATCTAGATGTTGATTACGATCCAGCCTGGCTTTGTCTCACAAAATACAAAGAATGGCTTCTTAACCAATTCAATGATTACCGAAATTCTTATCGAATTAATCTTCACTTGAATAATGAGGAAAACGAATATTTTAATTATCATCAAAAATATTTCAGTGAGTTCAACTTGAATAATACCTTAGCAGATAGAGTTTAGGTGATTGCAGAATAAACTTTCTTTGAACTAGTTTAGCACAAGTTTGACGAATGAAATATTTGCGTATTCCAAAAGACTAATAGATATCTTACCGAATGGGTGGTAAACGAAGCCTTTTCTGATAAAATTATATGATTGAAATAACCCAGTGGGACTTTAAAGGTTAAGATTTCAAATAGTTAAAAGTGCAAACTCAGAATTACCCATTCGATAATAATTACCTTAGATATTATACCGTATTCACCTTATTTGAAAAATAAATTTTAAATCATTATGATCAATATAGATAACCAGACCGAGTTTCAACCAACAATGTACACACAAGTTTTAAATGTTAACAATGTTCTTCAAACTTACATGATACTATTTTGGCGTCTCGGAACAACATACATGCAAAATCAATTGCCAATTCCATCGAAAAATGCCAAGTTCTCTTTTGGCCAGGTTAATAAAGCTCCTGAGGAGAATGTGAGTATTACACAATACAATAATCCTTTTAATTAGTTAATCTAATGTATTATTCTTTATTATCTAGACAGGCCTACCTGATACTCCGTACGATATACAATCAGCTTGGATTGTAAGTTGGCAAAAAATTAAACTAAATGAAAAATATATTCTTCCCTCTCAAAATACTTCAATGAATATCTTAACATTAGCCTATTTTTGTACCATATTATTAAGCTGTCTACTAAACCTATTACAACGAAACCAACAAGATTGTACTGTTATTTTAAAAACAGACAGATCATGAAATTTTACCATTCCTATGTAAATGGTGATAGTCTTTCTCAGATGAAATTTAAAATTCTGAAACTCGATGATAATTTCAAAGAAACTATTCATAAACTCAATACAGCCAAGGAATTAAAAATTATTCAATCTATTAAACAGTCACCAAAACTTGGATTTAGAATTCTTGATAAATATTTTAAATTTAAAGCTAATAATCCATTTTCAATTGCTTTCGATCCAGATTCTATTAATAATTTATTTAATTCATGCTACACTGAACGAACTTTTTTTCCCTTATTCCAATTCATTGTTCCTAGTCATCAATATAGATTTATTAGTTATGACCAAGGCGGTCAAAAATATGCTAAAATTTTTGGAATATATTCCGTCAAAATATTCTAAAGATAAGGAAAATATGCTAAAAAATATGTCGAATTAAAAAATGTAGTTCTTGCTGGAAATTTTATATTTTATTTGAATTATTTGACATGGAATAAATAACTATGTATTTTTTAATATTTTCATCTGAAAAATTTCTATTTTCTGTTAGTATATATTTTAGCATTGAAAAGCTTCTCTCGACATCGCAGCTTGTGCATTGGGCTTTTTTTATCAATGATGTTAATCTGCTCCAATTCATTGTGAAGTCCTATTTTATTGATTGCTTTTTTGGCTCTTGTTAAAAGTTTTCCGTTGCCTTCGAAGCTATTTACAATTCTCTTCAAATCAGGAAGCTTCTGAGCGTAATATAAAGATGCTTCTAACCAGGATCCCCATCTTGTAACTGATGGTCTTGGTGGAATTCCTATTAAAATGAACTTATTCCTTCTTGATTTATTCTTAAGGCAAAGGAACTTCATTGTGCTGATGAGTTTGTCAGTATTTTTATAGTTGTTTCTAATCCTCATCCAGCAGTTATGAAGCAAATGAGCAAAACAGGATACATGATAGAGATTGGGATATAGCTCGTGGAGAATATTTGAAGACTTTACTATGTAAGATGCAGCATCAGTCAGTAGAAGGCAAAAGTTCTCAAAAGATATTCCAAACCTCTGAATGACAGCGTTAACTGTTCTTGCAATAAATTGATGATTAATTTCTTCATCAATAATGATTGACTCAATTAAATAGGAAAATTGTGGAACTGCGAGTTTTCCAACAAGAATATTCAAAATTTTCATACCCTTTAATTCTGATTCATCGACAATCAGGAAACACTTCATCGTGAACGTATTTCTTTATCGAATCAATAGTTTCTTGGTATATTTTATCAAGGAAATTTCGGCATGTGGATACGCTAGCAACATGGATGTTGAGATCCTTGAATAAATTCCGAATCGAAGGCATTTCTAGTTTCTTCAAAGGTATATTGGCCTCTAAAACTGTTCCCTTTATTTCAAATATCTCCTGTATACTTTTTATTATTGTACCATTTTTATTAAATTTTCTTTACCAAAAGAGTTACTATTAATCAAAATTAACCCTACCCTCAAGAACAAATCTCCTGAATCCGTACATGATTTTCGTCCTATTTCTTTGTTGCCTAAACTAACTTGTATTTTGGACTCAATAATTTTATTCTTATTAAAAAAACACATTTATATTAATCGAATTGATCCAACTCAACATGGGTTTATTAACTCTCGTTCAACTGAGACCAATCTCCTAGCTTTCTTTTCCCACATTCAAGAATGTAAATCCTTAAATATTCTTAATTTGGTTATATACATTGATTTAAAAAAAGCATTCGATTCTATCTCTTTCAGCTCCATTATGAATGTTCTATCAGATTATGTTAATGATTATAACCTTTTAAATGTAATCAACTTATTCTTATCGTCTCGATCGCAATATGCCTCCACCAATAACAAAAATTCGTGAAATTACCTCTGGTGTCCCCCATGGAAGCCGTATTGGTCCATTATTATTTAATCTTATTTTTTCAAAAATTGCTGACGACTTGAAAATATGTTTCCTGACAATGCTGTTGATACCGATCTTGTTATGAACTTTATTTCAAAATTGCAACAAGACTTGTCCTATTTTTCTTTACAAATTAACTTTGGAAAAATTTTTACCTTATTCCTTTTTAACTAGAAGTTTAACTAAAAACAACCCAGCTAAAAATTTTCCTCTTTAAAACATATGCTTGACCCGCCATTGAATACTGTTCTGCTATTTGGAGTCCCTCTGCCATATCAATGTCTTTTGTTCTTGAAACCATTCAAAAACGGTTTCTCCGTTTATGTAACATTCCATCAAACGGGTTTGCAAAAATAAGACTTCTGAGACACCGAAGGAACTACAGATGTCTCAAGCTTGCTAATGACAACATTCAATGTCTTTGGAATGCGAAACTAAATCAAAGAGTCCTAAGAAATAATAAAGTCAAATTGAATAGACCTCTAAATAATGCACTAAAATCCCTGTACTTCTTCGATAGACTTCCATCATTATTTAACGAAATTGCCCGAAAAGACATTCAATTTACTAAAAGAGATTTATATGCATATCTTGAAAATGTTTGATATTATTATATATTCTTGTATTTATGATATAATTAGACAATAAATATTTATTTATTTTCATTTTATTTGTTTAGCGCATCAACAAGGAAGTTTGCACAGATATAGCCGAAACCCTTCGCTTAGTTTTATTAAATGAAAAACAATTTAACAAGGATTCACGCGAATCTGACTCACTCAGTCGGAGTTCAACATTGAAAGAGGACAAGCTTCCTCAATTATCCCAGAGTATTTCTCAATTCAAGACAAAAAATTATTTCAGATGGGTCACAAAGTCAATAACGAGTTTTCGGTAAATTCATCTCTCATTCTATTCTCCAAATTTGTTTAAAACTACTAATTATTTTTTCGAGACAATGCATCGGAAAATTACCCTATCATGAATTGCCAAAAGAGTCCATTGAAATATTCAGTCAATTATGTCTTGATTTGAGGATAAGTGCCATAAAAATGATGATTAGCAATGCTAGAACAAGTTGGTCTCTTACGAATTATTATTTTAAGAATAATTAAGATTTATTTTCTTGAAAACTGTAAACTTGAGTAAATCGAATCTCTGGATCTGTTAATTAAACGTTTCAACTAGAGTTTACACGAATACTTGAGATCATTTCTTGAGCGCTTCAGGTCGTATTGCATAAGATATATTTAAGGAATATAATGGAGAATCTTTTTTATGACAACTTTTTTGATATGAAATGATTGTTTATTTATTTATAGAAATTCAGAATCTTTCCAATAAGGAAGCTTGGAATATTGAAATAAATGATGTTGACGGAGCTATTACATCTTCGGTAACTTATAATTTCTTACAAGTTATCCTTTATAGTCACGAATTTATGAAGATATTATGTGTCGAATGTTGAGAAATTGTCGAGATTTTATTGAATCCAGTAATCAGTTGGAAACTCAGGTTTTCACAATTGAATCATTCCAAGATGAGTTTCCTGAACTATGCCAAATTGCCATGTGTGCATATTTGAGTTCTTTATCGAATATAATGGAACAAATCGAGTAAGCAAACTTGTAAAGTAAAAGTCTAACAAACTGAATTCTAGAATGTATTTTTTCAGTTCAACTACAACTGATATTGAAAAGTTGACCGATAAAAATTTGCCAGAGAGTATGAAAACTCGTAAATTCATGAGTCTCTTCTCGAAATCCTTTGAGAATGCCTTTGAAAAACGACTGCAGACCAAATCTAGAGCCATATTGCTCCTACTCAACAATACAGACTGGAGTCATAAAATGTGTAATAATAATATTTTGAATTTGTACAAATCACTCAACTATGTTGGCCAGGAAATTATGTGGCCAACATTAAATGGGGAGTGGAACGATCAGGCTGCCATCTTTTCTCGTCAGTATATTCAAACCAGGAGTGAGTGGATATATTCGCAACTCGATGAAAACCTTGGCAACTACTATACCTGCAATGTAAAGACATTTCCCGTTGATGAAGAGGGCCATCAAGGTAGAATATCCAAAATACAACATATCGAAATGTACATGTTGAATTTGATCATTTGTCTGTCGGAGATAGCCTCGGAATGTTTATTATTCTTGGGTCAGTTCTCTTTTAATCCAAACATTGGCAAATTTAATGATAAGGATTACGGAGCGGCAGGAAATCGAAGTGGCAACCTTGTTTTAGGTATCATTATGAATAGCTTTAATCACCTGATCAAATGTTTTGAGTGAGTTAAATTTTTTCCAAAAATAAATTAAATTTATCCTTGAAATTACACACGCCATCCCTCTAGTTCTTACCAGGCAAAATCTTGGCCAAGGAGGAATCGTTTGCAGATTTCCTTTGATGTGTCATTTATCGAAAATGTTTTACCCGATTTCCTACTCCCAAAAGAATCCGTAGATGAATTAAAAAGTTATACACTCTTCTCACAAGCCCGAGACGGATCTGATGCTATGGAAATTACACAGGAAGAAATTGAGTAAGTAGGGAATAGAATTGACTATCAAATTCTCTAATATAGTAAAAAATCTTAGAATGATCAACGAGCTGGTTATTGTTGAAAAGAAAAATGTCAATTTGTTGGCACAGGGTCTTGGGAATTTGGAAAAGGTTTCCCAGCAAAGCAATCTGAATCCAATTAATAACACAATTTCAACAACGACCCTTAATGGTGTAAGGAAGAGGAGATGATGATTTTGAAGAAGAATACACACTCATCAATACACTACCCACACGCAATGCCTTTAATAAAGAGAAAAAAAAAGATAAAAATGCATATTTGAAAGGAAAGAAAACACTTTTTTAGAATATATAAAAAATATATATTTTTTGGTAAGAAATTATTATCTCATTTGAAATCAAAAAGATTTGTCATTTTCTATTGTTTATCTATCGAATAAATTGGCCATATTATTACTTCTACGTTTTTTGCTAACAGATCCAGAAGGATTAGGCATTTTTTTGAGAATCTTTTCTCGTTGAATTGGATCGAGAAATTTACTTGGAGGAACAGGGGGTAGAGGACGTCCAGAACATTTCGGACAAAACCATTCCGAGGTGTCAGGTTCACTTGTCATTCCTAAGCAGACTCTGCAAGAGAAATTTATTTCAATTCTTTAATTAATTTAAAACAAATGATAACCAGGGCAACCGAAAATATTCCCTCAAAAATTTTTATAGGCGCCAAAAATATTCCCATAAATATAACTCAAAAATCTCAATATCCTTTAATTAGGAGATCCTCAAAAAAATGAATTAACAAGCTGATTGTTTGATTATAGTTACAGCCTAGTAAAAAACTTAATATTTATTCAGATTTTGACAGTGTGTTTGTCAGATCGGAATAAAAAGATTCTGAAAAATTTTTGGCATTCAGATTTTTAGAAATGGCGTTTTATCAAATTTTAGATCTTATTTTTGCACTAAAATTTTTATGATAACTAGCATCACAATTGTAAAGAGAAGGAAATAATCTCCAAAGATTTCTCGTTGTCTAATACTTTTGACTCAAATTTTAAAGAATTAATCGTAATGTTATTAGGGTTAGCTTGTATTCAGTACTGACTATGTACAATTGACAAAAAAATTTATAATGTGATAAAAAATTTGCAACGAACCCATGATACCAATCGTCACAGTTATCACAGCCAATCATCAAATTACCATCATCCTCCATCGAACAAACAGGACAAAGCCAAATTTGGTCTCCGTTAGCATTCTAAGAAAGAGATTTAGAGTTTTTACATAATTATAAGGATATAAAATTGAAAAAATGATTTAATGTCAATTTACTTACAAAGTAATACGAATTTCCGGCAGAGGCGACAACTTCTGTATTTGTTTTGAACTTGGATTCGTTAAAGGAATCTTTATTCTTCAACTTTGTGTCATCCTCTTCGTCAGAAGAGAACACAGATTCTACACGTACCGGGATATGTTGACGTCCAGGTTCTGAGAGTTGTGATTTCGATGAAGACGAATTGCCAGTATTCTGCCTTTTACTTTTCGGCTGAGTTGATTTCTTGGCAGATCTCTTGTTAGAGCTGGTTCTTTTTTCAGATGTCTTGATACTCTTCAAGTTTACAGGTGTAAGTGATAATAAGCTAGGTAATTCAGGGATAGTGGGAAGAGAAACGGCTGGATGTGAAACACCATGATTAAAATTATCCAGAACTGGAGGTGGAATTTGGACCAAGGGCGAATGACAAGAGGAAGAAGTGTTACTAGACGATTTACTTGACGATGAAGGGGTCGAGTTATTTTTCCCTCGATATTTTCCCAGTGATGATGTCTGAAGCTGGCTTTTGAAAATATCAGGAGGTGCTGATGGAGAGGAATGTGGAAGACCTGTTGGAGTTGACCTTTGACCACCAAGCTTGATGACTCTGCATTCATAAAATTTATGATCAAAATCTTTGTAAATTCTTCAGAAAAGAACCAGTTACTCACAATTTTGGCATTTTAAGACTTTCATTATTAGCCATTGAACTATTAGCAGAATTGGGAGATGAGGAGACTGGCACATCACCAGATGACGCAAGATTTTGTCCCAATTTGATTTTCAATTTTATTCCGGACCCTGATGATTTTCTTGGCTGAGATGGATTGGCTGATTGGCTATTGTGTGAGTTTAAAGGAAGCAGTGGTGGTGGCGCATTTGATATGCTTGGAGTTGAGACATTTTTACCAAGCAAAACTGGTGGGTTACTTGAAATCGGATTCTTTGAAATTTCCAATGGAATTTTCTCTCTGCGAAATGAATCTTTCGGTGGTTTATCAAGGCCTGATGAGTCAGATGAGCTGGAACTAGAACTACTATATCCGGAGTTATGTGGAGAATTTTCAATATTGAATGAAACGCTAGAGGAGTAATAAAATTTATGTATAATTTCACTTTTTATATACAAGAATAATAACAGGTTAAATGAATGCGTTCATAAAATATATCAAAATTAAGGAGAAAGATATAATATACTAATCGTATAGGTTGAGATTAATGGTTTTTCAATTAAAATCATGTAAAGAACAACTCTTTAGGTTTCATTTTTTTTGTATTACTTTAGGCCTATAATTCAAACAGCGTCACATTTTAACTCATAGAATTTAGGTCTTTAAATAATTTCCGAATAATCACTGATGGTTATAGATAATTTTCAATGAAATTTTATCTACTAATTGTCGTAAAATTTGAAGCTTTTCTTACTTTGGTTGTTTGGGGAAAATAGTTTGTTCAATATTACTTGGTTGAGGAATGAGAGGTTGACCTTCGGATGAGTCAGAGCTTGAACTGGCATCATCGTCATCATCATCTGGTAGAGACTTGGTCTTGGTTTCTTTTCTCCACTTAGACGCAGAAGAGGATGCAGATGTTGGAGGCTGGTAGAAGGATGAAATTCCAGGAGCCCTAAGAGTTTCATCTTCCAGTCTAAATGCACTATCAATATCGGACATGGGATCAGTATCACTATCCGAAATATTACGAACTTCATGACTTTCTTTGAATTTTTTAGGACTATCAACTTTTGATAGTGTCTGAAATAAAATTCAATGAAACCTAATTTTTAATGTTACATTCCCATTCAAGGAATATAGATGATTGGTCCATATAGATGTTATCAATTTTTATATAGATGAAAAAAAACATAATATCAGACGAGATTGAATGATAATTTTAAGGAATTGACCACAAACTTTATTTATAGTAGATTCATCCAGGTCAATTTGATTGTTAGCAGATGTATCGAAGGAGAATTCTGATGGTTTAAAGGCTGGCGAATGGTCAAGAAGAGAAGTTTTCCTTGGTATATTTGGACTGCCTGATTCTATGGGTGGAGATTCAGTGCCGGATGGAGTTCTAGGCAGAAGCTCAGACACATTCAAACGTCCTGATTCATCGTGAGCTTGTGTTTGATTTGCAGCTGGAGTTGAAGGTAACTTTGCCGGAGGTGTACTAGAAAGGCCAAGTGGACTAAACTTTGGAGTTTCGGCTGATTCGACCACAGGAGCTGGCGAGTTAACTTCTTCAACTTGTTCTAAATTTTACGTTAAAGTTTTTAAGATTTTTACAGAAGACACAAGTAGTATAGAAGCCTACAAAATTAATTCTAAACTATCACCATTTACCAAATTAGACTGGAAATATTAAAAAGTTAACACTAAATAAATCTTTATACAGTATCATGCTGACAATCTATGGCTATTCGTATTGAGGATAATTTTTCACTAATATCTACCTAGTTAGTATTTAATGATATATGAATTGTCAAAAGTTTATTTTCATATTTATTCAAAATAATTATGACTAATATAAAAAAAGTTCTGAATATATGATCCTAAATGATAAAGAAAAAGTATTGATAAATAAATTATTTGATCAATTTAGTGATCACTTCGAAAAATTCTTTTAAATTAACTCAAATTCAATTGTGAGAATTAACAAAAGATCAAGTATGGGAAATTTATAAGGAATAAAGTTAATAAATAGTAACCGAACTCAAGAAATAAATACTTTGAATATAAATGGAAAAACAAACTTTTTTCTTGTTCTAAGGTATCCATGGGTTTTGGTTGAATTTCAATAGATTCTTCAAGAATCGTTGGCTCATTTATGGTTGGTACTGTACCAGTCTGAACTTCGGGAAGAACATTTGTGTTATTTTCTTTAGGATCGGGTGTAATTTCTGGTACACTGTCTGATTTTGGTTCAACCTCAGGAACTGAGTCTTTATTTATAGCCTTTGGGATGAATTTACTTCCACGATTAAACTTTGCTTTTTTCCTTGATGCTGGAAAACTGCTGGTCTTTTTGCTGAATCAAATAAAAATATTCGAGTATAGAATATTCTGAGGAAGAAAGACATTCATTGTAAGATTATGCATTATAATTTTCAAAGTATGATAAAATTATGAATTTATGGGGAAAAAAACTTACACAGGTGATTTTGTTACTGGAGTTTGTTTTAACGGAGGAGTTTTCTTCTTAGGCTCTGAGGGATACTTCTTAATGGGTGTTGCAAGAGCAGCAATCCACTTTTCATCGTTCGTTTCTTGAATGATAGGATCTTTGTTTTCAATCTCTAGAGGAAAGGCCTCGGGTACTGGGGATAACTTTTCTTGTTCCGATGGTTTTTTAGGAAACTCAATTTTTGGAAACCGAGAATTAGAACTACGATATTGACAAGTATTAGGCTGCAAAGTGTTTGGCTCAGCTTGTTTTCCAGAACTTCCATGTTCAATTAACTTTCCAGTGATTGGATCAAGTGAAACCTTAGACATCCGATAAGTGGTTCTAGTTGCCCATTTAGGTAGAGCAGTTTGGTAAACAGGTTTTTTAGCTTCGTCCTTAACTGGGACGGTAGTCTCTTCAGATGGAGGCGCAACAACTATCATAAATAGGGGATAAAATTGATATTTTAGCTAATCAGAAAAAGATTATATCATAAAATGATGATTTCAAAAGTAATTAAGTGTAAGAGTTATTTATCTAAAAACTCACCAGTTTGTTCAAAAGAATTTGATTTTGGCATATCAATAAACTCATAATCAAGCTTGTCCAGATAGTTAAGAAATTTAGGTGAAATAGGACCAGCATATATCGGAACTTGTAAAAGATTTGGACATATGTATGATATATATTGATGTAATTCCGAGAAATTTACAGACATTAATGATAAAATAAATACTCCATCATTAACACTAATCTCTTGATCTGCAAAGAAATCTATAAGAAAATATCATCGACTACATACCGGGTTCATTCAATAACTGAATGTTTTTAGCAAAACTGATCATGAATTCATAAAAAATGTCAACCAGAACTTCAAGAGCAGCTTCGCTAATTTTTTCGAACCCTGCTGCATCTGTAAGAACCACAATAGTCCTAACTAGAGCATCATGCATAAAGTTTTTGCTTAGTTCCATTTGAACAAAACGCCTTAGTAAAACAACAGAGTTGAGATTTTGTAAAACGTTTGAACAAACAAATTATCCACCAAGTTAATTTAATAATTAAATTTTAATTATTGATTCAATATTGATTCATTAATAATGAAATCTTATCTTCAGACAAAATTCAATTTTAGTGCCTGCCATAGGTTAAATTCTAAAGTTTTGTCAGAAGAAGAAAATCAAAGGATCTTTGGTAAATGCAATAACCCTAATGGACATGGTCATAACTACATCGTACATGTAACTTTATTCGGTAAAGTTGACGAAACAACCGGAATGGTAATGAACTTGTCAACTTTGAAAGATATTATTTCATCTCATATTATGCTATTAGTAGACCACAAAAATCTTGACTTAGATGTGCCCTATTTTGCTAATTCCAATATTGTTTCTACAACAGAAAACTTGACAAAATTCATTTGGGATATTTTGAATGAACACATTCCGAATAATCTTCTTTATGAAGTTCGAATTGATGAAACAGAAAAAAATTCATTCATATATAGAGGAGATTAAAATTCAATCAAATTATATTTATCAAATGCTTTCTTGTTAATTATTTCAATGGTTTTTGCAATGTTTTTATTGTGATTTATTTCATAAATGGAAGGAAAGTCCGAATCAGCTGGCCTGCTTAATATTGCGTGTACCAATTGTTCCCATTTAAGTGGCATGGACATTTGGAAAGGAAACCTGTTCAATATTTGTCTTTTATTCGTGTATGGTTCAGCTAATTCATTCGAAACCACAGGAATACTTGTATCGATAATTTGGTTTTCATATTTGGACAAAAATTTTTGTAAAATTCTTGAAACTGGTTTCAAAGTTCTTGTATGAATTGAAACTGGATAGTTTAATATTTTCATGCCCAAAATGTTAAAATCTTTGGCCACATTATTTAATTCTTTTATGTGCTGAATGAAAATTAAATTGATTTAACCCAATTATCAATATCAATAAAAATTTTATGGTTAATATGATTCCGACGCAATCACAGTAAGAAATGTTCAGTATTTACACTGTAAATGATAAAAACCTTATCTGACTATTTTAAACAGAATTTCTGTTATACGAGATTAATAAGAAATTATACTCACAGATATATCTCCCGATAAAACTTTGAAATTCGATGTCAGATAAATACAAATTCTTAGTTTTCCCTCTTGATCGTTAAATTTATTGTTAACATAAGAAATTGCTTCTTTAACCTTTGAAGTGTGATCGAAATGAATCGTAATCATTCTAATTCGTTTAGATGAAAATTTTTTCACCATTTTACCTTGTAAACGACTATATTTAATAGCAATGTCTAATGGTATAGCACCTGAAAATACTAGAGCTGATAACTCTCCATCACTGAATCCAGTAGCAAGGATGCAATTTTCAATAATTTCAGGTTTAATCCTTGAGAGATGAGCTGCTTTTGCAATTGAGGCTGTTATTAAGGAAGGAAATGCAATTTCAGGATCTGAGAGTTTAGATATTGGACCTTTATGCCATAGATTTATCAGATTCTGCCCTAAAATCTCACTAGACTGCTCAATAATATTTTTAGATTCAGGATATTTCTCGAGGCTTGCACCCATACCAGCATAGTGAGATCCGAATCCAGGAAATATGATAATATTAGAGGAGGATATATCTATGGATGGAGGACTGAGTAAATTAAAAACTTTTTTAGTACCAAGTTAAAAAATGTGTCCACATCGAAGGAATATTATGAGGAATTTTTGTTAAATTTGAAAATCGACGCATTTTTCTATTTTATAGTTCTAATTTCGGATAGCCGAATATGTTTTTAACAGGGATATTATTCTAACTTCAATCAGTATGATATGATGATTATTATCAATATTTCATATATCGAAAAGATTAAAACATAGTTTGGTCATCTCTCAACCGATATATTTTTGTTTATTCGTTTACAAGCGACAAAAGTTTTTTTTCAAAAACAATTTCGGAAATGATAGATCGTTTTTCAATCCCAAACCAAGAATGGAAACAGAAAAATTCGATTTGGAACTATACTTTAGGTTGGAAACAAGGAGATGAAGAAGGAAAATGGGCACAAAAAGCTATTGATACCCTCCTAAAAAAGTTGAAGAAACGAAAAGGACTTATTGAAAAACTTCAGTTCGCCATCATGAATCCGGATGTTGTTTCAGATTGTGTACCAATCCTACGTTCATTAGACGGTAGGATTCAGGTTTCACATCGGAAGGGATTTCCCCATGTTATTTACTGCCGAGTATGGAGATGGCCAGATTTACAGAGTCATCATGAACTAAAACCTGTTGATTACTGCCGTTATCCCTTTACATCAAAAGATAATGAAATTTGTGTAAACCCTTATCATTACACGAGAGTTGAATATCCAATATTACCCCCTGTACTTGTGCCTAGACAAAGTGAATACCCAAATATTACCACAGCGAATGCATCACCGATCGACTACATTCAGACAAAACATTGGTGTAGCATTGTATACTATGAACTAAATACTAGAGTTGGCCCTGCCTATTTTGGAAGTCATCCTAGTATAATTATAGATGGTTTCACTCATCCATGCTCAAAAACAGATAGATTCTCTCTGGGAATTTTATCTAATGTTAACAGAACCTTGGCCACTGAGAATGCTCGGATGCAAATAGGTAAAGGTGCTCATTTGTATACAGTCTGTGGTGATGTGTATCTGGAATGTTTGTCTGATTCTAGTATTTTCATTCAGTCTCGTCTCTGCAATGAGGAGCATAATTTCCATCCGACCACAGTTATCAAACTTCCATCAGGTTCTTGTCTGAAAATATTTAGTAACACACAATTTTCAGATGTTCTCTCGAGTACTGTGGCTGAAGGCAAAGTTGATGAGGTATATGAGCTTGTAAAAATTTGCACGTTGAGAATGAGCTTTGTGAAAGGTTGGGGTTCCGAGTATCATCGACAAGATGTCACGAGTACTCCATGTTGGATTGAAATCCATTTACGTGGACCATTTTACTGGATTGATCGTGTACTACAGGAGATGGGTCCTTCAAAAAACCCCATTAGTTCCATGTCTTGATACATCTGTATTATATTTCCTATTAATTATTGAAAATAAATTGAAAATATTTTTTCCAAGACATTGGATATCATTGTTATGTCTATGATTCTTTTTTATTTTTGTTATTTTGACCTTAAATTGACGACAAAAGAGTATACCTTTTGCCTGTTTCCTTCATTAATCTCCAAGACGTTTATTAATAATGATGTAACCATTACTTCTCCATTTTAAAAGTCATAAAATAATGGATAGTATGATATTTTTTGTTATTGTTAAATTCACCGCCACATTTATTTATTTCATTCACTACAATAGTAAAACAATTAATCTCAAAATTACTTGCATTCTATAGTATAAAATAAATTATAGAAAGGGGGATGAAAAAAACAACAGTAAGCTGCACGGATATTCATATATTTCTTCCCCATATATATATTTCAGGAGCCCACTTTGTATCTCTTGTCTTTTTGGATAACAATGATAACATCCCTACATCATCAGCAGTAATAATAATAAATTATGAGTCAAAATAAAAAAGAACAGGTAAGAATAATATTACCCACCACAGAGCATCATAAGGAGAAATAAAAACTAAACATCAACTCGTTGGCACCATTTCTCCCTTCTCAAAGTAAAACTCTATTTTAACTTGAATGAACAAAATAGCCATTAAAATCTTTTGTTGGGAGAAAAAAAAGTTGTGGACTATTATTTTTCCCAGAAATTACACAAAAAAATTAATTTAATTAATTTGGAAATAGGAAAAAATAAGAACTTTTATTAAACAATTTGATTTTACAAAAATCTTTTCAATAAGACAATTTCTGTCAACATTTTATCTGTTAATGTCTCAAAGAGACATTTACACTGGTTTAGAAATTCACTGGATTGCATTCGGAGGGTTTTGATATGATCCTGGTCCTGTCCAACATTCTGTTGGTCTTTTGTGAGTTTATTGAACTCTTGGCTTATTGCCCTAATAAGAATTTCTTTAAGCTGTTCTGTATAATCCTGAAGGAACTCCATTTCATAAGTATCCTCAAGCCAAACAGCACATAGCTCATTTAAGTACGATTTGATCGTCAGATCGCTTTCATAAATCATTGGGATAAATTGTAAGATTTTCTGTACACATAAGACTTCGATAAAGTTTAGACGATTCTCCCTTATTAGCTTAATCACTGCCTTTATTGCCTCTTGTATTATTTCAAAGGATATTGAACTGCTTATAGGATTGCTCAAGTAACGTTTAATAATGATATCCAACAGACACTTGAATTGTTTATCAACATTCCTAGCCTGAATGAGTAATCGTAAGGAGTTGAGTATTACAATCGATTTGTAATCATTGTAAAGAGCGAATATCACAATTTTCTTCATTGTCAATAGGGAAATATCAACATTTTCTTTTGTTATCATAAGGAAAGCTTTAAGACGTTCATTTACACTGGCCTTGTATCGATGACTTTCTTGTGACATGGCCTGAAAAAAGTTTGAGTCCCAAAACCTGTTTCCTTGGATTATATCGAGACATTGATATAAAGATTCAATTCGTGCATATAGCGTAGTTGTCATGGCCATCATGATTCGTGTGGAGGTTTTCATTTCTTTCCCTCGCAACTGACCCAGATTGAGGAGTAGATTAATCTTTAAAAGTTTCCTTATGTCGAGATAATACTTTTCATAATTCTTTTTGTATAACTGACGAAATTCATGGAATAATTCTCTATTGTCTTCAACGCATAAAAAGCAAAGAAATGGTGTTTTTGAAGAGAAATCTTGTCGAAAGGATAAAATCCCACGTAGCAAAGACTCATCAATGGTGCCTTCAAATGATTCGAGAAAAATATCTATTCGATATTGAATTTCAAGAAGAATGTTCTCCGTAAATGATGAGGTAATCTTCAGAATCTTTTGCTTTTTTGTCAGGGACTGAAATAGGGCCTTACTAAGGAGTTTCACTATCTCTGTGTGTGATGAGTCATTGGCCAAGGTGAAGAAAAGGATAAAAGCATCAACAAAACTGAAAACACTCTCCTGTTTGCGAACAATAATTTCTATCATCAGGAGAGTAATCAGATAGGTGATTTGTTTTTCTGTTTCATTTTGGTTAGCCAGCTTCATAAGGAACACTTGATACTCATCCTGTTGGATGTCTGTCAAATTTTGCGTAGAACCCTGCAGACTGAGAAGATACCTTCGAATTCTCAATACTGACCCATAGTTATTTGCATTAAGAATGAGGGCTGTATTCAATAGGAGAAGATGTTGTTCAGCTGTCATGGTAGGCTTGATCTCCTCTAGAAGTATTTTTGAAATGTTGGAAAGTTTTAGGGAAATCTTTTCTGAGGTTACATAAAAACAATTTTCAATTTCTGCAACGGATTTTTCAGAAATCTTTGCTGTTACAGAATTTTCTAAAGAGGCCTTGAGGATTTTTGTTATATCCAAGATTTTATCATTACTAATGAAATCATAGAAACTTGTTGCATACAGGGTGGTGAACAAAATAAGTTTATCATTGAATGAATCAATTTCGAGAGGTTGCCTGATTTGGGTTTGAAAGAAAACTCGAGAAATTAATATTAAAATATAAGTGATTATCGGTTCAGGTGGGAAATTCTCTATAATATTGTCACCATTCAATAGCTCGGCAATGGGCACAGTTCGAAGGAATGTCAAATCAATGCTGTTCAAGATATCTGCATTAACTTGATCTTGATCAATCGGTCCATAGATCAGACTGAGAATTTCATCTATCAGGTCTTTGGAGAAATATTTGGTCGTGTTAAGGGATACCTTTCGCAGGATTCTTTCACTTCGTTGCAAAACCGAGGTATTCTTTGAAAGTTTAGCCATGGCATAAAACTGCTCAAAATCATTGATCAACTTGGATATTTCGATAAAATCGTCATATAGGCTAGTAAACCATTTAACTAAGGTGTTAGGAAACAATTTTGTTTTAAGTATAACATTGTTAAGCTGGATCCAGATTCGGAGTCGTTCAACTTCACGCTCATTGATTGTTTTGTATTTGGCCAAAATCTTGATTGTTTTAAAAATATTTCTTAAATCTTCCAAATCTACTTTGAAGTAATATTCTGATAACTTTTCTGAAAAATCAATTGGAATGTAAAATAAATCTTCATTTGGAATATTTTCATTTTCAATACAGCTACTTTCAAGTAGTTTTATGAATGAAAATTTTGTTAACTCGTTTGCCTTCTTGAGACATTCTTCAATCAGAATTGACTGTAAATTCAAATTTCCTATGACATTATCAACGATTATATAACGATGTAGCTCCTCGAACATCTCCAGAAATATAAAATCGAAATGACTAATCATTTGTATCATCTGGAAAAGGAGGAGAATATCAAACATTTTCATTTGATAGCCTTCACTCTTGGCGATATTCAGGAAATATTTAACAAGAGCAAGAATATCATTCATAACACTTCCCTTTGTATTTGGCTGGCCGAGATTTTGAATTTCAATAGAATCTCTTCTCCTTCCTTTCATATTATTGCCACCATAGTCAAGTAACAATATTAATTTGATCATATCAACTGGATGTAAGTGGCTTATGTAATCGATATCCATGATTTTATCGTTGCTTTTTAATAAGCTGTTCTGATGTAATTCATAAACATCTTCATGAGATATGTAAAGTTTTGCTTGTTCAACCTTTTCACATAAAATGAACTGACATAATTTCATTGAAACCTTTGCTCGTAAACAGGAATCCCATGTGTGTCGTAATAAAGCGAACATCATGTCGAACTGGAGAGGAATATATTTTTCCTGATTCTCTGGCAGCATTCTCACCAATGAATTAAAGAGACAATTTCGTCTGTCACTAGCCTGACATATTTTACGCTCTTTTACGCAGTTTTTTGCAACCCGTTGTACAAGATGAGCCAGGTTGTCAGAGGATATGGATTTTGTGAGATATTGTCTGATTTCATTCAATGTTAACGGCCAATTAAATTGAAGGCACATTAGAAGAGCAAAGTATTTATTCTCCTCTGAGAATTTCATCATATTCTCCATAATATTCTGGGTTAGAGGCATTGCATTTGAGAAAGTGAAGAGACTGAAAATTTTCTGATCAATGTTCTTATAATAGAAGGATAAATAGTTCAGATATCCAACATAAACTGATTGATTCGGCGGGGTTAGCAAATAAAAATCATCCACGGACATTTCCTCGTGTAGGAAATATTCAGTTTTGAAAAAATTCAGAATAGCCTTAATCTTCATTGAATACTTTATTCGATTAGCTTGTTCAGTCAGACTGGAAGAATCAACTCCAATAAATTGGAATAACGTCCTCTGAACAAAACTCATGTGATCATCCTGACTATCCAGGTCAAGATGCGATCTCCTTCTAAAAGCAATCAATATCTTGAGAATGTTCTTTTGATTCTCTTCAAACACTCGAAAGTACAAGCGTCTTTGTATGGCCTTGAGTTCGAGGAGCTTTTGATTTTCCAGGATAATTTGCTCACTCGTGGTCAACTTCCAAATAGCTTTTGTGAGCTGTTCATCCTTAAAATTTGAGAGATCATGAATGAGGGCGTAGCAATCTTGTAGACTTATAGATCTCTTGGCAATAGTACGATGAACAACTCTGAGAATTTTCTCATTCACTTTATACGGAATGGTGTCATTGAAAACTTTATTGTAATACGTTTTTATGATAAAGTTCAATGAATCTTTCTGTAAAATTTCCTCATCTCTATCATTCCTTGGCATTGTCATAGGCCTGGCAATAACCTTATCCAAGGAGTCTGAAAATAGAGAAGAATATTAAATTATGATTAGTAATACGTAAGAACTCTCTCATTTTTTGATTTTACGACTAACAAGTAGAATATATTAATATAATTCTATTTCAAGTTCTATGGGAAATAATACCAAAATTCAGATATTCTCGATGAATTTGGGTATTTATGATTTTTACAAAAAATCTCATTTTTTCATCAAGGTATTCTGAAAACCGATTAAAGGAGAAAATTCCAAAAAAAATATTGATGATATTTTAAGTTCCGACTTTCCATTAGTTTACACTCTGACTTATTTTTCATGAACAATAATAGGCAGAGAGACGAATTATCACAATCCAGTTTTTGAAAGAATCGTCAAACTGAACTAATTTCAGATA
The DNA here is from genome assembly GCA_012064415.1 of Gyrodactylus bullatarudis. Lineage (NCBI taxonomy): Eukaryota > Metazoa > Platyhelminthes > Monogenea > Gyrodactylidea > Gyrodactylidae > Gyrodactylus > Gyrodactylus bullatarudis. Next base: position 45,612 of record SSNU01000033.1, on the reverse strand, counting down.
ATTTATTAATTTTCAAGCAGTAAAAATGCGCGAAAATAGGAAGTATACATTTTCTAGATAATGGAGTGTTTCCTAAATTTTTGTTTTCCTTGTCTAACGATGATCTAAAAAAATAATCTTCGTTACCTCACACACTTTTAAATCAACAAAACTTTCAACTCAAATTTTAAAAATTTTGAATGTCACTTATTTTTTCCAAATAAATTGGCTCCAAAAATATTTTTCAGAAAATTTCCAGATCTTGATGATAAAATGAGGTATTTGTAAAAATCATAATTTATACCAAATTCATCCTGTATAATCCCAGAAAAGGATAGAAGTAAAGAATAGAAACTTTGATCTAATCTCTATAGTTCCCACCCATGAACAAGTCGTAATTTGGATAATAAATAAATGTATAATTCGATAATAGTACTTTTAAGAAGATGTCTATCAATAATTTTAAAATAATTAATGTGAGATTTCTTGATTAATAATTACAACAAAAGGATCAGCTGAAATAGGAAGGAACAGAGCCAAAGAATGAAACAACGAATAAATCCCCCATCAGCATTCGTACACGTCCACACGAAGGAAAAGAAAAAAAGATTTACGCAGTAATTCCCACAAATTGATGATAAAAGATCTAGATAGATAAAAAGTTGGTGAAAAAGCCAAAAAAGTAGCTACTGTAAATCAAAAAAAACGAGAAAATGAACTAAAAAGTCCACTAAATAAAATAGACTTGGCAAATGTGTATTGAATTACCAGAACTGAAAAAGAGAAGGGGATATCACTGACATTTCTGTCAGGAAATATATGGAATGCTATGAATAATATTCATATCTTTCTATCTCAGTATTTTTTTTCTTCAGATTCGAGCCACCCAAAACAACAACTATTCATCAATATTCTCTGCAATTTCAAATCCATATGTATAATTTGTTTGCAATTTACTTGCATTCCTTTCTCAATTTTATAACTCCAATACTACCAGTTTACTTTCATTGCAATGTTCACTAGGTTAGGGTGTAATTTTTTAACTCATTTTCGTATCAACTTTTCCACTAAACCTAAGATTTCTAGGCATTATTTTTATTGAGGCATGCTTCCACATTACGACATTCATGTTTGAAAATCATTAATCGCCGATCAATTTTTCATGAACTCATAATATTTTGCAAAATTAACCTAATCTAATCAAGTATTTTAATATTATCCCACTAAATTTTGCTTCAAAATACTTTTCAATACATCGGGAATGAGATAAATAAAATCGTGAAATTTTTTCAAATTTAAAAAGTTTTTTAATGTTTCATATTCATAATTTTAACTTAAATTTCTCTTATTCTTCATGAATATCACAATTTTGATCGGTAAAAAAACGTTTTAAATTTAAAAATTTTCATAATTTAGTATAACTCATTCGAGAAGTATGGACAGTTATTTTGAAGCAAAATTTGGTGAGATAATAATATTAAAATACTTGAAGATTAGATTTATCATATCGATGAATGATTTAGGTAATTTTGCAAAATTTCGTCAGTCTAATATGTAACCACTAAACACCTGAATATGTTGGACATTGAACAAAATTTTGTCATCATCTTAAAATTCGTTCTACCATGATGTCTCTAAGAGTTATCTGTCTAACGGATTCTTTTGAAATTCCTTTTTATATTTCAATAATCAAAAAACATTACTGATATAGAAATCTCTGTTTCATCTTTTTAGTTGTTTAATGAGCTTTTAAATTTCTGAAACTGATGATAATATTTCCGAATTTTGCCTTTTATAACGTTTATCCCTCAAATATTCGCTTTTTGTGCTCTTACCTTTTATATTTTATAGAGTCTAAAAAAATTAAAGTCGAAAAAGTTGAAAAAATCATTCGGATTTTTGAAATTTATAATTTTGCCAATTTATTTTCAAATTAAAATTTTGGGTTAAATTTATTATAGGATTCATGAAAATTGGGAAACTTTTATAAAAATAGTAATTCATCATTTATTTCTTAACTATCTTTTTAGTAGATGTCTCTATTGGAAAATCCTTCAATCTAAATCTAGGGAATTCTCTTTTTCATATCAACTACAGCTTTAATTACACTATGATCAGTATAGATGGAAAATCAACAGGCAGTCTTGATGATCATTGATCAATCCATTTTGTTGTATCAAAAGAATCGATTTACTTTATGCAATAGTAAGACTCTACTAAATTTTTTAAGATAATAAATATTCTTTCAAGAAACAGTCTTATAGAGAACTGCTCAACCCCTTAATGTATTTAGATTTATTTTAAGAATTTAAAATCAAATTTGAAAATGTATATGTTACCGTTAATCTTGTTACTCTTGATAGTCAAGACTCCCTGGCAAATCAGGATTACCTGGATTCTTATTACTAGTAACAAGATTCCAGGGATTCTTGAGACTATCAGATAACCTTGAAACCGAGTAACAAGTTTAACTGGCTTTCAGTTAATCCTGTTACCAGTAACAAGTTTAACTGATTTGCCAGGGAGTCTTGAAACTATCAAGAGTAACAAGATTAACGGTAACATATATAAAAATACTCCAACATTTCTGGAAGAGAAGTTGGGGTATTTACATTTAAAAAATATTAGTACTCGGTTCTAGACTCATGTGGAAGGTTTGAGAACGAACGAATAATAAGTGATAAACGTTTTATTTCACCGGGTCTCATCAGACTTAATCCCGGACTAAATATATATATAGTACATTGCATAACATTTCTGCCCTTCCATTGGTTCAAAGGTTCACTGCTCAGGGAGGGTGACGAGTTGAAAATCCCGTTTCCAGGCAGCTTTACTTTCGTCTCTTCTCTAGGCTTGGGCCTTCTTTGCACTTTAGGAATCCATCCATTAGTAACTGCCCACTGTGCCTTTTCCGTTTGCGTATATTACTTTGTTCGTTTTCTTCTCTTGATTTTCCTTAATTGTAGGTTGGCTTGGCCTTGCATTGTTTCTCACCTCTTCTTTCACACTTATTATGGGTTGGCTCATAATTTGATTACCAACTACAGTTGACTTCTCGGATAGTTTAAAGTAAAGCCGCCTGGAAACAGGATTTTTAACTCGTCACCCTCCCTGAGCAGTAAACCTTTGAACCAATGGAAGGGCAGAAATATTATGCAATGTACTATATATATATTACCGTGAGTCTGGTATATCAGTGAGTCTTGATAACACAGTAGGACACTATGTGCAATAGGATCTTAATCCAAACATTTTCTGGATCGAAATTTTGTGCTGATTTCAGATCTGTAATTATATTTTCTAGATTGTGTCTGGTTTTCGAGATATATTGAAAAAACCGAATTTGGGAATTAAAAAAAAATAAATAATTTCAAACAATTTAATTTTTATTAAAATAAAAAATTCAATTAACTAATTAGGCATCATTAGAATCACAATTAAATTTCCTATCTAATGATACCTTGAGTGTCGCCCAAAACAAAAAATTGCGCATTCCAGCTACTTTTTTGTCGAAAATTTTGTGATTTTGGAATCAATTTTCTCCATAAATTTTAACTTCAAACGCTCATATATTTCAAGAAAAAGAGCTTTTTAGATCTTTTCTTCGACTTTCTAGATCAAAATTTTATGCTCTTTCTGAAAAAGTTGGTTAAAATTTACAAAATCTTTTCGTTATGCATATTTTTACCCCTTTTAATCCCACACTCAGTTATGGTCATATTGAAGGATTTATAATAAATGATTAAATCAGTATAGACAATAACAGGGATTTGTATATTTATAAAAAAACTTAATTTTGATATTGAGTTATATTTTTTCAAGTGTCTATTTTATTGTTTTTCAAAGTTTTTTTTCTTAAAAAATTGCATTTCATTATTTTTTTTCTTAAACGTATGTATAAAGTGTCTACACACCCTTTTCCCCATCCTGATATTTTCTTATTGGTTGTATTCGACCAAACCTTAACCAATCACAGTATTCAACAGGATTTTAAAATATGTTATTTTGTAATTGAATTCATTTAACAAAAATGGATCTTCGTGTCTTTCAATGGCGTAATGATAAAGAAAAATTTTGCTATGTTTGTGGATTCTATTTCGCTAACCGAAGGATGTACATAATCACTGATGAAATATCAAGAAAAATTATGGATTATTTCAACCAACTGGTTAACCATGGGAGACATTTTTCTCCTTCCAAGTTGTGCCTTTCATGCTACTCAAAAATTAGTTACCCAAATAGGAGCTCCTACAGAAATAAGATTAAAGTTTGGTCTGAACCCTTCAATCATGAAGAAGATTGATACTTTTGCTTGACGCGAATTTGTGCAAATAGAAGGCCATCGACTCAAGTTAGTTTGAAGATTTGCATATCCTGTTGTTAGACATTTATGAACATTGCATTCCAGAATTATCCAAATTTATGAACGTGTCGTGATGTTCCTAGACTGCAACAGCCCCTTATCAATGTTCAACAGGATCCAGAATCTAGTGGTAACACTATCGAAGAAGAAGATGGAATGACTGTGCGCTTGACCCAGAAAACCCTTGACAAGATCGTTAGAGTATCCAGGCTTTCCAAAAAAAATGCAGTTGAGGTTGGACGAATCTTAGTGAGTCATAAAATAAATGGCGGAGGAGTAACATTTTCTCATTATAAAAGTAGAGACCTTATTTTTCATTTGAAGACAATCTTTCTTTTTGTAATAATATACCCGGATTATTCAACGAGCTTTCATATGAATTTAATCCAAACTCTCTAAGGCTTTTCATAGATTCGTCCAAAAATAGTCTTAAAGCAGTTCTTCTAGATAATCTGAACGTAATTCCATCTATTCCAATAGCTTATTCCAGAGAACTGCCCGAAAACAGAGAGAGTATTGAGATAATTCTAGATAAAATTAGTTATTATGAATATAATTTTTTCATAATCGCTGATTTTCAAGTAATAGGCTTTTTAATGGGAATTCAAAGAGGGAACACATCCTTCCCATGTTTTCTCTGCTTATGGGAATCAAGAGCTCGAGGTACTCATTATGACCCAAATTTTTTTCCTGTTCCAAGAGGAGTTGGAATGGGCAATAACAGAATTAATGAGCCCCTCGTTGAGAATAATCGAATTCTTCTTCCACCTTTGCACATAAAATTAGGAATTTTTAAGCAATTTATGAAAGCATTGGTTTCTAGAAATTCCCATTCTCTGGAGCATGTTTATGCTAAATTCTCATATATTTCAAGAACTAAAATAGATGAGGGAATACTCACTGGTCCTCAAATTAATGATTTGATAAAAGATGAAATCTTCTCTCTTGTTCTTGTAGAAGAAGAACTTTGAGCATGGAATTCTTTTAAAGATGTGTGTTTAAATTTTTTTGGGAATAATAGAGACCCAAATGCTAGAATATTAGTTGAAGAGCTTCTGGTATCTTATGCAGAGTTGGGTTGTCTCATGAACTTGAAGTTACATTTCCTTCGTTATCATTTTGATTTTTTTCATCAAGTTCCACTTGGTACTATCTCAGATGAACAAGGTGAAAAAATGCACCAAATGATGATGTTCATTGAGGAAAGATATTCAGTAATAAATTTGGAACATTGTCTTTCAGATTACTGTTGGTTTATAAAAAATACAGATTAAAGATAGAGAATATTGTTGCTCCCCCAAAATTTGTTTTATACTCAATCAAAACCATACAATGTAGAAGAAATTCTGAAAATTTAAATTTGATAAAACAGTTTTACAATATTTTATAATACAAGAATTGTAAATAAAAAAATCAGATAAAACTTCAATGTAAATGTTTTTATAAATATACAAATCCCTGTTATTGTCTATACTGATTTAATCATTTATTATAAATCCTTCAGTTTTATACGAAATTATTGTGCTAATCAAAATGAACCAATCAGAATCGAGAAAAAATAAATCGAGAAAAATTGAGTGAAATCACTAATGAAAAAACCTTGAATAACTTCTGAACCAAAAAAGATAAATGGTCATACGAGGTATCATTGGATAGAGAAATAAATTTCACATTCTTTCCCCCATTAAAATTTGAGATTTTATCAAAATAAGATAGCCTGTTGAAGGGTAAAAACAAAAAAGTGCATGGCATTTTTCGCTAATTTTTCATCTTTTTTCAACTTTAAGACCAATTTTGAGGATGATCCATTCCAAAAGCACGTTTGAACTTGAAAGCGTCTTATAGAGAATTTTATGCTCTTTCAAATGATATCAAATTTGACTCTGAAATGTCTAAGGATCAAGTCGAAAAATTGATTTATTCAAGTCCCGATTATGAAAATTGTGCTATTTCGGTTTTTCGCGAATTGCGCAAAAACTGGGTAACTTAGGAAATTTTTGGAAGCAGATTCAGAATCTGCGTTAAATTTTACACTATAATCAGTTTTTCGCAAAAATTTATCGCAAAATTTTTTTTTTAATTTCCCCCAGTGTAATCATTGTGACTTTAGTGAGTCTAGCTACCCAATTAAGCCTTCATTACCCAAACACACTGAGAAGATCAGTGAATTGTGTGTCTGAGGAATTGATTTTCGAAGAAAAATTTTCGAGATTCTGGCAAATTCCTACTTTCAAATTCTTGACGACGATAGAGGAAGGAGCGATTTCAAATCTATAAAACGTGTAATAAGTTATTACTAATAACTAAGAGTTATCAACAAAATGGTCTTTATAGAGTTGGTACCCAGAAACAACTGATAGCAACTAATCAGTAAAATGTGATTTCTGAAAATTATTACGACATCTCGAGTGTCAAAGAAATTAGTGTCATTGAGAGAGTTCAATGCCAAATCTTCCCTTGGAAATGGATAAGGAATATTCAAATTGTATTAGATATCGTAAAATACTGACCTGTAAGTGTGAAAAGAATCAAGTTTTATGCAACTCTAGATCATTCTTTTATTAGAGGCAATAAATAACTTGAGCTGTTGAATTCACTGACCTTCCCAGTGTGTTTGGGTAATGAAGGCTTATTAGCTAGAATCACTAAAGTCACAATGATTACCATCATACACTAGTGAATTATCAAGACTCACTGATTTACCAGACTCACGGTAACATATATATTTAGTCCGGGATTAAGTCTGATGAGACCCGGCGAAATAAAAAGTTTATCACTTATTATTCGTTCGTTCTCAAACCTTCCACCTGAGTCTAGAATCGAGTACTAATATACTTGATGAAGTTCGGCAACATTACCGCTCTGATCACAAATAGATTCATAATTGAAAGAAGAAATTGGAATAGGGACTTTTAATAAATTGATATGCTATGGATGGAATAAAGTAAAACACATCATATTTGTGTGATTTTGCCATAAAATTCGATGATAAAAAGCAAAAATTTCCACAAATTCACTTTGATTTGGTAGAGAACAGAAAGAGTGTTATGGAAAAAAATAAAATTTCTTTTCTTATATGAAATTAAGAAAGAAATAAAGCCTGTAAATATTTTTCGCACACAAAGATAAATATTATTCCAGAATTGCCTCCAATTCCCAAACAATTTGCAGGTGTATTTGGTAAGCGTCTGATAGAATTCGGTTAAATATAAGCTTTTCCATTTTATCTTCAATAACAGAAATGTAAAGAGACCCAAAAAACCAGCCAATGTTGAAGCAACAAAACTTTTGTTGAGTTTAGATTTTGAAAAACATGATGAAAATGAAGCATGTAAAAATAACGCGAAGTAACAAGCAATTTTTCATGTAATCAGTGAAAAAATAATAAATAAAAGAAGATATTCTTTAAGCGCTTAAATTTTAATGTATTATTTTCAGCGGTTTCATGTATTGAAGATGTAACTAATTTTTCAACCTACTTTAAAAACCTACTCAAATGATAATACCATGAATTCTAAACATCATTTTATATAAGATCAGTTTTCAAAATGCTTGTCTGTGATAATATTCAAGTTTAAAGATCAGAATTTTTTAGAAATGCCGCTAGATTTTCATTGAGTTTTTACTATGTTCTCACTAAAATTTCGAATATCTTTTTTGCTGATAAAGCATCAATTGTTTTTCAATGAGAATAGTATTAGAATCATGTTAAGATCATTTCTGTTAAATTTTGTTATACCACCTTGCCTAAAAGAGAATTTAGGGAAAATGGGCAATTCCCGACTTTGCATTGGATTGCAAACGAATTTTCAGTTATTTTTTGATCTCACACGTTACTGTTATCAAAATTATATGGGAAAATTTCACGGAAAACTTTGATTTAATAAAAGATAAAAATTCGTTACAGCTTTATTATGTATTTTTTAATGACTTGATAAAAAAGTTTTGAAAAGGCTAAAAAGCAGTAACATTTTAAAGAATTGTAGTGTTGATAGTTTTAAGAATTGAGCTGTACTCTAACCTTTCCATCTGATCAACGATTATTATGAGTTTTCAATTTCAAATTATAAAGGAAATAAAGAAATGGTACTAATTTATGATTCAATAAAATAAAAAATAACTCTAAACTTTGAGATGCATCTTTTTTAAAGTGAAGCAGAACAGAAGGGAAAAAATGATAAGGAAAGTGTAAATTTTATATCCAAATTATGGTAGAAATGTTTGAATGCGCTATGGTACTTTTATTTTTGATAAAATACGAACAGTAGGAGATAAAATTAGAAATATCAACTTTTATAACACTATACCTGTATTATTAACCTTTGTAGCGAATCTTATCAATTAAATTTCTTGTCATTTTCTAAAATGTTTCCATCTGTGAACATCTTCACAATTGACAAGTTTGAATTGAAAATAATCGATCAATTCGAAAATATTTCTTGATTTCTTTTTACTAAGAAGAAGCTTTGAGAATGTGATTATCGTTGCACGAAAAAACTCTTATGAGACCTAAAAGTATCAGTTTTAGTTTTACAGGATGAAATATATGGGAACTCTTTGAATCTCAAGTTGGTGTCGATTTTTCCACCTATTGGGTTATTTAAAACAAATAATAATGTTTTTATTCTACTAATATTATTGTATTTTCTAATTATAAAAAACACAAAATTTATTTCTAATGTCGAAAATTAATTTCCAAAATTAGCAATTTAGGGACTTTGAGATTGTAGGATATATTCTACTTGAAGTAAATAAAATGTGATAGAGAACAGAATAAATTCAAAGTCCCTCCAGAATTTCCAGAATTTTCATCTAAGAAAGCTTGAATGAATTACAAATTTTTTTTCCAGAAGAACAACACCCTAGGTGATACAGTAGTTTAAACTTTTTCCTGATTCTCACAATAAATTGAAAATTCAATAAAAATTTCTCTGGTATAAACTTGTGTAAACACTGCTTAGTAAAGATACGGCGAAAAATCTTGTATATTCGATTCAAATTCTTTTATCATTCAACTGTTTAAAATAAAACAGTTTTGTAATACTTTTATAAACTTTTACCTAAAAAGTATTGTAATTCAAAAGGAGCTTTTATTATTTATATTTTCTATTTGAATTTTTTACGAGAAAAAAAATTATGAAGAATAATGTCTTTCTGTTGTCTAGCTCTTGTTGTTCATTTGGCTGTCAAATGAATTGAAATTCTGAGAAATACTCTAGGAGTAAAGTACTTTAATGATCATCTCTGAAGATGAAAAAGAATTGAGAGAAATCATCAAATCTCAGAATGAAATTAACAAAGATCTGAGATTGGTTAAGAGAATATTCAAGCTCAAGAAAATAAGCAAAATTATGGCCTCATTTTCAATTCTTGAGCAGTTTAAGCGTTTTATTTAGAATCTGCTTACTGCGTAAATTTATTTCAAATTTGAATGAAAAAAATAAATAAAAAAATAATAAGGGAAAAATTTCAATTAAAAATCTCTTGTGGTATGTTCAATATTTATGCAATCTGTAGAATTCTGGCATTAAAATAGTGCAGGTTTATTCCACATTTTCGCAAAAATATCGCATCCATTCTCAAATATTGTCGCATTTTATCAGTGTGAAGAGAAAAATGTCCCGGTACGTTCTTCAATTATAGCGTATCCGAATGAGATATTTTTGGAGATTATCTAATTTTTCATTATTAAATCACAATCTCTAATCCTTGACATTCAAAGAACCTAAATCCAAGGCATTATAGTCAGAATGACAGAAATCTTCATGTTGCCTATAAAATGCATGTACATTGTACAAGGAAACTGTAATTTGACTGTAAATCAAAATTTTATCAGTTTGCACTATAAATTGATACAAATTTCGACATTCAGATTTTAATTAATAAATCACCAAGGAGGTGCAAAAATGTGAAAATTTTTAATCATCGAGTGTATCAGAAATCCAAAGTAAAGTATCACTTTTTATAAATTTCAAAATAACTACCCCAAATAGATCAGGACTCCCATCAATAAACTAATTAAGTTATTAAGATGCTCTAACTACTTGATAACCAGATTCGTCGATTGACCTCAACCCAAACTCCTAATATTTAAAATGTTTATCATCTCTAAATTTGAACTTTGCTGCCCTTTAATCGGAATCTCCATTGAATTCACTCGTAAAGTAGAGCAAATCCAATTCAGTCACCTGAATTGTTGCTTTGGACCATTAAGCTACAATGAATTCTTTACATAGTCCTCCTTCTACCTAATCTAAAGTTGGTTGATATGATGTTGGAAATCTCGATTTTTTCATCAAGAATTCGAATTTGTTAAAGATCTTTTGCAATCCTACTCATGTTTCCCACTTTTACCAGTTGAAGAAAAAAATCCTGAAAATTATTTTTATGAAAAATATGGTCAATTTTCAAATTCACATTTGGCGCCAAAATTCCATTTTTTCGAACTTTGAGCTGAAAATTTTCTTTTGATTTGAAAGTGGGAGAGTGATCAAAAATTGATTTTCAGGATCAAGATTAGACAAGAAAGCTGACTATCACCTTCAAATTATCGATAGTATCACCACTTTCGAAAGATTTTGAATTATCGAAATTTCAAGTAAAGAAAAATGATCAAAAATTCGAAATTCCGCTGCCAAACGATAATGTGATTATGCATAAGATCAGATTCAGTTAATTTTCTTGTCTAATCCTAATCTAGAAAAAAAATTTTTTGTCAGCCTCCCTCTTTCAAATCAATAAAAACTTTTAGCTTAAAGTTCGAAAAATTTGGATTTTGGCGCCAAATGGGAATTTGAAAAATGACCATATTTTTCATAAAAATAATTCTTATGATTTTTTTCATCAAATGGTAAAAGTGGGAAACATGAGTAGGATTCCAAAAAATCTTTAACATACTCGAATTCTATTCCAAGAATAAATCTTCAAACTTGTTTCTTTCAGCCTTGACTCTTGTAAAAATTAATCAGAACTTACATCATAGCTAGGTCAGATTTAAAAAGATTGATGAAGAGTCCCTCTTTCCGGTAATTAAATGTTTATTATTTACAATGTTATTATTTACATTGTACATCTTTTATTCTTAACAAGACTGTCAATTTCTTAAAGGCAAGTGGAATAAATATTTATTGAAAAATAAATTATATTTTTCTGTACGCACTTTGACAAAAACCTAATTCTAAGAAATAGTACGCTGCGACATTACTAACTGGGTGTATTCATGTATTTATACCCTCTAAATTACGGCCATTCAAAAATCGATGATGCAAAACATAAAAAATCATCAAATCTTGATTTATTTATTCGTTTGGGTACTATGACTAAATCAACATAAAAGGGTTTTTCAGAAAAATTTGAGTCTCTTGACAGTTCTGATCCTAATATTCAAATATTTTCGAACTTTTTTAACTCTATTAATTTGGCAGATTTCTGGGCCAATACAAGTTTAAATTAAAGCACGCTGTGTGATATTTTTGGCCAAATAATTTAATCTTTGCATAGCTAAACTTTGGGTTCTATAAAATTTTAAAATAGTTTCAGCACTGAGAGGTTTAAATTTAAAATATATTTTTCATAGAAAAAATAATACATGTATGTATTTTTTATCATGACATCATATTTGGGTTTACATATACAACTACATTTCAAATGTAAGACAGACATTATAAAGCAAGTTGATATAAAGATGAGAATTAACTGAAAAGCTCAATATCTTTCTCCGGGAAATTAAATCTGAGAAAAAACTTCTTAATTTCAAAAATGGATTTTTTCATCGATTTCTATGCTGTGAAGAAATAAAAATTTGGAAATCCAAAGAAACGACCTTAGTCAGATTAAACTGTTTTCGATTGTTTTTTATATTTTAACAAAATATCTGCTCATTTATAATAGATAATTTTGTTCCCACACTCGAGCAATTTGTAAAATAAAAATGAATTCTTACATTCAACTAGCTTTAGATGGTTGGATGTCAGTCATATATAAAATCTTAATTGAAATAATTGCATTACGTAAATAATTTTTTTTGTTAGAAAGATTATATTGATGTGTATACTATTGGACAGCATAGGTAAATAATAAAGTAAGTCATGAATTAAGTTGTTGGAAATAGATGTGGTGAAAACTATCTCAACCATAACAACAGAAACAAATGCTTCTAGAACAAGCGCATTCTTCTGATTAGTTGATGAAAAGAAACTTCCTTTAGACAAGAGTAGATTTTTAAAATATATTGATTGAATAATGGGCCGGTAACTTTTGTGCAAAGGGAGATAAAGAAAGATTAATACAAAAGTCTTTTCATCATGCGAATTGTAAATTTGGCCAAAGGGAAAAGTTTTGATCTGAATCGAATACTGTTTGGTAATTTTTTGAAGCCTAATCAGTGTTTATTTTTGCCCTTTCTTATTAGAAAAATCGTATTGAACATGAAAGAATTTTGTTGAAAAATATATTTTTCCTGGAAAAAATAGGCTTTCACTTATTTCAGTAATAAACTGGTTTTCTGGTTACCAATAAACAAAAGTTTATTATTCACCAAATCCAAAGAAGAATTTCAGTAAATCATCTTGGATAACAGAATCACATATGAGAGGGATTTTCACCCAATTTAATGATTTTCTTGTTAGAATAAATGTGTAATTTCAACATGTCAAAAAAGATTTTCCTTTCATACAATTACCATACTATGTAATGCATATTCAGAATTCTTTTTTCAATCGACATAAATTTTGAATTTGATTATTGTACAAGCTGTCAGAATTATAATTATGATACAGAATTATTTTAATGAGCCCTTGCAGAAGAAACCAAAAAAAAATTATATACCAATTCAAAATACTGGCTTGTCACTTGTTATCATCGTTCCTCCAGAAAAGAAAAAATAATCAAGAGCTTCCAAATCTAACCGAATAGAGAAAATGTTTCTTCGCTTCAGCTATCTAAATATCATGTTGATTGATCGGTAGAGTTTTATCTGGTGATGGCAAAATATACAGGTATTCTCGATGAATTTGGGATATCATGATTTTTATTTTTTCATCAAGGTATCGAAATTTTTGAAATTTTTTTTTGTAATTGATTCAAAATATAAACTTTTACTGCTTTAAGAAATAAAATTTAAAAAAAATTTTCGGAAAATTTTAGAGACATTTTAAAATTCGTGATGGTGCAATTTTTAAAAATTTTTTAAGCTTTGAGTTGAGTATTTCTGTTTATTTCAAGGTCTTAAAGGAAGCATCATTAGACAAAGAAAATATTTACTCTTATTCATTTTTTTGAAAAAACACACCGTGCAAAAGTCTACTTCCTATTTTTCGATCATTTTTACTGCTTGGAAATTGATAAACTAGGCTGATCCAAGATCATTTCAAAATGACGGGTTTTTTCAAAAAAATGAATAAGAGTGAATATTTTCTTTCTATAATGATGATCATGAAAAGTAAAGTTTGGTTCCCTTCAGACCTTGAAATTAACAAAAAAATTTCAACTCAAAGTTTAAAAAATTTAAAGAATCTCAAATTTTAAAATGCCTCTAAATTTTTTTTTCTCAAATCAGTAAAAGTGTACATTTTGAATCAGTTACAAAAAGTTTTTTCAAAAATTTCGATACTTTGATGAAAAGATGAGATTTTTGTAAAAATCATGAATTCCCAAATTTATCGAGAATAGCTTTATAATCCTCTCTAATTTTGCCCTTTTAATTAAAATATTTTTCAATGCAACACTTGGCAAAATAACGATAGACTTACGCAAGAGATTGAGAAAATCCTAGAATACATACTTCTGAGGATAAAAAATCAAGTGATCTGTCTCTCTATAGTGATATTTAATGAGTAAAAGTACCATCTGTATAAAGCTGAATTGACATGAGGGTTTACTTTTTTCAATGAAAAATTCTTTATTTTTTCTCCAAATAATCAAGAAAAGAATAGTTTTCAAATTCTTTGATGAAATGAAACCAAAAAGTTGTGAAAATTAGAAAAAAATTTAAAAAAATTCAATCCAACCAAAATTAGGGCGTGTTTCAAAAGTAAACTTTTGAACCCATATTTTTATCGATTTTGAGGATTTATAGCAATTGATTGCTACAGTAAAAATATTTCTATTGAAACATCTTATTTTTATTGAAACACGAATATTTAGCCCCTAATAAAGTATTATCTCGACCAATCAGAATGTGGCAAGTGATTTCTATACATTTAGATAGGTCGAGATAAATAATACTTAATTAGGGGGTAAATATTCGTGTTTCAATAAAAATAAGATGTTTCAATAGAAATATTTTTACTGTGATATTTCGGATCATCATTAGACGAAGAATCCGAGGTTGGGAGAAACTTGGTGTTGCCATAAAAAGCTTCGGGATCAATGATCAGTGATCATTAAACAATTAAAATGGTTCTTCGTCTATTTTGATTCCAAATATCAGCATTTAACTGGTTCAAACATTCGAAATCGATGAAAATTTTGGGTTCCTTGAACTTGATGCATTTTCGAAATTTAGATTGATTTTTCTTTTATTTCTACAACTTTTGGTTTATTTTATCATGGAATTCAAAATATTAAAATTTCTCCCGACTTGATTTTATTGGTAAAAATAGTTAATTTTCATCTTCATGTCAACTAGTTTTAGGTCTATATGTTCAGGTCTGAAAAATGTCAGTTATAAGAAGTTCCTACGCAAAGAAATAAGTTTTATCCTTTGAATAGTTGTAAAATGTACTTATTGACCATTAATTAGAGTTAGCAAGATTATTTCATAGTTTTTATTTCGATAGATCTCTTTGAAGGGAAATGAAAAGTATCCATTTGAGAATATCTTTTAAAAAATTCAATAAGTTTCTCTTATGTATCAAAATAAGACATCATCTCCGAATTTTCTCAGAAATTAATTATTATTTTCACGATAATATTGTCGAACTTAATTATTACTGTATATGTTATGAATTACTATTTCATTTTATTTTTTTATAAAAAAATAAAATTTTATGTTCATTTTGGGAGAAAAATTTTTCTAGACAAGTTTTTTTAATGTAATCATTTTTAACTACACAAAAACGTGTAATAATTTAACAAAAAATAATAATAATTCCCTTTTTTAATCTTTCAAATTTAAAAGAGAAAATTCATAAGCTCATGTATTGTTTAGTGGGGGTGAGTGAGTGAAAAGAATTAAGGTGTGTGTATGATTTCCGTGTTTCCAGCTGTTTCTTTCTCTCAGACTTCCTTTGATGTCCTGGGTAAAAGGAGATCTCTTACAGTTTGTTAAACAAGGTAATTTTTACGGGGCAGCAAAATTTTATTTTTTTTTTTAAATCATAAATTTCCATCTTTATGTTAACTAACTGTTTGCATAAGTGTCCGGATTAAGTACTCACGATAATAAAATATTGAAAGTAGACAAATTCGAGTCAAGCTTTATACGAAGAATGAATAAGATGGACGAATGTTAGAGCCAAGAGGAGATGAGATCCATTTTTTATGCAGTTGAGAAATTTTTAGAGCTTAAGTGTGTAGTTGGCTTTCAAGTGATGAATGAAGGATTGCATTATTTAGTACGAAATGCTACTCAGAGAATGAATTTAATCGATGAATTCAAATCTTGATTTTGATCTTCAGTTCCGTTAGGGAAAACATTTTTTTCAATATACAAGCAAAATATTTGCTTGTTGCGCCCAAATCAATAGGAAAATATCTAGATTATTTTATTTAATGTTGATGTGAAGATGAGAATTTATGATTTTACTAAAAAACTCAATATCCCACTCCGATTAATCAGGAACATGAGTATTTTCTGATTTCTATGAGCTCTCTATGAGCTGAAAAAATTGTTAAAATAATAGAGATCCTCATAGAGCATTCTGAAATATCCATAATTCAACTGTATTTCAAGTATCTGAGCTCAAAAGTTTTATCGGCTTGTAGTGACGAAATATTTCTGTATTTTAAGATCATCCTGTGACAAAACATACAAATTTGGCCAAGGGAATTCCGAGAAAATTTTTAAAATTGCTTTTTGCTTTTTTTATTATATTTTATTTCTAGATAAAAACCGTTCTGTGCTTCTAAACAGTTTTATTTCCAAAAATACGTAAACTCTTAGATTTGATGTATTTTAATTTGAAAGAAATCTCAGGGAACGACAAAAAATTTTCATGAAAACTTCTGTATGTTCGATTTTCGCAGTAATTTCAAAAAGATACTTGGTTGTAAACCTTAACCAGGTGGAATTGTTATTAACGTTTGATTTTTTTTCATCCTAAAAAACCAACACGATCATGTTTTTTAGGGAGAACACATCCCAATGATAACATGCAACAAGAAATGATCATAATTAGTATACAAGGATGTAAACTTTAAATACTTTAGCAAAGAAAGAAAAGAAAATAAAAATATTAATCAACAGTACACTCTCTCTATTTCTCTTGATATGATATTTTATAATTGGAAATGATCCAAAAGTGTAAATAAATCGAAATCATTGATAAAAATCTTGATATTTTCTTTTCTTTTTTGTAGAGAAACCATTTCCTTTCAAGATTGTTAGGCAATTGAAATGTTCTACACGAATTCTTAATCATGTCACAATTTGATAACTGCGTCTCTCTTATCAGAAATAAGTTATTAACGAGGCTGTTAAATAAATTGCAAAAAAGTGGCATTCTCTCTTTTTATAATTTTTTGTTCAATTTCAATACAGTACGTTTATCTATTCGCGTTTAAAATGAAAATTTCAAATTTTTTATTGAAGTATTGAAAAAAGTTCTTTCCACATCTACTACAGCCTATTGAATAATTATATTGCTCAGAACTTATTTCATAATTGAAATATTCAACTCTCAGGCAGATTTTGTAAACAGCCAGGGACAATAAAGAAGAAAAGGATTCAACTACTTACCTGAGTTACAGTTACTCAAGTGAGAATTTATTTCTTGTAAAGTACAAGTGTAAGGAAAAAATTCCAAAAAGCCATAAACTACACCTAGCTAATATGAATATGGGAATTTATGATTTTTACAAAATTCTTAATTTTTTCATCAAGAAATTGAATTTGATCATGAATTTTTGGAATCTAGATTATGAGGCCCTCATTTACGATACGGAGAAAAAAAATTTAGAAAAAAATCAATTTTTAAGGAAAATACGGCAAATTTTAAATCTTGAAGTAGCGCCAAATTCCCATTTTTTGAACTTTGAGTTGAAAATTTTTGTTGATTTCAATGTGAGAGAGTGATCAAAAGTTGATGTATAACTAATAAATTCAGTATTTTTTTCCTATTCTAATGGTACTCTTTGAAAGAATCTATTCTCTCTAATAACAAAGTTAAAAATTTTAATTATAATTATTAAAAGGCCCGCAATGGTTTGGATTCAAAAATTCATACATGCCAATACTCATAATGGCTAACTTCCTCCTATCATCTTCTTTTAAATCTGCTCAGATTTCTCAGAAATTATAGTAGATATTCTTGTAAACAAAATAGAGATTTGAAATCTAATATTAATTTAATATCTTCTTTCCCTTCATCATGCTGATGAAAAGGCTCGAATCAAGTTACCTGGAGATTAAACAGATTTGGAAGCAAATTAATCATAAATCTCTTAGTCATAAGCAAAATGCAGAAGCTAATAATTTTGTACCATAAATCTTATTAACTCATAAGAGACAGATCCCTAATACATAGGATATAGATTTCTCAGAAACAACAAGAAACTCGAATTGACTTTTATTCATTCTTTATAGAAAGCATTTACAAATTATGTGAACAGAAAATGGAATACTTTCATTCTTGTATCCAGGATCTAACTTGGGATAAAAATTGTTTACATTCAAACTTAATTTCTCATGATAAAAAGTAGACATCATTATTCATAAGCTAGGCAAATAAAGTATATTCTCTCTCTTACCGTTCTCATAAGCTCAGCTATTCCACGAAGATGATTACAAAAATAATATATTTGACATGGGAAATTGGTTTGAATGAACGATGAGATAGGAAATAAAATTTAGATTATCATTCATTTTTTCTTGAGAAATGAAAATTTAAACTTTTATATAATGTAGCAGATAAATTTTTTATGAGTGTTCATATATAAAGTAGTAGAAGGCCTTGAGAATAATTTATATACATGAGGCACTGATGCATAACATACATCAGAAATTTAAATTTGCATAATTCTACCTTTTCAGAAAAACACCGCAATCAAGTTTAAAAAGGATTTTAACCTCTATGGCTTTACATGGCTATTTCTATCACAAATCATTATAGTATTTCATTAAACTCACGAAAAATACTTCGTTCCATCCAACTTTTTCAATAGGAAATCTATTAACCTCGTGTAATCAGCTCTATCATTCATCAGACATTTACTAGCTCAAAGTTGAAAGCAAGGTCATACTCTTAGAATTCAAAACTGCAATAAATGTAAATTCCAAGGTTTGAGAGATCAAGAAATGACCCAATATTTGATCGATAACTCCTAAACTGAAAATAATTGTGCTAAACTAATCGTAGTTTCGTAATTGGTGTATCTACAAACCCCTTCTAGACTAAAGATCAAATACGAGTCATGAAAGAAAAATTTCTGGTCCAAAATTTTATGCTGATCCCGAATCTGACCTCAAAATCATTCTAGAACATCCAGCTAATGGCCAAAACACAAAATTTCAAACCATCACTTCAGTAACTTAATTTTTTTCGTCACACTGTTGAACAGAAGAAAAGAAGAATCTCGATAATATCTAACTTATTGCCATAATTTTAAAGAATCATGGTAAACATCAAGAAAAAGAATAAAACCAAACTCTAAAACCAAAGGACGATTTGGTCAGAGACAAGAATTCAGACTCAAAGATTTTCTATTATTTTCAGCAAATATAACTGCAATTATCATCCAATTATAAAGAGATTATATAAGATCAGAATATATAGAAAATGAGCATTTCATGATAAAATTTACTCACTTTTTTGATCTTGTACTGGTATTAGACTAGTTAGAGCAGTTTGACAATGTCCCATAAGAAAATGTTCTCTTCTTTTTATCCTTTGACAATAATTTCTAGGATTTTCATCCAATTGTAATTCCTATTTTGCTTGGAAAATTTGTATAATTCGTCAAGTGGGCAAGAAATAGAGAAAAACAACTTGAATATTTCTTTCTCATCTCTTTTTCCTTGCAATTCAAATTTGATTGGCTCTAAATTTTGATTGGCCGAGAGGATATGAATCTTTAACATTGATTCATTCATTCATTAAAACAATGAAATACTTTTAGTGAACTTGTATAAGGATAATCTTGTTTCAAATAACTAATACGTTCGTTATTTTTCTGTACATAAATTAATTTATACGGGACATCTTTCATAGTAATTTATTATCCTACACTCGCATATGCATAATTAAATCATGTTACACGGATCCATATTCTGAGTACATTTTTTATTTATTTCTATTTAGAGCAAAATACTATATAAATCATAAAACTAAACAAATTCTAGATTTTTTACTGTAAATTTTGTGCTTATGATTCACAATGTTTGGGAATACGCTAATTTCGAATCTGCAGCTAATGGATATGAGATTATATATTTTTATAAGTTTTTATTAGGTTTATCCCTCGTCACCAAAAATAATGTTTAAATTTCTTTCGATTCCAGATCATATTGCAGATTTTTTAGCATATTAACTATTTGGACGAAATTTTCCAAAATTTCTAAAAGCATGTTAACGTTAAATTAACGTCATTCCACCGAATATCGCTTCAAAATTTATGCTTCTGAAATAAGATGAAGAAAATTGTGAAAATTTTCAAAACGTTTGAATTTTCATAATTTTAACTTAAACTCACATTATTTCTTTCTAAAAAGTTGCAAAATGACTTTAAAAGTTGTCAATATTTGCAAATGAAAATTTTCTTATTTTTATTAAAATTCTAATCGGTAAAAAACGTTTAATTTGAAAATTTTCAGAGTTTTTTTATCTTATTCCAGAAGCATTAAAAGGTATTTTGAAACGAAATTTTGCGGAATGATGTTAAAATGGATAATATTTCAAGAGTTTACATAAATCACAACGATAGAAATGGGCGAGAAATGTTTGAATTATTTTTTTGGTAAAAAAAACATTTAAATTACAGTTCAGATTAATTCTTTTGATCCACACTGTGTGCATACCATAATGTTTTTTCACTACATTATCCTTTAAAAGAGAACACAGAAATAATTCTTATTTCAAATGTATCACTAGAGAGCATAAATCATTCTAATTCAAGCTTATTCGTTTATTGTCCTTACACCAACGATGTAAAAGGCGTTTTGAAGATATAGACTTTACTCATTTTTGTTTAGCTTATTTATGAGGAAATTTTCAATAGATTTCAAATAAAATCCCCCTTTTTTATCCATTATTTGAGAAGTTTTTTTATGAACTGAAAAAAGTATCACAGAGCACTTTAGCTCTTATCATGTTTAACATAAAACTGAATAAAATGAACTCTAAAATATGGACACATAAGTGAAACAATAAATCTTATAATATTTGACTAAAGTAACTATGAGAAAAATAATTCAGTTCAAGTTCTTTGAATTAAATTACAAAATTTTCCAGGCGAAAAGACCTCAAGTTCATAATTTTGAACCAAGTAGTTCTCCAGGGAGTTGTTCGGCATAGATCGACTATAACGCTGTTCGCTTGCTACCTGACTATGTTGTCTTCTGGTAATCTCGACCTCAAGTTCTTCCTAAAAAAACAATTTAGATTATTTTCTTATCACCTTGGCCAATATTACGCTTCTCAGTTATTGCCCTTTCAAATTTTTGTAGATGATTGCATTCACAAACATGTCGTACAACTGGAGGGTGATGTCCTGACGGTTTGAGAAATTCCAGTCATCATGATTGCACATTCTATTGATTACTTTGAGTACTGGAGGAATGGATGATTTACGAAACCTGTAATCATTTGACATGGATTTCACAAACCAAGAATTTTCCATAAGATTCGTAACGATTTTAGAAATAAAAGTTCATGATCTGGGATCAATTTATCAATTAGAGTAAAAATCTCTACTGAAGGTTTTACTTTATTAGCATATGTTTTTTAAATTTAAAACATGAAATTGATGTGAGGATGGGAATTCAAAATTCTTACAAAATTCTTCATTTTTCATCAAGAAATCTATTTTGATGAAGATTTCTTTTGTAATCTAGATCGTGAAGCCCACATTAAGATTAAGATGTTATGAAGATTATAGCACCAATTTCAAATCAATATAAGAATTATACGGACTCTGATAATATAATTCATCATTGGGAAAATATTTAAATTAAAATTATTAAAAAACATTTAGATTATGATGAAAATAGTTTTGAGTCAATTGTGTGATTCAATAGTCAAAACTATTTTCATCGGGGTAATCTAAATGTTTTTTATAATAATTTTAATTTAAATGTTTTTCCCGGTGATGAATTATATTATAAGATTTGTAGATATATAAGAAAAGATTTTTTATTCACTAAATGTACATTTCTTTATGGTTCATCAGTATAGTGACACATAAATAATGATAAAAGTTTAAAATTCATTGAAAATAATATTTTACAAATTTTGAAAAAAGTATAGTAAAAGTTGAAAAATATAATATGAACACCAAAAAACACCAAAACTCTTCTATAAATAGCAACAGTGAAGAAAAAAGTGAAAAAGCTCACATAGGCCATGGTAATTGAAGATTATAAGAGTAATTTTTCTGAACACATTTTAAGGTTTGGTTTAAAGTGATAGATGAAGAATTTCTCCTTCACCCACAAATCTGTGCTGTCATCACCTGCATTTTTATACAATATAAGAAGCTCCACAGTCGCATTGGAATTTGTAAATCAAAAGAGTCTTTTCTTCAGGCTTTTGTAAATCCTTATGAATCAAAATGAATAATCTTTGGGTTTTAAATACAATTTTCAATTGTATATTAACACAAAGTTGGCTTAATTGGTCTAGGAAAGAGGATAAGAAGGATTGCTAGTCCAGAGGAATGGCTAAAAGAAATGTAAGAGTCAAAATTACGTTTAAATGAGAATGATTCTCCTAACGGATTTGTAGACAAATTTTTGATAAATTAAATGAATCATATCAACGCCAAAATATTATCAGAGTCCGTATAACTCATATAATGATTCTGATTATTTATATAATCACTATTTTTATAATTATTTAAACTCTTATATACATCCTCTCTTCCTTTTTCTTTTTATAATCCTAAAGGTAACCAAATACAAGGCAGAAAACAACCTAGTCAGGCAGCGAGCGAGCCCCGTAGAAGACAATCTATGTCGAACAGCTCCCTGAAGAAATACTTTGTTCAAAATTACGAAATTATTTGTTTTCTTGCTTACTTGTTTTCAAGTGTCATTTTGAAAATCAGAGAAGAAATTTTATAGATATCAAGTTTCTTTTGGAACTAACATCTACTTTTCTGATCTTCCAACAAATGAACCAATGTTTTCATTCAGATTAAAAATAACCTTATATAAACCAAATGAGCATTTTAAGCAGATCATTCAAATTTTTGAATATTCTATTTTATTTCTCAAGCTCAGAAAATAGGAATGTTCAAATGTTATAAAGCTAATTGATATGAAGTTGGGAATCTATGATTTTTACGGAAATCTCGATTTTTTCATCAAGAATTCGAATTTGTTAAAGATTTTTTGCAATCCTACTCATGTTGCCCACTTTTACCATTTGAAGAAAAAAATTCTGAAAAAAAAATATTTCTATGAAAAATATGGCCATTTTTCAAATTCCCATTTGGCGCCAAAATCCCATTTTATCGAACTTTGAGCTGAAAATTTTTGTTGATTTGAAAGTGGGAGAGTGATCAAAAATTGATTTTCAGAATCAAGATTAGATAATAAAGCTGAATAGCGCCGTCAAATTATCGACAGTTTCCCCATTTTCGAGGAATTTTAAATTATCAAAATTTCATTGATTTTCAAGTAGTGAAAATGATCAAAAAATCGATTTTCAGCTCCCAAACGATAATAGGTTATCCATCAGATTAGATTCAGTTGAATTGATTTTCTTGTCTAATCTTGATCCTGAAAAATTTGAAAAATGACCATATTTTTCATAGAAATATTTTTTTTTTACTTCAATTGGTAAAAGTGGGCAACATGAGTAGGATTGCAAAAAATCCTTAACAAATTCGAATTCTTGATGAAAAAATCGAGATTTCTGTAAAAATCATAGATTCCCAACTTCATATCAATTAGCTTTATTATTATTTTAATAAAATGGGACAGAGAGGAAAGGGGGATTTTTGAGATAAAGTGCACTGTACAGTTCCGTACTGTAGTCTGAAAAACATACACAACTTGAATGACCTCGATGGTAAGTTTTCAAGTATAATTATCAAAAATATATGAATGGTATGCGTGCTGTCGTGACTATGCATAGTTAAAAATGTACAACTTTTTCTTGAACTATTAAATTGCTTTAAAAAATGCTGACTATAGAATGAAATTCCTTAAATCGAAATAGTTTTAATTAAATTATAAATGTACAATTTCCTTCTTGAAAATTTATTACGTATTCATAAAAATATTTTGACTATAGAAATCTTTGCATAGAATATAATATTTCAGTTTGAGACATGAAAATTAAACTGCTCCCTTCATGTGTTTGGGATTTATAAATTTTTCTAATTATCTTAACTCAAAAGGGGAATTACTTTTGGGAATTCTGTGGTGTTCTTATCTTATATTGAAAAGAAAGGATATATTCAAATAAAGTTACTATCCAATCCTGTAATTAACTGTTCGTAGTTTTAGTAGCCAGATTAAATTATTTTCATTTCAACAACTCATAGGTAAAATCAGAAAAAAATTGACCATTTTTGTAAAAATAATAAATTCTCATATTCATACATTTTAACTAGCTTGTAATATGAAATTTTAAATCATTCTCTTAGTACTAGAGGGATAATCACAAAAAAGAACTTTTTTCTAAATTTATATTTGTATTCAATCTATTGAAGAAATTCTCTTCTGATATATTATACAGAGATATTTTTGATAGAATAGGAAATGTAATGAGCAATAAAAGTCCTCTTCATTCGATTGGCTTATCATCTAAAATAAAATGTTGCACTTTTGAGCAGGGTGCTATTAACAATCTGGTGTGATGGTACAGGCATTTTCCTTGATACATAATTGCATTTGAATTCTTGCCAAGTTAGTATATATTTAAACCTACTTTTGAAATGCTAAAAATCTGACTAGAACTGTTCTCAGAACAAGGGCTCGGCACTGAGATTTGATTTCCATCGAGGCATTTCATGTTATGCCTAATCTGTCCATTCCTTGTCAGATACCAAACCTTAAGTTATTGTTAAAAATAGGAAAATACTTACAGTTGATCTTCTCTAACATTTATTAAAGAGTTTATTATAAATAATGACAATAATATTTTTCAAGATAACCCTATTACAAGTATCACTATATTTTGCTGGTTATTACCATGATAAATTTTGATAAAATTCCCATAAGGCAAAGCCAGGTTAGCAGAGGATCAAGATTAAGATTAAGAATGCAGCTAGTTAACATGAAGATGAGAATTCACTATTCTTACAAAAACTCGATATTTTCGTCCGGAAATTCAGACACAAAATCGTTTTTATTAGATAGAAATTGGATACGTCTGGGAACCTCGTAATTAAATTCATCATTTTAAGGAGTTAAATATTTATTTTATTGAAAAATACCTATTTCACCAGGTTTCATCAGTTTAAATTCCTGGGTTTAATCATAATTAGACTGGAGTCTATCGAGATGAAACTAAACGAGGTTGTTAATGGTAATAAGACGGATATAAATATTGGAAATCGTTGGTTAGAATTGAGAAGAAATCTGATTGGTTTAAGGTTTTGATTCGACACACAAGGTTTTAAGTATCTTAAGTTTTTTGAAAAATCTCACGCCAGTAGGAGAATACGACATGTATTCGAAATCTTGTGTGAGTCCTAACTATTTTTATCAGGGTAATCTAAATTTTTTAAATTCTTATCTTAATTTTAATTTTCTTTCAAGTGATGAATTATACTATCAGAGTTATTACTCCAATAATTCTGATTACTATAACAATCACTATAATTTTTATAATCCATATTCTTTAAGAAATACTACACCTTTCTCTCCCCTTTCTTTTTCTACAGATAAACCAATACAAGCCAGAAGACGACATAGTCAGGTAGCAAGCTAACAACGTTATAATCTATCAATAACTATTTTTTGAATTTTGAAAATGCACCAAATTTCCACTTTTCAATGATTGATCCCAAATCGCTTCAATTCAATTTTGGGAATCAAAAACTATTATCTGACTTTCCAGGGAAAAATTTGTAGAAATAATGAATTCTTATCTTCATGTCAAATACAGCTTCAATCTCTGTATCTATAGAAAATACCATGAGAAAAATTACTAGGAATAATTACGTTTCTGTGTGAAGAAATAGCACTTGAAGAAGACTCAAAACCTTGAAAAAAGATCAAACGAGGATATCATGGTGGTAGTGTTATGGTTTATCCCATATATATGATTCTTAATAAAATGGAATTATAATGTATTTTATAGAGCAAGATTTTTTATATCGAGCACGACGGTATAACGGTGTGAATAGAAAAAGTCTATCAAATTTATAGTATCAATAACACAGTCTTACATGGGAGATTTCTGCTCAAATTAAGTAAATCAATGATATTTTTCACAAATGTAGAGAATTTTTCACTTATTTCAGATATATACTTCTTTAAAAATATCTACGATAGAGTTTTCGAGTTATCCAGTAAAAACTGAAAACCCGTCTTGTAGTGATTTGCCTTTCAATAGAGAAAAACATGAATGAGATAGAAAGATATCAAAAAAATTTACGCTTTTGATACTTCAGGAATACTGTATCCTAATTGAGGTTGATTTCTTTCCCAAAAAGTGCTTAAATATAAATTGAATTGACGTTGATGAATCTCGAAATAAATAGGTAAATTTTCAACTTTGACTTTAAATAGCTCAGAAACTAGCAGAGTCAAGGGAAAGTTTCCTTCTACTCTTCTGTTTATTCCTGAACAAGACGATGTTATTACCGTCTTTCAATCTCATTCATGTTTTTCTCTATTGAAAGGGAAATCACTACAAGACGGGTTTTCAGTTTTTACTGGATAAGTCGAAAACTCTATTGTAGAATTTAAAAAAAAGTATATATCTGAAGACATAAGTTGCCTGATTTCCTCAAAGATATTTTTGGGTTGCTGACCTGGAGTCATGCTGGAGCTAAGAACGAGCGAAAGATTCGTTTTGGTGAATAAAGCTTTATTTTCGTCGGTTCTCTTCAGACCAAACACCGACTTTCGATATATATTTATACATAAAATAAGGTTGGGAACATTGAGGATTAGCCAATAGCATTTATTCATTAGGAGTTGACCAATTGGAGTTGAGTTTGTTCATACTCTCCGGGCTGTGAGGAATCCGTCTATTTTTTGATGACCGGTTGGTAATCCTTTCCTCTGTTTCCCCGTCTTTTTGTGTTGCTTAGGCGATATGCAGAGGTTTCTTTTTCGCGTAGTAGTGGGGGTCTGTGCTTCTGGTTGGGAAAGATATCTTTTTCGATCATCAAGGCTTTTATTTGGTTCCCGGTTGCCAGGGGATCGTAGGCTTGTTTGAATGTTTGTATTTGGGCTTTTGCAACTAGAGGAAGTATTATCTATTAATGTTGAGATTTGGGTTGTAGCCAACGTAGTTGCTAGGCCATCATTGTTGGTTTCACTGATTTTTGTGGATGTGAAGACAGGGCCGTTTTCGGTTGTTGCTGTATCCACTGGTGCCGGAGTGGGGGGTGTAGCGCCAGGATTCGAGTTCAAATTTTGGTTTGAAGGGGGATGGTTCGTTTGAATTTTTGAGGTTATTTTTGAGACTTTTTTTATCATCCTGGAAGCCTTGTGGCAGCTAACACCAGTGAAGCCTAACATTCTGCCCAGTATCTTTTGAGCACATAAGGAGGGTGACTCGTCGTTGACTAGTTTGGCTTCGGCTATTTCCAGGACTTTGTGGATACGTTTCTTACTAAGTCTTGGGTCTGCTGAGTATCTGATTCTAAAATTTTCTATTCCCGCTGAGTGATTCGTGGTTCGTAAGTGTTATTGTATAGAGGAACCTTCATTGCTCGGGCTAAGGTGTTCTTTGATCCTTGCTGATATAGGCCTCATTGTCATCCCAATATAAGACTGGTCACAAGAGCATTTGAATTCATAGACGACTCCTTTTCTGTTCAGCCAGTTGACCGGATCCTTGTTACGGTCGTTGATCAATTTCGTTGTCTTAGATATGAAACGTACTTTATGCCCGGGGAAGGTTTCTGTTGTTATTTTGCCCAGCTTGTTTCTCAGGATCGAATTAGGGACGTCAACCTTTTAATGGGAGTTGGAGGCAAAGGTATTTGGTGTCAGTTTCATCAGTCAACTTGTCTTTCTCTTTCCTATTGCTCAAATATTTACAACTCGAGAGCATTTAGCTTATTTATAACTTGACTTTTTATCTTTTTATAATTGTACAGATCAATCTATCCATTTTATTTATTGTATTTTATTTCTATTTGTACAAGCAGATTTCGTTATAATTTGTATTTATATTTTCAATTCAATATGAGATTTTTTTCTAACTAAAAAAAAAACTCTGGCATGTTTTCGTATGAAATCCTTGGGATAGCCACTTGTTTCAAATTTGCTAAACAATATCTTTCGTTCTTCTTCTTGGAATTGTGTTGAAACTAGTCCGTGGATTTTCAGGAATTCACTCCTCACTAGACTTCTTTTCGTTTCTACTGGATTGAAGCTGTTAAAAGGTATGTATTGCGAGGGGATACCAGGCTTTTTGTACATTGTAGAGGTGAAGCTCCCACTATTTGAGCATCTTTCAATGGAGGTTTCCAGGAAGTTCAGTGAGTTGTCGATTTCAATTTCCATTGTGAATTTCAATCTGGGATGCATTTGATTCAGTTCGGCAAGTATTGCATGAGGATCCTGGTCATCTTTCAAAAGAAGGAACGTATCGTCTACGTAGCGTATGTACAAGCTGGCACCACTGATGATGTTGGCCATTTTTGACGATTCTAAGGAAGCTTAAAATAAGTCAGCTAGGAGTGGACCCAGAGGTGTTCCCATTACAACCCCGTCTATCTGTCGGAAGTAGGAACCATCGAATCTAAAGTCAATATTCTGAACCGTCATGAAGATCAGGAAGCAGACGTCATCAGCTGTCATTGAGGTAGTATCTGACCCTTCGCATTTGATCAGCTCAGGATTTTCTGTCAGTTTCTTCCGTATGAAGTCAACTGTTTCTTTCAAGGGCACATTGGTGAAAAGCGAGGAAAAATCAAAGGAAACCATTCGGCCAGTGAAAGGGTTTTTGTTTCTTAGTCTGTAAATAAAATCATACACATTAACAACTGAATTTGGACATCGATGATCTCTTAGCGGCTTCAAAACTACGGCTAGCCATTGTAGTAAACCATGTTGTGGGCTCGGCGTCATATCTAGGATTGGGCGAAATTTTAGGTCCTCGGTGCCTTTGTGAATTTTTGGTAACAGGTATAGACTGCATATTCCAGGGCTGTTGGGTCGTAGGCTACTGGCTGTCGTAGGGGATATGACTTTCCTTTCGCATAGAAGATCAATTTTTCTGTTCACCGAGGCTAGGAATCTGTTAGATCTTATTTCGGCTTCAGCTCTATCAAGTTGCCTGAACATCCTGGAATCTCCCCTTTCGGTAGTATTCTTCCGAGCTGATTATGGCAATTCCTGAACCTTTATCCAGATCAGATATGAGTACGTCCGGGTTTTTTCGAATTGCTGCCAAAGCTTGATAATGATCTGCTGTCAGGTATGGGAAATCAATTTTCTGCTGCTTGTATTGGACTCTGGCATCGTTGGCGACCGTGTCGAATCTCTCGCGTAGCTGTTTAGAAGAGGCAGGGAGATCTTTAAGTTGATTATAAAATAACTCAAAACCAATATCAGTCTCAAGGCTCATATTACGTCTGTTTGGAGCACAAAACATTGGGCCAAGACTAAGGACCTCAAGGGCAACTTTGGAAAGCGGAGTGTTAGTGAGGTTGAACTTATAGTTTTCAGGGTTGTCTGGAAAGGAAATATCCTCCGGGCGATTTACTATACTCATGTTGAGAGACTTTGACTCAGAGTTTGTACGGGCATCAGTGACCTGTTGGACGTAATCCAGAAATGAAGTTCTCAGTTTGTCTGGAAGCGATTGTACTGAAGCATTCATACGTTCGAGATCATTATGTTTTCCTTTTATTCCATTTTCTTTTGTCTGGGCCAAATCTAGGTATACATGGACAGCGTTGGCTATTGATTTTTTCATCTTGGCTTTTTTGACTTTCTGCCATATCATCTTCGGAAACTTTTGATTTTCAATGGACTGGTGTAGGACAGCGCATAGTACCTTATCTTTAGCTAGAGAAGATGATGTGTTCAAAAAGGATTGCAGGTCCCGATACTGGGCAGAGGAAATTTGGGTATCATCATTTGAAGACATAAGTTGCCTGATTTCCTCAAAGATATTTTTGGGTTGCTGACCTGGAGTCATGCTGGAGCTAAGAACGAGCGAAAGATTCGTTTTGGTGAATAAAGCTTTATTTTCGTCGGTTCTCTTCAGACCAAACACCGACTTTCGATATATATTTATACATAAAATAAGGTTGGGAACATTGAGGATTAGCCAATAGCATTTATTCATTAGGAGTTGACCAATTGGAGTTGAGTTTGTTCATACTCTCCGGGCTGTGAGGAATCCGTCTATTTTTTGATGACCGGTTGGTAATCCTTTCCTCTGTTTCCCCGTCTTTTTGTGTTGCTTAGGCGATATGCAGAGGTTTCTTTTTCGCGTAGTAGTGGGGGTCTGTGCTTCTGGTTGGGAAAGATATCTTTTTCGATCATCAAGGCTTTTATTTGGTTCCCGGTTGCCAGGGGGTCGTAGGCTTGTTTGAATGTTTGTATTTGGGCTTTTGCAACTGTAAATCAATGATATTTTTCACAATTGTAGAGAATTTTTCACTTATTTCAGATATATACTTCTTTAAAAATATCTACGATAGAGTTTTCGAGTTATCCAGTAAAAACTGAAAACCCGTCTTGTAGTGATTTGCCTTTCAATAGAGAAAACATGAATGAGATAGAAAGATATCAAAAAAATTTACGCTTTTGATACTTCAGGAATACTGTATCCTAATTGAGGTTGATTTCTTTCCCAAAAAGTGCTTAAATATAAATTGAATTGACGTTGATGAATCTCGAAATAAATAGGTAAATTTTCAACTTTCAAACTAGCAGAGTCAAGGGAAAGTTTCCTTCTACTCTTCTGTTTATTCCTGAACAAGACGATGTCATTACCGTCTTTCTATCTCATTTTTTCTCTATTGAAAGGCAAATCACTACAAGACGGGTTTTCAGTTTTTACTGGATAACTCGAAAATTCTATCGTAGAATTTTTTAAAGAAGTAAATATCTGAAATAAGTGAGAAATTCTCTACAATTGTGAAAAATATTGAATAGAACCTATTCTCGATGAATTTATGAATTCATGATTTTTACAAAAATCTCATTTTTTCATCGAAATTTTTGAAAGATTTTTTGGTAACTGATTCAAATGTACACTTTTACTGATTTGAGAAAAAAAATTGAAAATAAATGTTTCGGAAAATTTTAGAGACATTTTAAAATTCGAGATGGTGCGATTTTTAGTTGAAAATTTTGTTGATTTCAAGGTCTTAGAGGAATCAAACGTTTTTTTTTCAAGATCATCATCAGACAAAGAAAATATTTACTCTTATTCATTTTTTTGATAAAACCCTTCATTTTGAAATGATCTCGGATCAGCCTAGTTTATCAATTTCCAAGCAGTAAAAATGATCGAAAAATAGGAAGTAGACTTTTGCACGTAAATGGTTTGTTTTATCAAAAAAATGAATAAGAGTAAATATTTTCTTTGTCAAATGATGATCTGGAAAAAAACGTTTGATTCCTCTCAGACCTTGAGATCAGTTCGTAAAAAAATTTACTAAAACTCCAAAAAATTAAATTTTGATTTCTTTCTGTCAGTTTATAACTTTCATCCAAAGTAACACTCTAGAAACAAACCTGAAATTTATCATTCTGTAAAATAAAGAAAATTTTAATGAATCCAACATACGTCGAGAATTTTAAAACTGTGACATTTTGAAAATGTTAGCCTATACGAATTGAAATGATCATATTCAATGCAAACTTTCGAAATTTGTAAACGAATCTTAAATGAGTGTTATAATAATTTTGATACAAAATTTACCACGCCATATTTTATTGCTTCCAAGGCTTTGAATTGTTCTTTATAAATTTCATCTAGATACCATTTAAAGGGCTTGCATTTATTCTGTCTTTTAATATCAACTTGATGTGATATATTTCCTATATTCACTAATTTCGGACCGGTATGTTGAAAGACAACCTCCTTGTACTCGTCAAACCATACTTCGGCTACACGATCAATATTCTTCTTAAAGAATAATGCATCTCGAGCTTTCCAGCCAAAGGGAGATTCACTTCTTGTGATATGACCAACATTACTGCATGGAACTTTATACATGGCTCCATGACACAACCATGCCTGAAAAATGTAATAAAAAATATAATTTTTTATTATCCTAGATATTCTGAGTAAAATGGAAATTTTCAAGAAAAAATAGAATTATGAGTAGGGCATCAAAAAAGTAGTAGATCTTTTTTGCTTTTCTTAAAAGAATTCACTAGTCGCTTCAATCTTGTAGTAAAATTTGATTTTGAAGTAGACAAGTCGAATTGACATTGAGAATACAAGGTTATTGATTCATCAATAACTTTATTACAGCTGTCTTGAGTGTTTAACTTTTCAATGTTCATGTAGTAAAGTACAGCTCTTATCATATCCAAATTAGATGGCCATTTGTCCAAACTAAGCTTAGTTGGTCTATATGCGATGGCATGAACCATTTTAAAAAGATTATTTGGCATGCTGAAGAGAATTATAATGAAATAATTTACTTGATTCTTATTATTTATAATCCTTTATGTTATACATAAATAATTGTATATTTCAAACAAATTTTAGGCATATTTAATTCTGATGACTATTGTTTTACTTATTATTGTAATCACCAAATTGAAAATAGATCTATTTGAAATAATTTTATATCTAGCTTAATAAGAACAATTCAAGCTAATTATTAAGAAATTATTAACACTATAATTAACATATTGAGAATCCGATGTAATCGAAAATTCGCTAATGAGAAAGCAGAGGTCTATTTTTATTCTAGACCAAAGACTGACTGAGTTGCAATAATCTGAAGAAAAAATCTGCCCATCTTATCCCAATTTAAGGATAGCTGGTATAGTATTTCTGCACTAAATTGTCGTCCCGGTACTTTTTAGTCCTATTTTTCTGAATTAAGTCTCAGAGTATAGTATTCTTCAACTAGTAAACGACCAATCAAAAGTTTTGATGAATGGGTCACTAGATTCCTGAGCTAGCAGTATTTCATCGTGTAAGCTGATAGCAAGTCAAAAATTATTCCATAGAATTTAAAATTTAAACTAAAAGGATTTTTTTGTAAATATGCGCTATAACAATTAAATGGTTAAAAATATTTGACAAAAAATCAGAAATTTTGATGACACAAGATTCTAAATTTTGCAAGAATTTACTGGAAAGTATTATTTCTTACTCAGAATCTCTTAAATTTTCTTCAAAGTACTATTTTCAGTTTATAAGATACTATTTTTTATTTTATTTGGTACTATTTTTGAAGTCCTAATTATAAGAGTAGATTATGGATACTTGGTTTTTATCATTTACATTCCTGAGATCAAAGTAGAAGTTGAAGAAACTTTTGACTAATAAATTATTACTAATTTAGATCCCCGTTAAAAGATTTTTATAGTAAAGCTAACATAACTTATCTATTATTAATATCATTGTTCTGACATCATTTTCAATTTGGGCAACCTAGGAAACCTAAAAATACATCTTGTTGCTAGGTTAATTTTACTATAGTATAGTTTATAAAATACTGAAAGGCAGGGTCTTAAATTCAATTTAAAATAATAAATACAAATACAAATAAGATGAAGCTTTTTGCGACCACAACTTACTTTAACTGATAACTCAACATTTTCAGCACCGTAATAATCTAGTTCTTCGTCCCAGTATCCAATTTTTTTGAAAAATTCTTTATTAATTGAAAATATTCCTCCGGCAATCATTGGAGTCCTGTTATAGCGAAGTTAAATTCTATCAAACGTACGGTACAATTGAAAATATATCCCTCCGAGATCTATGATTCATGTTATTATCCTGCCAGATCATATCAAGAGACCAAGTGAAGCCGCCGAGACGTGCATTCTTAGGATGAGTGTTTACCAAATCAAAAGTTTCCGTATTAATATCGACAATCTCCGGTTCAAGGATCCAATTTTTGTTCAAGCTCAAATAATGAAGCATTGGCTCCAACCAGCCATTCATGCATTCAACGTGGGAGTCAAGAAAAGTTAAAACTGCAGCTCTAGCAATTCGAATAGCTTCCAAACGAGCTCGAATGAGACCTTGTCGTTTTTTCAACCTAATGATTTTTACTTTTGACATTTTTTCAAGCTCCTTATCCAGTTGTTCTTTCAGATCATCTATTTGGAAATAGAAATTCATATTCTTCAAGAACTCACCAAAAGTTGAGGCATCGTCTACCAAGATAAGCTCCTCAATTAGTGTTGGATTAACTCTGTCGAAAACTGAGTTTATACTCCGCAATAAGACTGATAGGGCCTCATTATGAAAAACTACAATAACAGAAGTACTAGGCAAGTTGACATAATTTTCTTCCATTATTAAACAGCTGTTAAAATTAGTTCATATTATCAACATACGTGTTAGGCCGAGAGTCTATCAAATCTCTTCTTGAGCCAATAAGATCTGACTTATACTTGTTAAAGTTGTGTTCCGACCATCCTCGAAAGTATAAACGGAAATTTTGAACTGAGTTGAAAATATAAGTGATCCATATTATTGAACTGACGATAATAATACATAAAAACCTTTTCTTAACATGCAAATGTTTCATGAATAATCTTAATGAATATTTGTTAGTGATAAGTCTGAAAATATTGATAGAAAATGATTGGTTTGAATAATAATAGAAAAGAACTCATTAGATCTATCCATTCTAACCAATTGAAAGGCTTTCTTTAACTTAATATACATAATCAATAACAATAGAATATTGTACATTCAAATTAACGATTAAGTGCTTTAAAAGTTTATGAGAAAAAGATATGTTCACGAGACAGACTCATCTCTCATTTAGTGTGATTTCTCTAGTGTGAATTTTGTTCAGAATTCACTTTAGACTCTAGCGTGTTTCAAATACACTAAAGTTGGTCGATATGAAGTTGATAATCTATGATTTTTTAATCAAAAATTCGCAGATTTTTGGGAATAAAAAATTCTGAAAAAAATTATTTTTATGAAAGATATGGCCATTTTTCAAATTTCAATTTGGCGCCAAAATCCCATTTTTTCGAACTTTGAAGCGAGAATTTTTATTGATTTAAAAATTGGAGGGTGATCAAAACAGGTTTTTCAGAATCAAGATTAGACAAGAAAGCTGTCTAGCACCGTCAAATTACCGAAATCTAACCCATTTTTCGGAGATTTTGAATTACCGAAATTTCATTGATTTTCAAGTAGTGAAAATGATAAAAAAATCGATTTTCAGCTCCCAAACGATAATAAGGTTAGGGTTAATTCCAAAAAACACCCCAAGAATTTTTTTTTTTCCAAAAATCACCCCAAAAATTTCCAAAAATCACCCCAAAGGAAATATTTTTCCAAAAATCACCCCAAAAATTTCCAAAAGTCACCCCAATAGGAAAAAATTTTCCTAAAATCTCCCCTAAAATTTCCAAAAATCACCCCAATAGGAAAAAAATTTCCTAAACTCTCCCCAAAATTTTCCAAAAATCACCCCAATAGGAAAAAATTTCCTAAAATCTCCCCAAAATTTTCCAAAAATCACCCCAAAGGAAAAAAATCACTTAAAATCTCCGAAATTTTTCCAAGACCATTTTCTCATATCGTGTTTTTTATTAATTCTGTAGCCCTCTAGTTCTGATTCCTTCAGATTTTCGATGTCACACAGCATGATAATCTCCGAGTAAGCTGCTTTCAATGAGATTACTTTGAATTCATTTGGGACATAATTTTCAGGAGAAACTCCTAACTTGTTAGCCACAGCACACAAATGTTTACAAGGATATCCATTGATCTTTGCAAAGCTACAAGAGCATTGGAGTTTATTGAAATTTACGACTCTTCTTATTTCACTATTGCGATCTTGAGAAACATAAAATAGATCATCTTTAGGAGTAGCGAAAATTTGTAAGAACCTAGATTCGCGTATGTTTTTTTCCAGCAATGGTTCTATGTAAGGGGAAAGTTCATTTTCAATCTTGGAATAGAAGTTAAGCCGTTCTAAGAATTTATCTGACAATAAATTCATATACGAAATTATGATATTGAACGGATGCTTTTCTCTTATTTTCATTAAACTAGCATTCAATGATTCAGCAAAATTAGAAGTTAAAATCCCAAAGCGGCATTTAGGGAATGCAAAATTGGCCCAATTTGTAACAGAAATTTCACTGAGATATTCAACAACATTTTTGTTGATTTTCGAGATCTGATCCATAACTAAGTTAAAGGAATTCTCGTCTTCTGCTCTAGCTGCTTTCCATAATAATGGCTTTATATCCATTTTGAATTTTATCTTGATATTTTTAGCTAAGTGAAAAAGACAGTAAGAATGTGCAGCGTTTGGTATTGACGATTTGATTGCATTTATTAACCCCTTCTCTCTGTCAGTAAATATGACTAAGTTACTTTGGTCATTAAGTGATAAAGATTTTTGAAGGTCTTCGCAAAATCGTTTCCAATACTTTTCATTTTCCGTAGGTACTATGGACAAAGCAATAGGATAACTTTTATTGTTGCCATCTACTCCTGAGGCAACGAGAAGAATGTAATTATAGTCTCCCTTCAAATGACATCCATCCATAAAAATTATCGGAAGAGAATATTTGAAGGCTTGTACTGAAATAGCAAAACAAAAAAATGCAGACTCCAACTGATTCTGAAATTTATGTAGGTTGCAAAGAGAATTTGGATCATTCAGGTTAAACCATTCAATAAGACTCTCGAATCTTGAATAGCTGTTCAATAAACTATTTTCTTTTGTTTCTGAATTGATTTTCAATGATCTCCAGACGTTTTTGTAGCAACTGTCGATACTGAATTCATTTTTGAGAATATTCATGCCATCCTTGGGACGAAACTGCTCAATATTTTGTTGAAAAGGATTTAATATCTGCGAAATTTTTTCCTTTTTGACGACACAGCTCAAATGTGTACATGTATGATCTTGAAAAGAAGTTAAATAGAATCGTCTATCTTTTCTTGCACTAAAACGAATGAAAGCTTCACAATCTTTGCATTTCCAAATGTAAGCTTTTTCCGTATTTTTCTTCACTTTGAATGACTTCTGAGTCGCGATTGAGTAGTCCATGACAAAACTTTTAACTTGTTCTTTGGTTTCGTAACTGAGACCGACCGTTAGTGAAGACATGTTTCGAATAATAACGAATATCTCAATGTTAATCGCATTAAATCATAAATTTTTCTCCTACCCCTCCACCACTGTATTAATGATTCACAAAATACCATACCCCGAATAAATTAATTTATGGTTTATAAAAAATATTAAAACTAATTTTGTCAGTTAATTGGTTATAATTAACAGTATTGAGGGAGATAATTGTGATGAAAAGGTAGAGAGGCGAATTTAAAATAAGAATAATTATTCTTAAGTATAATTGATATGAGAAAATGGTCTTGGAAAAATTTCGGAGATTTTAAGTGATTTTTTTCCTTTGGGGTGATTTTTGGAAAATTTTGGGGAGATTTTAGGAAATTTTTTCCTATTGGGGTGATTTTTGGAAAATTTTGGGGAGAGTTTAGGAAATTTTTTTCCTATTGGGGTGATTTTTGGAAATTTTAGGGGAGATTTTTGGAAAAATATTTCCTTTGGGGTGATTTTTGGAAATTTTTGGGGTGATTTTTGGAAAAAAAAAAATTCTTGGGGTGTTTTTTGGAATTAACCCATAAGGTTATGCATCAGATCAGATTCAAGTGAACTGATTTTCTTGTCTAATCTTGATCCTTAAAAATCTCTATTGATCAACCTCAAACTTTCAAATCAATAAAAAATTTTGGTTCAAAGTTTGAAAAAAGTTAGAAATAATTATCAAATTATATTCGAAAAATTTCTCCGTTCCTATAGACAGTACCTACATACGGTAACAGGTTTCTATTTTAATATTCGGTTATTTGAGTGATTTGATGAAGATTGAAGACAATGATTTTATCATGGATAAGAAAAAAGGCTTTTATTCGAATTCTTGGTATTGTTTATATTTTTTGGTGAGCAGATTGAGAAGCTAAAAAAAGCTCATGTTGATAAATAGCAATTTACTCGCAAAATTATTTCAGAAACTAAAAGAGAAACTCAAGTATGCCGTACATCTAGCAAAAATAGCATTTTGACCGGCCAGGCCTACTAATAACTGGTATAATTATTCCTTATTAGGAGTAAAATTTACTTGCGATGGTTGATTTTATGATAGTCAATCTAATATGATAGCCAATCTAATTTAAAAGTAAGCGATCCAGACTAACTGTATCATATTTTGGTGTTTTACTAAAAAGTAAATTTATAAAGTTAGTCTAATTTATTGAGAAGATCAATTGTTTGATATTCAGTCTTTTGTCAAACTTTCCCAGCATACTCTGATAGCTTTTAATTTTTCGATGGAGCTTTCACCAAATTGTCTAACTTTAACCAAATCTCTGGCTACAGCGGGCAGCTTTTTTGTTTTCCCACGACGATAATAGCTTCCATTGATAAGTTTATTCTTTGAACTGAGAATACAATTCAAAGTCTCCTGAATTGCTTGCCATTTTGTTAGAATTATTGGAGTACAAATTACTTTCTTAAACTGTAAGAAATAAAATATATTTTCTATCTTCTGAAATTTATTTTATACAAAATTGATTGTAAACCTTATTATTAAATTCAAAAATCTCAATTTTATTATTTCTCGTGGTAAAGATGTTCAAAAATTTTCCTTTTCAATCGATATTTCGTTTATCAGAACAAACTCGAAAACATGAAAAAAATGAATGAAAGTTGAAAAATTAGGTGCTTAGTGTTACCCCGACTATATGGCATCAATGAAACTTTCTCCATGCTTTATATCCAGATTTGATCTCATACGATTAATGCTCATATTTTTCATCAACTCTGCCACAATTAACCATCATGATTATACTCTCACTATTCAAGAAAAATTATTTACCTACTTTATTTCTTACATGACTTTCGAGCATTCCAGGAAAAACACTTAGAGAGAGAATTTTCGGATTTTCTGTTCGAATGCTCATATACTTAGCATATAGAACGTTGGAAGTCTTTGACTCTCGAAATGACCAATTCAATAAAACATTAGTATTCTCTGGGGTCTTGATAAAATGGTCAACATTCAAATGATAGTTCATCATTTTACATGTGTGGAATATCACCCTTGGTTCCTCGGAAGCCTCTAATGAGTCCGAAAGCAATTCTGTCAATAGTACATGACCCAAATAAACTGCCATATTCATTTCAATCTTGTATTCTGTTTCTTGAAGAGGTTCGTTAAATTTACCCGAAGCTGTACAGATTAGAAAGTCTAATTTTGTGTTTGTTTGATTAAAATCTTCTACGAAATCTATTACTGTCTGATAGTCTGACAAGTCAATGTATTTGACTACTAACTGCAGATCAGATACTTCTGAGTAATCTCTTATCAATTTGGGATCATTTATTTGGTACTTGTAGAAATTATCTTCATCAAAAGTTTTGAGTATCTTTTGCTTGGCCAGCTCACCCTTTTGTAAATTTCGACAAGCCAAAATTATTTTACATCCCCGTCTGGCTAACTCCCCAGCTATTTCAACAGCCAGGACACCATTACCTCCTGTTATTATA
The DNA here is from genome assembly GCA_012064415.1 of Gyrodactylus bullatarudis. Taxonomy (NCBI): domain Eukaryota; kingdom Metazoa; phylum Platyhelminthes; class Monogenea; order Gyrodactylidea; family Gyrodactylidae; genus Gyrodactylus; species Gyrodactylus bullatarudis. The sequence goes on along the minus strand of SSNU01000033.1, from coordinate 6,056 downwards.
GTAGTTTTTTCATCTAAACGACCTCTGATTTTTACCAAATTTGGTGAGTAAACTTTCATTGAATTATTTTCATTAAAAATAGTAATTTAAATTATACTTTAGTTATACTGGATCAATTGATCAACCTTATGATAATATACAATTGAAAATTGTATTTAAAACCCAAAGATTATTCATTTTGATTCATAAGGATTTACAAAAGCCTGAAGAAAAGACTCTTTTGATTTACAAATTCCAATGCGACTGTGGAGCTTCTTATTTTGTATAAAAATGCAGGTGATGACAGCACAGATTTGTGGGTGAAGGAGAAATTCTTCATCTATCACTTTAAACCAAACCTTAAAATGTGTTCAGAAAAATTACTCTTATAATCTTCAATTACCATGGTCTATGTGAGCTTTTTCACTTTTCTCTTCACTGTTGCTATTTATAAAAGAGTTTTGGTGTTTTTTGGTGTTCATATTATATTCTTATATTTTTCAACTTTTACTATACTTTTTTCAAAATTTGTAAAATATTATTTTCAATGAATTTTAAACTTTTATCATTATTTATGTTTCACTATACTGATGAACCATAAAGAAATGTACATTTAGTGAATAAAAAATCTTTTCTTATATATCTACAAATATGATATTAAGCGGAAAAGTTACGTGAATCATATCATCGCAAATATATAATACTTTAGCAAATATATTCACGTGATAAATTTCACATCTTTTGTCTCGAATTTTAAATACATATATCCATCAAAGGGATAAATTTGAAAAATATATATCCAGATCTCAGCCAATCATTAATATGATTTATAGATTTTAAATTTTATTCATATATTTACTATATAGTAGATACATTAATTAAATTTTGAATAACATTTTTACAATTTTTCAAAGATAAAAATTTTCTCTTTAATCACCAAGCTGTATTTGTAAAAATTTGCTCAATTCTCATTCCGAAAGAAAAACTCTTATTGGATTAAAATTTTATTTTTAGTGATATTAAACGCTGTTAGAAAACGAAATGGAATAATTTTGACTTCGTGTTGCTCGGACTTTGTAAATTTTTAATCAGAGAAGAAATCTTGGCAAATTGAAACCCCTTTTAAAAAGTTTAGCGTATTCTTTATGAATTTATTCGCTTTGACCAAGTCTTTTCCCAATTCGGCACATCTTGCCAACTTGCAATGTACAAAATATTCCCCGTTTGGCAACTTCTGTTTTGCCGCAGTGCAACAAAATATTATTGTCTGACTAGCTTGCCTGTATGTCCTGAAGAATGGTTTAGCCATGCCGACTAAAACCTTTGAATATTTAAGTTTTATATAACACTCACTTGATTATCGAGATAGAAATAAGATGGAAATTCATTTTCTACAAATCCTGGATGCAAACTTAGCGCTAAAAGATTTGAATTAGTCTCACGATATGCCAAATGCTTAGCGTATAGTATGTTGGCAATTTTCGAATTGGCATAACCACGATATCTCGAATACTCATTACTTTCCAACATGAAATAGTCAATATCAATCTACATTTGAAGAATCATCAGTTAGATTCATACTTTGTGAAAGATGTGAGCTTTTGACGAAGTCATGATGACCCTCGGTTCATCTGACCTTTTCAAACAATCCATCAACAGTTCTGTTAACAAAACATGTCCCAGATGATTTGAAGCCATGTGCATCTCAAGTTGATCAAGAGTTTTCTCATAGTTAGTTGCGATTATATTTGAATTACAAATCAAAAAGTCGACACAGGAATGTTTCATTTTGAAATTTTTCGTGAATTCAATTATCGACTTGAATTGGGCCATGTCTAATTCCATCGGTATCAACTGATCACGAACAATTGGAGAATAAATTTCACACAATTTTGGATCGTTTATTTGAAAAGTTTTGTATTTATCGCCACTGTATAATTCTTCTATGGCGTGAAGGGAAACGCTGGCTGTTTCCATGTCTCTTGATGTTATGATTACTGTACAGCCTCTGCGGGCCAGTTCTCCAGCTGTTTCAATGCCTATTCGCGAGGAACAATCAGTAAGAATAGCGATTTTGTCCTCTAAACGTTTCATCTCCTTACATTTTCCATACCCTGGCATGTCTTTTAGTGTTTATCATTTTTTATCATTTTAGTTTCACAATTTATTAGCTTTTTGTCATAAAAAACCCATTAAAATCTTTGAGCAAGCTCTGTGCGTGTAAATAACTTATTCATTAAATCAATTTCATTCATCAATTAATGAATAGAGAAGTTTAGATAAATCTGAATTGTTTATGGTACTAATTTGTATTGCCGGTCTGTGTACTTGTCGTGAATATGCAAGAATCGAACTGATTTCAGATTATCTATCAAAAAATCTGCCATCCTTTGAAGTTTACAAATATGCGAAAAAAGAACGAGAATGGAATCGTTTTGTCACTGACATGAAAAGAACCAAGAATATAGAAATAAAAACTTCTCCGACCATATGGAGACAATTATATCAGACCGGTGGTAAGCCATTAATGTTCAAGTCAGCTAAAGAATATTTAAATTACGTTCAAGACTATTATAAAATTGATAAGAAGTTCACCAATAAATATCTAGACCTGATAGTCAATGATAACATTAACGAGTGCTATGAGCTATTGGCTCGTCAAATGATTCTCAATTCAGTTCATAATAAATGGCCAAGGATAGCCATTTTCACAAAGAGTTTGGCTCAAATATCAATATTTCTTGAGTTGATAAGTTTTGACAAGACTGTGAAAAAATATGATATTCGAATTTCCTTATTGGATCAAGAGGATTTTGATGTCCTGGAAGATTCTGTAATAGGTATAAATATTCGGCGAATAATCAGATGTCAAGATTTTGAAAAGATTACATTCGATGCAAGTTATGTCCTCATTTTTGACTGCTACTTTCCAGAGAATGCTTCAAATCCTACTCAAGAGGATTTTGAGGCTCGTAGAAGGGTTTACCAGAAAATCGGGAGCAGCCTCAAACATAGTAAAGATAGATGTAAAATTCTCGTATCTCCTTCAGTGACTGGTGTGTTTTCCTTGAATTTTGACATTTTCTCGTTATCCGAGGGCATAGGGGCTAAGGATAAAGGTCTTTTGAATAGGCTGTACGGAGTTCCAAAGATTTACGAAAAAATAGCCTCATGCTGTATTGGCGATTACATAAATACAAAACCTACAAATATTGAGAGTCTTTGTGTCATTGGGCATTTGCACAAGAATTTTAGGATTATCCGAGACTACTGTCTGATAGAAAATGCATCTTCTAATGACTTGAGCATGGAAACGCCGGCTGGTTATAAGCAAAATTTGAAGGAAATCATTCTCTGGGATGATGTCTGTAAGAATCGGATCCACGACCAGTTCAAGATAAGGATAAAAAATTTGAAAGATTTTCCCATTGGCCTGGCAATGTTTGAGGTTTTCATTTGTTTTGCCTCGAGGAATGTTAAAAAGCCAAAGCATTTGTCACTTATTCAAATCTCTCAAGGTGAGTTTCACGGTTTCTTCTTTGTCTCCCAATTACTAGACAAAGATTTCTTTTGCAAAATATAAAAAGTGTTGACAAAAGATTTTGACATTTAACAAAAACATCTATTTTTAGGAGGAATTATACCTAGTGGAATTCCATTCTGTTACATTTACAGCTTCATTGATCATTTTAATTTAAACTTGATTCCGATTGAAGAGTACATTCAAGCTGATAGTCCATTCCTTCAAGAATCGATAAGATCAATATTGGAAGAATTCAACAAGGCTCAAAATTTCCAATGAAAAGAAATAGACCTAGATTTTTTATTAGATTTGCCTGCTTACAACAAAATCCAAGGCAAAAGACAACAGTCAAAGTATTGTATCGTAAATATTATTACTGTATTTCTATATAAATAAATAATGTAATAAAACAATAATGGGTCATTATCACTACAAAAATAAAGCCAATTTTCGATAAAGATGAGAATAATTCTACGTAAAGTTGATTACTTTTTTTCTGTCCTGAAGTATTCTCATGTTCTTGCGTTAAATTGACTTTAAATGATTATGGGTAGGTCTATTGATGGCTATTTCTTTCATTTTAACACGATTATAGAGTAATATTTGACTTGGATCATGCGAATAGATCTTTACAACTGGGTGTTTCCTTGAGCATCGTCAGAGAATTCAGAACAAATTTGTCAGCTGACAATTGATCCTTGGCAATATCTGAACATTTGGCCAGTTTACAATCGGCATAATAACTTCCAGAGGATAATTTCTCTTTTGGGGCAAGACTACAGAATATTGTTGTCTGACTACCTTCCCAGGGCGACTTGGTGAACAAGTAACCGCCAAGTTTGAATAAGCTCTACATTTTGAAAGAATATTTTTTTATGTCAAAGTTCGAAGTTATCAATTAAAATTGATTTAAACTCACGCGTAAAATAATGTTAAAATGTCTTTGGAGGTCAGTTCTCACAGCACCTGGATGAAGACTGAAAGCGAGTAATTTTGAACTAGGATTTCTTGCACTCAAATGTTTTGCATACAAAACATTTGCTAATTTTGAATTTGAATAGGCAACGTAAGGGCTGTAGTTTTCTTTTTTCAAGAGGAAATTCTCAATATCAATCTAAAGTTAAAATATAGGTTTTAATTTGCAGATAACTATTCTGCTCAATGTGAATGATGACCATTTATTCGCCAAATAAATAAATATATGCAAGGGAAATTTCCCAGAAATAAATCAAATGAAAGAGATCAGATGGTCTATGAAAATATCACCAGGAAATAGAAAATAGAAAGTGTCTGGTCAAGTGATCAGAAAGTGATCACATTGAAAAAAAGATTCTCTACGAGTTTTAAAAATTAATTTTTAATTTATTATTCAAGAAAAGTACTTACGTCATAAAATCGATGGGCCATTGAAGAAACCATGACAACTCGAGGTTCGTCAGATTTCTCTAATTTCCCATTGAGTAGCTCCACAAGTAAACAATGACCCAAGTGATTTGTGCCCATTTGCATTTCAAAACCGTCAGCAGTCTCCTGATAAGGGCACATCATTACTCCGGCATTACAAATGAGTAAGTCACACTTTGGCTGGCTTTTGGAGAATTCCTGAACAAATTTTGTCACCGATTTCAAGTCTGATAAATCGAGTTTTATTGGTATCAACTGAGAATCTTTAATTTCAGTGTAATCTTCCACAAGACTTTTATTATTGACTTGATATGTTTTATATTTTTCATTGGAATACATTTCAAGAATTTTCTTTTTAGCTTCCAGAGTTTTATCCATATTTCGGCAAGCCATAATGACAGTGCATCCACGTCGAGCCAATTCTCCAACTGTTTGTAAGCCAATTCCTACGTTACAACCTGTAACTATGGCAATTTTACCATCCAAACGTCCTTTTTCGTAACAATATGTTCCTGCTGAATAACGCTTGATAAGAAAACCAGAACCAATAGCGCCAGCAGCAATTGCAGCTGGAATGGCTATCCACGAAATGTTTGACATGCTAAACGAAATAATCTTCTAATCCCTTGTTTGTAAGAAGAAAAGGTATGCGTGAACAAAATTATATTGCAAGTATTGGTTAATGCAACAACCAATCAAATCAAGGTATGGTTTTTTATTCTACTACGATTGGTTAACCATAAGCTAATCAATTATATTTTAAAGTCTATTCAACGACGAGAATTCATTTATTTATTGATCGTTATAATCTCAATACTAATTAGAAGAGGTTATGCAGTGCAATATTCTTTATAAACTAATTCATACAAATATTATTCACAAATAGAGTATTGGTGAAATTTCATTCATTATTCTTGAGAAGATTTTCCCCGGCCTCTGTTAATGATATCAGACGCTTACTGCGTAATGTCAAGGTTTCGACAAGCTTTATGTCATCAACTACTGCGAGGGGTTTCTTTATGGCACAATCAGAGTAATACCCGCCTTGAACAAGATCCTTTTCAGCAGCAAGGGCACAGTGCAATGTTGTCTGAGCTCCTTGCCAAGCGTTTTTCATAAAAATGTAGCCGGCGCCAAAAAAGAAGTTTCT
>SSNU01000060.1:523464-675348 GCA_012064415.1 Gyrodactylus bullatarudis | reverse complement strand
TAAATTATGTTGTGGACATGACGACATATCCAAGATCGGCCTTACTGGAAACACCTCCGGAACTAGATTATCAACTATTTTGTGTGTCTTTGGATGTAAATACAACCTAGACATCCTAGTATGCTTTCAGCTATAAAACCTCTAGTTTGATCAGAAATGATTTTCTTATCAAATAGTCCTTTCGCTATTTTGTACATATTACGCTCCATAGATTCTATTACCTTGTAATATGACGATCTATCCTGACCCGTATTAATAAATTTACTTTCGTCAGAAAGGAAATCTAACCCTGCCTTATAATAATCTTCCTTATACATTAAAACTATCCCTTTACCTTTGTCAGGTTTAGTGAGAAAAACGTTTTCATTAGATTCAAGTTCTTTTAAAGCATCGAAATGTTTTTTAGTAAGTAAATTACTCTTCATTCTTTTAATTTTCCAAAAAGTGAAAATTTTTACGTATATAACCTTTCTGTATTTCGAAACATTTTCAGAAATTTTTAGCAAAATAAAAAGAAAATTAAATATTAAAGAAATTAGTATAGAACTCACCACGTAATAACAGTAACTCCCACAAACCCAGAAAAATAACGAGAAAAATTAGAAATACACCCGGAAAAATTAGACTCCAATTCGAATTCATTGAGAATAATTGACTTGCCAATTCTGAAGAAAAGTACTCATCTGATGGCTAAAGGAAAAAAAAGTTATTGAAAAAATTCAAATCTTTCTTCAATGATCGAAAATGATTTTAACAAATTCAAAGTCGAATCAAGAAAAACATTTAGTGAAACTCAATACATTCTTAACCAGCCATACATCTAAGAGCAATTGAACTCACCTCAGAATCATGAGTATGATGCGACTCGTTGATCTCTTCATAAATTTTTATTCGGCGAATTGTCGAGAAATCATTCATACAATCGATGGCTTCATTAGTGAAACCGGTCAAATGAACACCTCGATTAGTAACATATGGCACCTGGTTGATAGGAGATCTTTTGAATTTTTCCAACACATTATTCGATGTTGAAAGATAATACAAGTACATGTAATGCTCCATGAGAATCAAATCGATTTTATTTGCTTTTGCTTCAGTCTCCTTTAGGGAGCCTGTTGATTTTTTAACTTCATGCTCGTGATTCTCGATCGAATTCAGTAAACCTTCCATATCTTTGTAAACTAAAATTGAATATCCTGATAAATTTTGAGTGGCACTATATTGATCAGAGAAAACTTATTCATTATTTATTTCGTTACATGGAAATTTTTGATTAGACAGAGAAATCCCTGCTAATTTATAACTAAGTACGAATTCGCTATACAAAGAAATTAAACCTCTGGCTGTGAGATAAATGTTTTAATTGATTTAGCACCAGATTTTTTATCGTTGTACGCTTTGCAATCAATCATTACTCAGTCTTTATTTGAGGCTGATTCTGCTCAAGGACCTTAGGCGGATGTGTTAGCAACAGAAGATTAGAACGCGTCTCGCTTTTAGATTTTCTGATTTTTGAATAAACCCTAGTCATTACAAGCAGTCATAATTTGTACATATTTATTCAATACAAAATTTCAAAAAAATTAAGAAACAGAATAGACTTACCGATGGGTTTAAAACCTAACTCGTAGACTAGCATCTTTTCCAAGGAGCCCTCTAATACGCTGACTTTCAGACCTTTAAACTTTGACTGATTAATTTGGTCTTCATTATCTGCTGATAGGGCTGTTGTGATTGTTGCTGTGAATATGGAGATAACACATAACCCGAAAATGATCCAAATTATAGAAAAAATTCGTCCCCCAAAAGATTTTGGACATCGATCTCCATATCTGCAAGAATAAGAGAGAATCTAAATATACGAAAAGAATTTTCCATTTATCTGTATCAGTAGAAATATTCCTCTTTTACAGGATTAGAAGATGGGTGAATATTGAGTAATAAAGCTTTTATTTCATTGGTTCTCATCAGACTCTTAAACTGGCTTGATATTTATACATTAAATATTGAAAGTTTCAATTTGAAACATTAGAAAACCTCTTGGATTAAAAAGAATCTAAAGCATTACTTAGGGAGGAGGGATATCTTTTCTTGAGAAAGGGATTTAGTTTTAAAAATCAACCCAATCGATTTCTCATCAATGAAAATTTTAGAATTCAGATGAAAGACTAATTTAGAACCGGAATAATGAAACAAATATGTTGAGAAGGCAAGTCTATTCTCATTGGTTGTTGGAACGGAGCAATATTATTGGCTAATCGGCTTAGTATATAATATAAGTTGTCATGTGTGGAATTGACTGTAAAGATCAGTCAATGACATTTTAAAAAACCCAAATTTCAACATTTTTTGCACAAAAATATAAATTTACCAATATAAATTAATAAGTTTATCTAAAATATTATCTCTTATGAGGTGTAGGCCTGTGGGTGTGTCATATTTTATTAAGAAAAATTTCTCGACTATCAGAAAGTTTAGAGAAGAATGAATGATACTGGCTTATTTGACTTTAAATTCTATTAATCATATCCAAAATAGTAAAATTACCTACTGATCATTTTTGCTTGAAAGCAGAAAGGAAAAATATATAGAAAGGGGTTGAAAATAATTTTTGTTCAGATTTTCAGATGATTAAATGTTCTATTATTCATGTAAATTATAGATTTTATAATAAAGATGTAACGAATTTTGACCATCTTTTAAATCAAAGTTTTACGTGAAGTTTCCACATACAATTTTGATAGCAATGATGTGTGAGATCTAAAATAACTGAAAATTCGTTTGCAATCCCATGCATAGTCGTGCATTGCCCATTTTCCCTAAATTTTCTTGTACGCATAATGGAATAACAAAATTTAGCAGAAATTTAACGTGATTCTATTACTATTTTCATTATAAAACCCTTGAAGCCAAAAAAGATATTCGAAATTTTAATGAAAATGTAGTAAAAATTCATTGAAAATCTAGCGGTATGTTTAAAAAAATGTAAACTTGAATATTATCACAGAGAAGCATTTTGATCTTATATAAAATAATTTTGAAAATCATATATAGTGTTATCATTTGATTAAGTCATTAAAATAGGTTTAAAAATTTGTTAAATCTCTATTTTAAAATTGATTCTGATTCCCAATATGTATTCATATACATCTTCGAAGTCATTAAATAGACTCGGACTTGAGAGGGTTTAAATTTTGAGATTGATCGTGTTCAAGGACTATTTTCAGTTGGAAAACTTTCAGTAGTAATTTTAATTTCGAGAGAGAAACTCTTTGATCTCTGTTTTTAGTTGAGCTACAGATAATTCCATGAGTAAGGTTTTAAGAATATAGCGCTTTTATTTCGTGGCATACTCGTCAGCTTTTACATGCCAGATTTATATAAAGAAAATTGTATTCAAAATATTGGTTTTAGCTCTCATTGGTTGTTCTCTGGTGCGTATGTATGCTAATAACATAGACTCTTCGGGATATACATGTAAGAGTGATATATATCCCTATCACATTTGACTCTGTAATATGACTAATAGTAACAATAGAAATTATGTACAAGGGGGTGGGCAGTGTTACTGTAATTGAAAGCACAAAGTAATGTGAAAATATGAGGTATGAATATAATGGTTACATCTAGGAAAAATATTTGGTGATCTTATTTTGTCTTATGTCATCGTCTGATCTGTTTCTTTTCCTTGAGGTTGATACAAGTGTTGGTTGCGAATTTGTCAGTGTTGGTCTTGGTAGTACCGGTGGTTTCACGAATTTCTTTTGGATACATAGATTTGGCTTTTGTTTCTCTATGTATAATGCTTCAGCGGTTTTGAGAGCTGCCACGTTTTTCCCTGGTTGTTTGTATATTATTTCAAAGTTTAATGGGGAAACTTTTTCTGGACAGGTTCTCGTATGTTCCCTTATGGCTGTTGTGCCTGTATAGAGATGTTCATTGATTCTCTCTTCTAGTCTCCTATAAGTGTGTCCGATATATTCAGCTTGACAGAAAAATCTGAATTTGTAGACAACATGATTTTGTTTTAGCGGGTCTAATTTATCTTTTAACTGGTTAGGGAATATTTTGTTGGTTTTGAAGAATATTTTCGCTTCTTCGTTCGGAAAAGTAGATTTGAAAACTTCTTGAAATCTTTTCTTGTGTATTTGGCATTTTTGGTCTCCTTTAAATGGTAGATACAAACAAGTTTTGGCCTTTTCTTCCTCTTTTTCTCTGTTTTGTTCGATCTCGACCGTTTCTACACATTTTTCTAGAGTCTTCGTAATGAATATCCTTGGATAATTGTTCTCTTCGAAGATTTTGGTCAGCTTTTCTTTTTCCTCTTCCCACAATTATCAAACCTCTTTTGGTTTCTTTTGGAGAAAATGAATAATAATTTAAAAGCTTGCCCATGAAGGATGATTTTCTAAAAATTCTTCTCTTAAGTTTCCCATCTTGGTTTCTTTCTAGAAAAGGTAATGTCTGGTTAGATTCGTTTTCTATAGTGAATTTTAGATTTGGATGGGCCTTATTGAACGAATTTAGGATCTCTTCCTGGTCATCTGTGTCTTTGATTAGAAAAGTAATTTTAAAATTTTATAACTTTTATAGTCGAGTTGTTTCAATCTTCTCTTTGAATTCAGTAATCAGTCTATAATCTAACACTTTTATCTGTATTCAAGGGGATTCTAAATATGTTGCTAGGTGATTTTAAAATTCACCTGACAAGATATAAGAATTTTGATATTTTTCCACTTTACAAGAAAAATCCTTTTTGCTCATACAAACAACTCAATTAATTCTGAGACAAAGAGTTTTTTAAAATAGAATGTATATTATAAAATATATATGTTACGTGCAATATAGAAACTAAAAACAGTGTATACACTGCTCGTTTGGATGATCAATGTAGAAACTGAGTTTCTACATTGCATGTTTTGTTATTTTCATTTAACTCTGCCCCTGGCGTATCAAATATTTAATAAAATTAGTTATAAATATTTGTTTATTAATTTATTCTCAACACTTCTCTCGTAGACAGGTAAAATTTCAGGTTTTGATCGAATTTTAAATCCCAATTTTTCAATTCAGCAAGTATTTCATTCGAGCAGTTTATGATGTTTTTTGGTCCCCCGTGAATAATAAGTACATGATTTTTAACACACTTGACTGAATTCCATATCTTGTTTACATTTGTTTATTCTAAATTTCTTTCAACTTTTACAAATAACTTCTGTGTCAGAAGTCTCATATTACAAATTTTCAAGCGATTGCACTTGATATCAATTGAATGACTCGAAAACTCACTCGAACTCAAAAGAAATATTGGAAATATTTCCTAGTATGTAATACTTATCAGAGCGTATGCTAAAATCTATTATAGGTTTTTATTCTTCACCAATAAGATTTCATCAAAATTAGATATGATCAAGTCGATTTTCCATTTCTCAAAATTCCAAAATGCAAGAAAACTTTAACGCTTCTCTCTCTAATTTGGCTAAGAGACACAATTCTTTGCGTTTCGACGACATTCGATATCAAGAGTTTATAAATAAAGTGAAATCGTCTAGAAATCCTCAAGATTGCAAGATTGACAAAAACCTTTACAAAATCGGCAAGACCTATGACATTGCAGTGATTGATGCAAGTGAGGTTTTAATTCGAAAAAGACAATCCCAGATGGAAAATTTACAAATATATGTCAAAGACAGTGAACTTTTCCAAATTCTTGATGAGAAACACAAAAGTTTAGGGCATTGTCGTTTGGGAAAGATGCAACAAGAGATTTGAAAGAGGTTTTACAACATATCACGAGAAGTTATCCAAATTTATCTTGATATGTGTCAAATATGTGCAAGCAATAAAAAGGCAACGACAACGCGATTAGTTACAAATCCAATCGTATCAAAAAAATTCAATGAGTGTGCAAAGATTGATCTTATAGATTATCAATCCAAGCCTGACAACGGTTACAAGTTCATATTGGTTGTCCAAGATCACTTGACCAAATTCATAACCCTTCGAGCCTTGGAATCAAAGACAGCAGACGAGGTTTATAAAAATCTGCTCGAAATTTTTCTTCATAATGGGCTTCCTAAGATTTTACAATCAGACAACGGTCGAGAGTTTAAAAATCAAATTGTTCGAGGATTAGCTCAATACTGGCCAGATATAACTTTTTGTCATGGAAAGCCAAGGCACTCGCAAAGTCAAGGATCCGTGGAACGTGCTAACCAAGATATTAAAAGGATTTTAAGAACTTGGCTTGAAAATCATAATTCAACCAAATGGGCTTCCGCATTAAAATTTGTTGAATATATGAAAAATACCCGGCATCATTCAACGATCAACATGTCACCCTACAAAGCAAAATATAGAACAGACCCTGCTATCAATTTTTTGATGCCAGATAATATCAGTAAGCCAAATTAATTTTATGCAATGAATCAAGAATAATTATAAATATTTCATTCAGATTTTGTGAGTGAGGAAAATGAAGATGATAAGGATGAATCGGATATCAAAAGTAGGTTTCTTACAATTTATTTCCGTTCAATCTTGTTTTCATTCCCAATTATTAGCCATTCAGTGTAACACAAATGTCCTCTGGGACCTTTCAAGCTGTGAGGCTTCAGATGAAGGTGTGTAGAGAGCTAGAACTAAAACTGTATATTTTTGTTAATTTTATATTTTCAGAATTCGCTATGACAGATAAAGGAAAAAAATTGCTCGTTACAGAATCAGACGAAGGTAAGCATATTGGATTATTTTTATTTATCAGATTATATCTTAATTCTATTTAATCAGAAAGAGTTTCGAATAGTTTTTTCAATCGTTCTTCAATCGACGCTGAGTGCTCCTTGAATATGACGTGCTGTGCAGAAAAAATGGTCCAAAAAACATCTGGAAACGTTGAAGTAGGCACCAACGTTAGTATTAGAGTACCTGATGTAGACAAAAGTCAAATAGATGCAGCAAATATCATAGGAGTAATCAAAAGAAGAGACGAACGAGGTTTCTATGAAATTGGATCTAGAGCAGGAACTTTTGAAGGCCTTTTCAGCAGAGGACAGTTTGATAGACTAAAGCATGAATTTCTGCAATTAGAAGAAGTACCTGAGGCAAAAATTTCAATTCGCATCAGCTTCAAAATTCAATTCTAGATCAGATGGACAAGGAATGCTAAGATGTGATTGCACTACTGGCTGTGAAAGCAATAGATGCAAATGCGCGAACAGTGTAAACACTGTTTTTAGTTTCTACATTGCACGTAACATATATATTTTATAATATATATTCTATTTTAAAAAACTCTTTGTCTCAGAACTATAGTTAATATGAAGATGGGAATTTATGATTTTTTACAAAATTCTTAATTTTTTCACCAAGAAATCGAATTTGATCAAGAATTTTTGGAATCTAGATCATGAGGCCCTCTTTCACGATACGGAGAAAAAAAATTTTTTAAGGAAAATACGGCAAATTTTAAATCTTTAAGTAGCACCAAATTCCCATTTGAGTTGAAAAATTTTGTTGATTTCAATGAGAGAGAGTGATCAAAAGTTGAGTTTCAGGATCCCAATTAGTCAAAGATATAAAATATGCTGAATCCACTCTTAAGGATCACCCCATAACCATGTCAAAATCAAATTTTGATTTTTTGATCATTTCCACTACTTGAAAGTCGATGAAATTTGATTTTTCAAGATCCCTGAAAAATGACGAATTTATCAAAATTTTTATGATGATAATCGGTTTTTTTGTCTTATTGTGACCCTGAAACTCAACTTTTGATCACTCTCTCATATTGAAATCAACAAAAATTTTCAACTCAAAGTTCAAAAAAATGGGAAGTTGACGTAGCTTCAAGATTTCAAATTTGCCGTATTTTCCTTAAAAATTGATTTTTCTAAATTGTTTTCTCCGTATCGTGAAAGGGGCCTCATGATCTAGATTCCAAAAAATCTTGATCAAATTCGATTTCTTGGTGAAAAAATCAAGAATTTTGTAAAAATCATAAATTCCCATCTTCATAAGAGTAGGCTAAATATTTTCAACTTTTGCCAACCTAAATTCCAATAAATTTTGGAAACAATATTTGCTAACAGACCCGAGTAGAGCACAACCTTTCTTCTCGAGGAATCTTTCAACTCCTAGAAATGTGTTCAATTCTTATAGATAAACTATAATACAGAAGGACCAAATATTTGCGGATTTCAACTCATTAAAAAGATAAAAATATTGTTAAAACAAGAAATGAATTTTCTGTCGATTTGGTACAGTTGGTATGGTGCTGTAGGGTCCTGAAATGTTAGTGAAGTTAACATTGAGCAGTGTTGGGCACAACTCAAAATATTTCTGACTCTTAGATTAAAGTTAATTATTCAATTTTGCTAGTTTTTTTGAAGATGAGTGGTGCTCTTAAACCTGTATAAATAATTGGTCAAATTATGAAAAGCTACTTGAATATTAACTAACCCTACAGTTGTCATTGATACATAAGCCCACCAGCAACCTTCCCAAAAGCCTCGGATGAAGGAAGGCGGAAAATCTGATGGATTTGTTCCACGGTCCAGAATCCAGACGATTATACCAGCATATCCAGTTGATATCAAGATTAAAATGAGTAGAGGCCAGCCATGTTTGATGATTCCCAGGTGGGATACAGAATCGTGTTTTGCCATTGTCTTTATAAGGATAACACCTGAAATGATAGTTAAAGGTTATGATTTACAACAAGAAAAATTTCATTGCATGATAAGAACAACGTCACTTTTTAAAACTGTAAGCTTAATTCAAACAAAATCCCATAATGATTCTTTCGAAATTTTGTAGTGATTAGACACTCTTGAGAATCTTCACTCAATGGGCCGTAAATTTAGATTGAAAATCAAACAAAATAAAATCATAGAGCATACATTTAAATGTAAAGTATACATTTATAAAGTTTTGAAGCATAGTGTGTCTGGTTATTAGAGTACTTTCGAGTTATAACATTCCCAATTCTAAGTGGAAATTAGATGGAATCCCTCAAATAAATGGTGCGTTAAATAATGAGGAGAATTGTTTGAAAACTAAAAAGAAAAAATTAATGTGCCTTTCTGTCAAATTTGTTTTGTTTGATACAATTTATCTACTGTTAGTTACGCGACATAATATTACACAAACTTCCAAAATGATAATACAGTACGACCTGAGACTTATCTGTCAAAAATTACCCTATCCTCTCTGCCCCTTTTTAAAAACTGAAATAAATATGCAAGATTACTAACAAGTAACAACATTTAACACATGAACACCTTAAAATTAAATTTATAAAATAAATATACCATACGATAGAGATTTTTCTTCTGATTTAAACAGTCTAATTTATTGTAGGTTTATCAACATCAAAACGGTCTAAATTATAGAAATTAAATAATTTAAAAATTAAATTTATTATGGAAAAAAGATTTTTCCTCTCATAAGTAAAAAAAGGCTTGTCGACTACCTCCAAAACAAACAAATGATTCATCAAACTATCTCAAGATATTCATGTAAAAGTTAAAACGTATGTTGCATATTTTTACTAAATCGTTCCATTAACCCTTTTAACATCTGGGATTTGTCTAACGTCCCAGATTATAGATGCTCTGAAAAAAATTGTAATCGTTTCCTTATTGTAATTATTATTATTTGTAATTATTCCCTGAACTAAAGTTTACAATAGTCTACATTGTAGACTCTACAAAAACAATGACATAATATTTCTTAAGTGAACCCGAAAAGAAACTTTAGTAAAAATATGCAACATACGTTTTAACTTTTACATGAATATCTTGAGATAGTTTGATGAATCATTTGTTTGTTTTGGAGGTAGTCGACAAGCCTTTTTTTACTTATGAGAGGAAAAATCTTTTTTCCATAATAAATTTAATTTTTAAATTATTTAATTTCTATAATTTAGACCGTTTTGATGTTGATAAACCTACAATAAATTAGACTGTTTAAATCAGAAGAAAAATCTCTATCGTATGGTATATTTATTTTATAAATTTAATTTTAAGGTGTTCATGTGTTAAATGTTGTTACTTGTTAGTAATCTTGCATATTTATTTCAGTTTTTTAAAAGGGGCAGAGAGGATAGGGTAATTTATGACAGATAAGTCTCAGGTCGTACTGTAAAATGAATCGCCTTTTTCAACCGATGAAATTCAAAAAATCATGTAACCTAAGAGGCTGTATTTAGACAGAACCAAAATAACAGGACAGATGGAATTTTTCACAAATCTTATTGGTCGAAACCACATTAAAATTGGTATTAAAAATGCCTTCTCATTTAAATAGCTTTTATGTAAATAACAAAGTGGATCGACTAATAAAATGAGATCAAGTAATCGTGCATCAGTTTGCATCATTGTATTTTTGCGTGATTTCTCACAATTTTCAAATAAGAAATTGAAATATCATAGTTTGAAAAAATAGGATCCTTTACCAAAAGCTAATTTCTGTAAACTAAGCTAATCGATATGAAGTTGGGTATCTATGATTTTTACAAATATGATGATTTTTCACCAAATTTTTTTTTTGTTAGACAAATAACTTATATTTCAATAAAAATAGTAAATACAAAATAAAATAGTATAATCAATGTTGAGTTTCACATTACAAAAAAAAATTATTAAATAAAAATAATTTCATCAATTTGAGAGGTGATAATAAAAAGGTAATGAATATGAAATACTAGTGTCTGCAAGAAAAACGAAAATAATCTGGTTAATGAAGATACGAGTAAAGCAAAGACTTAGTGTAATCAAGTTTAAATCTGATGTGAGACATGACAGATTTAAGATTAGTCAAATCATCACAATCAGATAATTCATATTTTGATTTAATAGAGTTGAAGGTAGATAATAGGTAATTAAATTCATATTTTGAGTTTCTGAGATTATAATTATTAATGGAAAGGGAATAGGACTCAGAAAATTTTTAAACTATTAATGCACATCTACGAACCCAGAGAGGGTTAATCCCTGAGATCAAGATGCGTGCATTATACGAGCGAGATGAGGATAAAGGAAATGTAAAATCTATATTGCACCCGCTCAATTGTTAAGGATTGAGCATTATTCAAGTTAGTTAGAAGAGGGAAAATGTAGTCAAAAAGAGGAAAAACCCATGACTTGTAAGCTTTTAGTCTTACGTCACTGGATTTAGAGAATTTTCTTATAGAATATATAATAGTATTAATTCTAGGTATGTTAATAAGAGGATTTAATTTTAAGTTGGATGACATACTGAAACCCAGATCTAAAGTTAAGGAGACAATTTCTCCAGGAAGTAGAAGAGATTCCATGAGGGTTGCAGGGAGACCAGATGGGAGCATAATTTTGCATTTATCTCTATTAATATAGGGTCCCATGGCCTCAAGGGAACCTTTAAGAAGCGAGAAGTTATGATTTATTTTTATAATGTCAAAAGCATTATTTATTCTAAAGACGAATTTTAAATCGTCGGGATATGTTAAAAGGACACCCTCAATATCCTTAGAGAGCTGAATATCAGCGAAGCAAAGATTAAAAAGAAGAGGGCCAATAGTAGAACTATGGGGAACCCCAGAGTTTATCTTAACAAGTTTGCTATTGGTGGTGTTGAAAGTAACATATTGCATCCTTTTTGTTAAAAAATAAATAGTAAGATTTATGACAAAAGGATTAATCTTTAAGTCCGTAAGTTTTTTTTAATATATGAAAATTTCAATTTATCAAAGGCCTTAGAAATATCGAGGCAATGAATTAACAAAAAGGATTTTGATTTTAACAGCGAGATGGATTAATCCAGGCAATCCAATAAATTGCTAGAGGTGCTTTTTCGGGATAAAAAACCATGTTGAGAAGCATCAGGGAAAGGAAACCGCATAGGGAAAGATATTGGCCCGGAGATGGGAATATACCGAATAATTTTTTATTTTCGGTATTGGTGTAATTTTCACGACAAGCCAGTCATCAGGAAGAAAACACTCACTAATACAACGATTTAGTTAATTACATAAATTGGTCAGAAAATTATTATTAAGGGAGTTTAATAAGTTTAATGAATTAAATTTAGAATCAATTCTTTTAATATTTTGCATGAATCAATACAGATAAAGGGGGGCGAAGAATCTGAGGGGGTTTTTTCAATGGCTTCGAAATCACCAAATGAGTTTTCAAAAAACAAATTAATTTCTTCACAGAAATCCTGGTCAGAGAGTGAAGTGAAATTCTTGATGGACGAGGTTTTGTTAATATTGAACAATTTTCTGAACTTGGACCAACCTCTTTGAGGATTGGATCTAAGGTCAGAGAGAATATTTTCTTCAAAAGATTCCAAGGCGACAGTTTCAATATTAGAGGACGTTTGAAAAAATTTAAAGGAATTCTTAGTGATACGGGTGGACTCCATCAGAATCGAGTAAAATAGATCATAATTAAATGTATTATTAGAAAACATAATGGAGGAGAAAGTTTGAATAAGATCTTTACATTTTTTATAATCGACAGTTTTTTTACATTAGTATAATAGCGAGCATGATTAGAAAGAGAAAAATTAAAGAATATAATATTATGGTCGGAATAAGGAACAATATGAGTAGATGATTAATGCAAAACGTTTGAAAAGATAAGATCAAGAATATTGTTATTCCTTGTAGGACTGACTAGAATTTGTTCGAGCTTATAATTTAAAACAAGATCATCAAAAGAGCAAGGGATAATATAATTGAGATTTTTTGGAATCCAGATTTTGTTGGCTACTTTTACCATTTTTCAAATTTCGATTTGAAGACAAGAGTTGCCTGATTTCCTCAAAAATATTTTGAGCTTGCTAACTAGTGTTAAGAACGAACGATAGACTATTGGTGAATAAAGATTTATTTTCGTCTGTTCTCTTAAGACCAAACTCTGACTTTACATTATATGCAAGTTTAAGGTACATTATGAAATCTGACCAATAGCAATTATTCATCCAAGATTGACCAATGGGAGTTGAGTGTGCTCATATTTTTGGGACTGTGAGGAATACATCTATTGTTGGTAATCGTTTTCTCTGCGTTCCCTTAATTTTTTGTTGCTTAGGGGATGTTGAAAAATTTCTTTTTCGTTCGTTGTTAACACTAGCACTTCTAGTCAGCAAAATTTCGATTTGGCTTCCCATTTTTCTGAATTTCGAAAATTTTTATTGATTAGCCATAGGGTGAATGATGAAAAGGAGTTTCTTAAGTTAGGATTGGACATAAGAATTGATCTCATTATCTTTTGGGGGTTGAATTTCATAAAAATTCAATTTTTTGTATAGAATAAATAAATCATTTTTCTCATAAAGAATTGAATATTTGAGTAATTTGTCTACCAAAAAGTTTCGATTGTTTTTGTCTCAAGACAATCTTTCTTTCCCTTAACTACATTATGAGTTCAGAATATGAATAACTATGAATGACTTTGACAAAAATTCCACTGATCAATTTTTTATGAGATGGAACTGGGTCATTTCAATAAATGTTGCAATAGATAATATAAATGTAATTTTATAATAATAATTTCAAAATATTCCTGCGAGCAATCCATTCTCAGGGGAGATATTTCCAATGAAAATCGGCGTAAATTTCGCTCGAGCAAACAATTTTTGTGATTTTATTAATAAATATAATTTTGTCAGGAAATTGCGAAAAATGTTTTCAGAAATCTAATTACAATGTGTGAAATTTTCATATTTTTAATAAAGAGGAAATAACCTTGTTAAACGTGTCAAATCAGGCCTAAAGTATGAATTTCCTTAATCAAAAAATTAGTTTTTAACAATTAGAATATAAGCGACGCTTATCAAGCGTACAAAAAAAGATTTTTTCTATAAAATAGAATTACAGGCTATTGATTTCTTATCATTCAGAACTTCGAAATTTTTTAAAATTTCACAAGAGTTCAAATTCATGGGAATTTTATTTCAAGTTTCTACAAAACCCAGATTTTGTTTGTCACATTAATCTTCATCTAATTTATTTTCTTCAATTAAAACTTATCTAGGAGTTTATTTACTTAAAAGTCTATCATCTTCTCCAACTCTATTAAGAATGATACTTGAGACTCAAATTGAAAGTGCAATATTAGTGAAGGCTACAAAATTAAAGAATTAATAACAATCTATAGAAGTTTCTTGTTGAACCTTTATTGGTTAACCCAGAAATCAACTCTGATATTTTTTTTCAAAGATATTTTTATAGTTATACTAAAAAAACTTTCAGAACCAATAAATAGCTTATTTATATCATAGACAGATGGTATTATTAATATTGGTGCAAGAACAAAGATTGAAGTCGGTGAGAGAGAACCTGAGAATAGCGACAAGTCGCAGATGACCAAGGGGCCAATGGATTCATGGAGGTGGACGGCGAGACATTATCAATGAGGAGACAATCGCCAAAGAAGCAATAATCATATAAGCCATTTTTGTATGATAAAATAAATCGCTGTGTTTGACTACGGAAAAAGAAATCTTGAGTTATAACGAGCAGCTAAATTTTTTTGTGGAAGTGGACAGTCGAGTGGAAAGTTTGGTAGTAAAATACATGGTGGAAAAAAAGTTTCGTCATCAGAACTGGTCATAAATCTTTAGAATTCATTTTCAAGCCTGGCAATTTGTCGAAGAGAGTCACTGAGAGGATAGCACGTAACATGACTGAGATCAGAGGGATTACTAATCATGTGATTGACGCTTTCTCAAGGTTTTTTCGGTCAGAATGCGCCAAAGTCAGTGATGGAAGTTAAAAATAACTTCTAGGCATGACTAATCAATTTACTCTCGCATGATATATATGAGGTAACAAGGGACTCTATCAGTATTATAACGAAGAAATAACTGCGCAAAAAATATTTTCCAGAGAGCATTCTTGACTTCCTCAATCGAACATTGAATAGTCTAATTAACATTTTAGCCAAACATTTTAAAAACCAACTCATTAACTTGGCATTTAATAAACATCAAGCGTGATAAAGTTTTTCCTAAGGAACACAAGAAGCAACTAGATGCTCGGCAATTAGTTAAAAGCGTTTGTCTTTGATCTCAATACACAAATCCTCATATGGAATTAAAGAAAACAAAACCTGGTTCAATAAAAGTCAATGATTTACATGAATTGATAGGAGTTTCTCAGGAATAAAGTACATGAATCTTTTATTTTTCTGCAAATTTAATCTTCTTGCAACAGGAAATTTTATTTTCTATGCGTGGAAATTAAATCGAATGTATTGAAAATAATCCTGTGATCATTTGTTTATCTAATTTCATATAAAATGTATGTAGTCAGAATAAATTTATTTCAAATCAAGACAGCTGATACCGTTAGAATACCTAATAAATATAATAATAATTTGATGAAAAATATAATATCTAAAAATATAGAATATTTTCCTAATCGCATAACTACAGCATGTAATAAAGTAATTCCAGTGAAAAATAAAAATTCAAATTACAAGTCTAAATAAATAATATTTTTAATTAAAATTATTTCTGCTACTACTTAAAATTGATTTAGTAATTGTAGTTATTGGGGGGGGGGAACTGTTTCTCTCAAAACAACTCCTGAGAATACTTTCTATTCTAATAAGCACCATAAATCAAGGAATTTCGCCATAGTGGTCCTCTTCCTGATAAGATTCGGCGTAAACAAGTAAGAGACTCAATTAGGGACCAAGATCTGTATTAGGAATAGATTTCAGGAATTTTAATTACGAAATGTCATACAAGTTATCCAACAGTTTAGGTCTTAGGGTTCTTCAAATTCCGAAAATTCCCCAATCACCACAATTTGACTTAAGATATAAAAAAAATTTTTATAAAATGAGTTCTGATTTGTTTTTTTTGTATAGAAATCCTAAAAGATTTTAATCAAATAATAATTATTCCCTAGAGTTAAATACTCTCTAAGCAATATATCTCCCTGGTAGGTTGACAAAATTAATCCTTGATCTATTATAATTATAATTATCAAAGCTTGAAGAACGATAAAGATCCTGGGTACCCTTAGAGATGGTTCTTGCGAAGAAGAAGGTATCAAATTTCGGTACCTTTCGAATTTTTCAGACGTATCCGAATCTGGATTATCTGAAGAATCCTTGTGTAAGATAATTCGGGTAAACTCTGAAAACGATTTTTTCAAAGTCGTAAAGATGGAATTTTGACGCCGAATCGAAATTTTAAAAATTCCATCATGTAAGAGCTCTTGATGCAAAATTGAGATTTTTGTAGAAATCATAAATTCCCTACATCATACACAAACAAAATTTCAATAAAAACTAGTAAAAGTAGATTTAATTGGAATATAACCAAGCTTTTTCCAAAGCCCCTTCCAGGTTACAAGCGTCTCCTCCACTGAAGAAGGTGCTTGACTATCTCAGTACCAAAACGTCTGGAAGAGGCTTTGCAAAAAGATTGGTAATATTCCAATTAAATCTGTTTTTACTAATTTCTATTGATGATTTCACATTCCATCATGGAAAAAAACAGTTTTCATATAAACCAACTTTAGTATTTTGTTTTAAAGATTACTAAAATCATCTAAAGGAAAGAAATTAGATCTCTATTTCCTAGTAAGAATATTAATAAAAATTGGGCGATCATTTGAAAAAATATTGAATTTTTGAGACACGCTTTTGAATAATACTAGAAACTCATTTAATGTCCAACATAATTAGGAGTTTATTGATAAAGTTTCATTGAAAAATTTAGAATTTTTCAAAATAAATGAGACAATACGAAATAAGGCTTAGAATTGATAAAATTTTAACAAAAGAATTATATTTTAAAGAGATATGTACATTTCGCCAGGTCTCGTCAGTCTCAATTCCTGGTTCAATATTTAATAAAAATTGTTATAATGAATTGTCTATGAATGAAATCGTGAAAATTTTCTTGAGTAACTCTAATTGATGAAAAACCAAAAAACTTTTCTAGTATTCAGGTAGAAAAGAAAAATTAAAAATCAATTGGGCCATGGTAGTTCTAAATTGTGTGTGTAGTTCTTTTGAATACACAGATTTGGATCTTCCCTCATAATGTAAAACTTTTCTCTGATTTTGAGGTCCGTCAGTTGATCGCTTGAATTTTTAAATATAATTCTGAAGTTGCTTTCGTTGGCCTCACACCCGCATCTATCAATGTGTTTCCTAATTGACGAACTATTCTTGTTCAAATGTTCATTGATCCTAATCGCTAACCTTCTCTGCGTTCGACCTATATACCTAGCTCCACATGATGCCTCGAAGCGATAAATGAGATTTGACTGTTCCGATTCTTTCAGCTTGTCTTTGAGTTGAAATCTGAATAGACTTGTAGTTTTGTATACAACCTTCAATTGTATATCATTGTAATGTTCATTTACAAGTGAATTCAGTTTTCTCCTTAGTTCATAGCTGAATCCATCCCCTTTAAAGTTTAACTTCATGTAGATAGGGATAGTTCCTTCAGTTTGTTCTTGTTCTACCGGTTGAGTTGCTTCATCTTCTAAAGCTTTTTCTACGTATTTCTGAACAAATCTTTCAGGGTATCCATTATCTTTCAGTCTTTTTCTGATTCCATTAATCTCATTCAATACTTCTTCTTCACTCACTATTCTCTTGGTCCTTTTCACAAGTCCTATTATTAATCCTGATTTATAACTCTTAGGACAATAACTCGAGAAGTGTAAGTACTTTCCTGTGTCTGTTTTCTTCCTATGTATGGTTCTTCCTATGCCCCCATCTGGTTTCTTTGTCAACTTTACATCTAAGAAACTTATCGAATCTTCTATTTCTTGTTCCTTCGTGAATTTGATGTTCGGATGGATTAAGTTCATTTCACTGAAGAATTTCTCGGTGGAAGCTTCTTGTTTCATGACAATGAACGTATCATCTACATATCTAACGTACAAATCAGTGTATCCCTCTATTAAATTTTCCATTCTATTCTTCTCCAAGTATCCTAAGAAAATTTCCGTCCGTTGTTAGCAGATAACAATAACAATATATAACAATTTTTATTAAATATTGAACCAGGAATTGAGACTGACGAGACCTGGCGAAATGTACATATCTCTTTAAAATATAATTCTTTTGTTAAAATTTTAATTGATGAATATTTCCAGTTATCCGGACGTATATGAAAATGTACGTTTATTTTTATCTAATTAGAATTGATAGTTCTACCGGGAAAATCGGTGCGAAAATGAAATTAAGCAGTACGCGGCGTAGGTAACCTAGTAAGAAAATAAAAATTATTTGAAATAAAAATAAAATAATATCGAGTTCAAGAGTTTCCATTAATACCTGCAAATTTATCTCTAATGTTCCTGAATAATCAATAAATTTATTTGAATCTATATACAAATTTGCTTTATTGATGTCTATCCTCAAATTCCTATTTAAATAGGAACATAAATCCATATGCTGTCCATTGTATCATATTTGTATTAGAGATTTTCTAGAGTCTTGAATTAAAGAGGTTAGGTATAGTTAAGTCATTCATAGTAGCATTTGCCAGAAAGTACAATACTGTATTATAAAATTGGAAAACAAAAAATATCGACGTCAGCGGAAACAGCATGAGAGCAGGAAAAAAGATTTCTGTGCATCTTGTATGGAGATGAATTTTGCAAAACATCTTTGTATCAAATTAAAAGTTAATATTTTGCTGTTCGAATGTTGAGAAAGTTTTGTGTTCTTTTAAGTAGGGCAAACAGAAAAAGACAGTTTATTGAATGAAATTTTTTTTCAGGCAAAATTCCAGAAAAAACGCAAATATAAATTTCAGCTTAAATTAAATGATTTATCAGTGGTCTATCGCACTTTGCATTAAGATCATCCAATGAATTAAATAGTTAGAACCTCTGCAACTGATTAGTTATAATTTTCAAATATTGATATGAACCAAGATTTTCTCTAGCTTTGAAAAGTACAGGGAAGTTTCAATAAAATTTTATTTTAGCTAGGATTTCTGATAAAATTCTTGAATATTTTAATGCAAAAAAGGCTTTTTGAGATGTAAATTCAAAAAGGCATCAACTCTTGAGCCTGACGATCAGGAGATTTTTTAACAAAATTTTCATTAATCCCTGTATTAGTCTATGGACAAAAAAGGGATTTGGTTGCCATACCTATAAGGTCTGTGTGTTAAAATTTTGAATATAAGGTACAGCTATTCTCGATGAATTTGGAAATTCGTGATTTTTACAAAAATCTTATTTTTTTATCAAGGTGTCGACATTTTTGAAAGATTTTTTAGTAACTGATTCAAAATGTACACTTTTACTGATTATAGAAAAAATTTTGAAATGATCCTAGTTTATCCAAGCTTATTTCCAAGCAGTAAAAATGATCGAAAAATAGGAAGTAGACTTTCGCACGTGAATGGAGAGTTTTTATCAAAAAATGAATGAGAGTAAATATTTTCTTTGTGATCCTGAAAAATAACGTTTGATTCCTCTCAGACCTTGAAATCAACAAAAATTTTCAACTCAAATTTAAAAAAATTAAAAAATCGCGCCATCTCTAATTTTAAAATGTCTCTAAAATTTTTCAAAAAACTTTTCTTCTTATATAATCAGTAAAAGTGTACATTTTTAATCTGTTGCCAAAAAATCTTTCAAAAATCTCGACACCTTGATAAAAAAATGAGATTTTTGTAAACATCACGAATTCCCAAATTCATCGAGAATAGCTTTATATTAGAATAAATTCTTTTTTTATTGCCCCATCTAAATTATTTCATTCTTGATAATTTTCGTTTAAATTTCTCATTTATTCATCCATTTTCGACATTGATTGAATAGCATAATAGTTTACCCTAGATGCATAATAATTACAAATTTAGTATTGGCTTGACAACAGCTTATTGGATTAAATGATGTTCAAAATAATGATTTAAGTGAAAGTATTTATTCAATCATTTTCTATTTAATCGGAATTTATTAAACCAATTAATTTGGTTAATAAACCGATAATTATCAATTAATACAGATAAATTTGCTCTAAGCTGAGCTACACGTTTTTTAGGATCTTTTAAATAGAATGATTTTATGATAAACAAAGTTTAATCAATAAATACAGTGTTGATATTATTTTTGGTTTTTATTAATTTTCCCCCAAAATAATTTTTATATCAAAGTTCCGTGCTGAAAAATATCTCAAATTCTAGTTCTAAATTCGATTGGAAAATGAAATGAGTTGATTGAACAGATCAGAAAATAATTATTATCGATTTTTATCGTGAACGTGAACATAGTTGACCTTACTAATTAGACCCTTTCTAGACCCTTGTAATCTCTGCTCTACAGAAGTTAATTGAGGATAATTATGGTGTGTGAAATATTGAAAAGTGAATGACTTATTGAAAAAAGAAGAGATTTTTTTCTTTTTTTTGAAGATTAACTCTACATCACATCTTTAAGACTTTGCAAAAATTACTTAAATCCTATTGTTTTTTCATTTGGTAAAAATGAAATTTCTCTTATTTTTCTTGAATATAACAAATTTGATAGGTCAAAAAACGTTTTAAATATGAAAATTTTCCCAATTTTGTTCATCTTATTCCAGAAGCATGGAAAGGTATTTTGAAGCGAAATTTGGTGGGATAATATAAAAATACTTGAAGATTAAATTTATCAAATCGATGGACGATTGAAGCAATTTTACAAAATTTCGCTATTCTATTACTTAGTACGATGTATCTCACATAAAAATTTTATGATAAAAGGCAAATTTATCCCACATATTTTGTAAATATTCCCAGCTCCACTAGACTTTTTGCAATTAACCCCAATTAAACTGAGTAAATTTTTCATTTTGTTAATTGTAATACAAACTCATTGTCTCTATTGTAACCAGTACACATAATTCAAATCGATAATTCGTAAAATATAACTCTAATGAGTATTTTCTGTTGTAACGTTTAGATAAAAAAACATGACTTTTCTCAAATCAATAGTAAATATTCAGACTAAAACACTTGATTAAAACGTGATGAGTACCGAAACGTCTGGAAGGTCTGATTAATTCTGTTTTAATAATATTTATTGAAGATTTCAGATCCCATCATGGAACAAATCAATTTTCCTTTAGATGAATGATGTCTGAAGAAGTCTTGCAATTAGTAAGCTATTCATTACAGAAAAATTTTTAAAGTCGAGTCAATATATTTAATGACAAAGCAAAGAAATTGATTTTTGTCTCAATAACCCAAAAGATATGACGATAATAGTGTACTATTCAAATGAAACGTCAATGGATGCCTATCAAAAGATCAATAGAAATCCATCTTAACCTTCTTTTTGGCATAAATGCAATTATCAATTAATTCAGATGATCATCATCGTAAGAATGAATTCTATAATGAGAATAAAAAAGGAATCCATATCATCTTAACGTACACAGTACGTGGGTATAGATTCTTCAATGAAATTATCTCTGTGATAATGATAAAATTCTTCTCATTAATCAAAGCACTCTGATTGGTTTTCATTGTTTTACGAAAAAAATTTAAAATCAAATGTGCTTAATATGGGGGCTTAGGTATTAACTTATACTTAAATATATGTCTGAAAGTCCTGAAGACTATCTAAAGCTAGTTGACGTGAAGATGAGAATTAACTTTTTTTTAATGAAACTCAATATTTTTCTTCGGAAATTCAGCAAAAAAATTATTTTTCAGTGTCAATAATAAAATAAGCCGATAAGTTGGGAAATTTTTTTAAAAAATTACGAAAAAATTCAATCTGACCAAAATTAGGCCGTTTTTCGAATTTCCACTTTTTCAATTTTCGAATCCAAAATTTTTATCGATTTCAAAGATTTGAAGCAGTTAAATTCCTCAAATTTTTGAAGAGGATTAAAATTTTGGATTTAAATGCAGATATTCAAGATCATTATTAGATAAAGATTTCGAATTTGGCTGTAGAAATTCGTCATTATTATTGAGAATCCAAAATTTTCAATTTATCGATTATCACGAAAAAGGATAATACAAAATTTAAAAGTTTAACTTTTTCTTGAAAACTGTAGATTCCTCTTTATCTCCACGGCCCAATTCGAGAAAAAAAATTTAGAAAAAAAATCAATTTTTAAGGAAAATACGGTAATTTTAAATCTTGAAGTAGCGCCAGATTCACATATTTTTTGACTTTGATTTGAAATTTTTTGTTGATTTCAATGTGAGAGAGTGATCAAAAGTGGATTTTTAGGATCAAAATAAGACAAAAAAACCGATTATCATCATTAAAATTTTGTTAAATTCTTAATTTTCTGGGATCTTGAAATATCAAATTTCATCGACTTTCAAGTAGGCAAAATGGTGAAAAATTCAAAATTTGACTTTAACACGATTATGGGGTGATTCTCAAAACCATACTCAGTATATTTGATTTCTTTGACTAATTGTGATCCTAAAAATCCACTTTTGATCACTCTCTCACATTAAAATCGGCAAAAAATTTCAACTCAAAGTTCAAAAAAATGGGAATTTGGCGCTAGTTCAAGATTTAAAATTTACCGTATTTTCCTTAAAAATTGATATTTCTAAATTTTTTTCTCCGTATGGTGAAAGAGGGCCTCATAATCTAGATTCCAAAAAATCTTGATCAAATTCGATTTCTGGATGAAAAAATTGAAAATTTTGTAAAAATCATAAATTCCCATCTTCATATTAACTAGGTGTATAATTTTTTTACTTACTTTCAGAAGAAAAATATTGAATTAAAAAAAAAGTAAATTCTCATCTTCATGTCAATTAGGTTTAAAAGAATAAAAGAATTTCATTTAGAAAAATATAAATTTCGCCAGGTCTTAATAATCGAATCTCTCATCGAACAAATTCGTAATAAGTAAAGCTTCAAAAATATATGAATTAGAAGTAGATTTTTCAAATCTCCCAGTCTAATTCAGTTTCTTGAAATGCTTCTAATAATGTATATTTATAAAACATAATAAATCTAAATCTTTTATTCACTTGTGACCTAAATAAGGTAAATTTTTTTACATTAACTTCAATAGAGCGGATAATTTCTCAGTTCTTATTTTATTAGAATATTTTTCTACAAAAAGTTTTTCTTTAAGTGTAATTATTCATGTAATAAAAATATGAAAAATCAAACAGGAACCTAAAAATCCTCAGATAACAAAGTTCACTTGTAAGTAATCAGATAATTTTTTTGCTATTGAACGCCTAAAAATAGAACTTCAGGTCTAATATGTCACTACTTTGAAACAATTCGAAATATTTCACACCACTGAATAATTTTTACGATCGAGCATTTCAAAATTACCAAAATTGAATTCCTGAAATCTACTCCTAATTTAATCGTTTAGGCTATCTTCACTGCAGTGAAAAATTTTAAAACGTTAAAACTGGTATATAAAGGAATGATTTTTTCACAAAAACAATTTCCTTAACTGTAAGTTAGCTTGAAGCACTCTAAAACATAAGGCATGATGAAAGCATCAAAATACTCAAGAGGTGCTAAACAAAGTTTTTCATCATCTTCAAATTTTAGTTAGCCCTCATTTAAATGATCGCTAGGCAATAATAAAACAATTATTATTATTGCATTTTATAACTTTAAGTGCAGCACCACTAAGAACCCACTTGAGTAAATGTCTTGTCAGGAGTATTTTTGTTTCTTTAATAACATCAATAACATAAAGGAGAAAGTAGTTTCAGTTTTAGAGAAATGAATAAATTAAATTAAAAATTCTGTTATTCGTTATAGAAAAGCTCGGAAGAATTTAAAACAATAATTTCTGTCATTTACAGTTAGTATAGAAGGAATGTGCAGAGGAAATTTTTAACTTTTTTACCATTGAATTTTTCCAAAACAAAAATTTTTAGTTATTACTAGGAACTATGTGAATCGTGTATTTGTGTCTGATTTTTTAGATAAATGAAATTATAGAGACTTCAACTAACTTAATAGTATTTGGAAGGAAAAAGTTGCCGTATTTCCTCAAAGATATAATTGTACACCTGACCTGGAGTCATGCTGAAACAAAATACACTTGACCAGGAAATTATTTGGAGTTTTAAATCAAAATTCATAAAGGATTTGAGTCGACATTTTCTTCCATATGTATCATCAGCCTACAAAAGGCTTTTATGAACGTGTCTGAAGAAACAATACTAACTAAGACGTATGACTCATTGTTTGTTTTGGGGGTAAACGTCAAGTCCTCAATGTAGGAAGCAAAAACCAAAATATTGAGATTTATTTTTTATCAAGAAATTAAAAAATAGTTCAACTTAGATTTTAAATAAAACTAATACGTTAGATTGAAATCTCTTGATGTACCAGATGGTTGGGAAGAGAAAAAACTGCTCTTTTAAATGGTATAAATTTCATCAAAATTCGTTTTTTCGAACAAAAATACTGGAATGGGGTTACTTCCAAGTAGTCGTGATATTTTACAATACATTTTCAAAAGGGTAATTTTCCACATAGAGTACACAGGTCGTACTGTAAAGATTTTTTGATGAATAAAGTTTTATTTTCGCCAGTTCTCTTTAGACCATACACCGTCTACAGATATATAATAATAAGCCAAATTTTTTTCAGCCTCAATTATTGTTTTAAAGATAATCGAAAACTAATCATTTTTTCCTATAAAACCATAGGTTTTCGAGTTTATTCTGATTTACACGCGCCAAGATTATTTCAATGAATTTTATAACGAAAAATGAGAAAATAAAGATTTTTCAATAGTTTTTGAAAAAATTCGGGTAAAATTCGGGTAAAATTTGAGTCTTTTTAACCTGTTGAGAGAAATTCTTAAGAAACTAAGAGGTTTTTGTATATCAGAAAATTTGTATTTTTAAAAATATATTTTTTTCTGTTAAAACATCAATATATATCTGATTAAAGCATGGAACATTATCGAGCATTTTATTACCCTTATATGAATATTTTTACATGAAATAATCTTGAAAAAATTTAGATCTAGCCAATAGCATCGTTTCATCAGGGGTCAACCAATTGGACCTGAGTGTGATCATACTCCTGGACTTGTGAGGAATACACCTATTTTCTAATCTATCATCCTTTCCTCTGTTTCTCGTTTTTTTGTTTCGCCCAGATGATATGGAGAGCACACTCAGCTCTTTTTGGTAGACCTCTGATGGATAAATGATATTGGCTAGACCTAAATGTTAACAAGATTATTTTATATGTATAAATATATATCTGTTTAAATTACACTCTTACAAATTCTCGATATTTGAAAGACCATTTAGAAACTTCAAAATTTAAACACTTTTACTTTCCTCATTTTTTTCATTCCCTAAAGAAAATGATTGAACTATTCAATAAATACAAAAAAATTCATACGCTGATGTCAAAAACTAGAAAATATCTCATCAATACATGCGAGTTTAAATTTGAATAGGAATAGAGAAAATTTTGGATAACTGTCGATCATCAATCAATCACTCCTTCACTCTTCATATTTTTCAATAATCTAAATCGATAAAGTGAGACTGTAAAAGACACCTTTGAAGAATCGATCCTCATCAAAGTTATCTGAATTGCCAGTATTCATTTTTTTATAGCCAGTAATAATTGGAAAAGATTAAAGACATATTCTCAAACTATATGTATAAAAATAAATTTTACTTAATGTTAACTGAAGTAGAGTCTGAAGAGACCCGTCTAATGATGGTACCCGTCTAGTATGATTTCGAATATGTAAATATATTCAACTTATAATTAATATGACTATTGTTATTGTATTTATAAATTCAAATACTACATAAATTGAGATGGATTGAGATGAAATGATGAACCATTTGGTCGGTCTATTCTGATTGGTTGTTGTGATAAAGCAATGTGATAGGCTAACAGTTTTGGTATAATACACAGACGAGAAAGGGCTGAGATGATATCTCGATTCTTTACGTGTTAAATTGACTGTATAGCGTTCATCACGTTTAGAAGCCAATAATAACTTTCAATATTTTAACACTGTAAAATGACTGAAGAAGCTAAGAAAAATTTCTAGGAAGTCCTTTGACGTTAAAATGTTGATTTTTGGTGAGAATTTTCTAGAAGCTTAAATGATCTTTCACATTTTTATTTTGTTTACTTTTAAGTAAGTGATAAAAGATTACTTTGGTAAATTACCATTAAAATGTTCAAATCATAAATCATTATCTTCAAATTTTAAAAATTCAAATTTCTTAAATAATTTTTAAGACATTATATTTTTATGAGGCTCTAATCATAACTATATGCTAACTAAGATTTAAAATTTCAAGTCTACAACATCAAGTTGATGATGATATTTGTGATAATTTAAGAAGATGGTGAATTTGACATTACGGAAGGAAGAAATAATCTGATAAAAACTTTTTTCCTGACAGTTCTGTCCTTATTTGCTTAATATTTCACTATAATATTCTAATTTTTCATCCATTAACAGATAACTGTTTTCCCAAATACCAAATAATTCACGTTTATTTTTTTAATGCCTTAAAGATTTTTATTAATTTACGATTCATTTAAGATAACTTCGATAAAGGATTCAATTATTATTAGGCCGGTAAAAAATGGAAATTTTCTAATTTTAGACAGAATAAACAGCTCATTTTAGTTCTAATGATATTCACAGTTTCGATTAATATTGTTTTATAAGCGAGATAAAATGTCGATAAGAGTCGATATTTTAACTTGGTCAATCCCTGCTTCAATCCCTTAAATTCATCTACTGTAAAGAATCTTCTCAGACAATTCCTAGTTTCAATTCCATCCAATGAGAATAAAGAAACCAATTTTATAGTATTTTTTTATTTACTGGCATAAATAATGCCTACTCTCAAGTGGTTAGTATGTTTGGAGCGGACTTTCTCAGTGCTGAAGCATGTTCTAAAAATAAATTCAAGACTGGCAATCTAAAAATGCGATTTTATAATGCTATTAAATCATGTTTTCTATTTAAGATGAATACATTTTATGTAATTTTAATTTAACTAGGAAAAATTTCGATTTTATGTCGATTTCATAAGCTCAAAATTATACCGGCCTAATTATAGAATTTATTACAAAATTTTTCTAATTTTCTAGGAATTTTCTTCAGTATGTGAAAAAATACTCAATTTTTACTATGAGCAATATTTTTATTCAAAATGTAGCAAAAACAATTCAAAAATCTTAATTTTGTCCTTTCTCGTAGTAAAATTCATTGAAAAAATCTTGGCACGTGTTCAAAAAATTTTCATTTTCAATCGTATATCAGAACAAAGTTGAAACGTATGGTTTAATACGAAAAATATCTTTGCGACTATCTTCAAAAGTTGAAAAATTTGGCCTTCTCTAATGAAGATAGGAATTTATGATTTTTACAAAATTCTGAATTTTTTCATCAAGAAATCGAATTTGATCAAGACTTTTTGGAATCTACACCTTGTTAATATGAAGATGGAAATTTTCGGCACTAACTCGATATTTGAAATAATTGCTATAATTTTCATGAAAAATTTATTTTCTTCGTATGAATGTGAGTCTCAGGATCTACAAAGAAGATTCCAAAAAGTTTTCAATTAAAGTTATATTTACTAGAAGTATATATTTGAAAAACTTTAAATCCTTTTCATTCTCACTGAATTCTTTAAATAATTCAAATTTTAAAATCCCAAAAAAACGAATCTATCTATTAGTTTTTACATTAGATGTATTATATAGATACACCAAGATAAATTAAGATGAATGAGATTCTAGTATTTCTTGGTAGTGATCGGAATATAGATCACAATTAGAAAAAGATGAGTCCATTCAATTGTAAAACAATTTCTAGAACTAATTCAAAGTTGATTGATTCTTACAAGTTGTCGTGATTCTACCTAAAGGAGAAAAGAAAAATAAATTAAACAAAAAAAATAATTTCCATTAAGCCTATTACCATAGACTTAATTTCCCAATAGACCTTTTAATATCACGTAAGAAACTAATTTTGGAATACAGATGTTCCAGATAGTTGAGTACCTAGTTACCGAAAAGCTTTTAATCTCAATCCTTTAAAATAACTCTAACCTGTACAAGTAAAAAGATTAACTGAATTGCCCAGAAGTCTTGAGAATATCTAGAGTAACAAGGTTAACTCTAATATATATTATTTATATTATACATAAAGGAAAATTTTCTTGCTAAATAACTTTTGCTATCATACGATCCTGAATAATGCCTCAGTATGCCGATAGAAAGAAGCCTCCCAATTAGCCAACTATCAGCCTTATCTAGAACCGCCGATGGATTCTAATCTCTAATGAGACTTCTGCTAGTATTTATTCTACAGTAGCTTTAGTCAAACCTCAAATGCATAACTGACAAAGAAACTTTAATTAGATTCCACACATCCAAAGATCAAGTGAGAACTTATGCAATAGTTTCACCCTCATTGGAGATTGTTAGAAGTTTTTATAAATCTCACACAAAAAAATATTGAAACTATAAACTATAATTATACTTATAATAAGTTCTCGCTTTATATTGGGATGCCTGAAATATAATGTAAGTCTCTTTATTGGTTACTCATCTGAGCTACTGTTTTTGAATTCAAATTTTTCAGACTTTAAGGTCCATAGAAAATGCCGAGACTCGCCTGACAATAAACAAAAATCTTATCATAACTTTTAGAAAATAATTGTTTCTGAACAAAGTATTCATCATAAATACGGTCTTTCATTCTCAGATATCAATTTCAAAATCAAATCGTTTCTTTTTCAACAGTTTATGCATTCTTGGAAAGTTTTTCAATTATTTTAAACAAAATATCATACATTTGCTATTGCCAAATAGGGGTTTGATACCACTTATGGTTGCACTGGGGTGGAGCTAGTCTCAATCAAATTCCTTCTGGATCGCTAAATGGAAGGGTTTTATTTGGGAATTTTTTGATTGTTGTAACGCTGGTGTTTTTTACTTAGATTAATCCACATCATCAGTTGGTGTTAAATATCAAGTTAATCCCGAACCCTGTAAGGTACGTATGCAAGTGTGTGATACAAGAGATGTCGTAGCAATGTGAGGGAGATCTAGAACAGAAAGTCTAAGATCTGGTGACCCTTTTTCAAGAAGAACCTACGAGACCATTGGTACAGCTTTCATCTTGCTGCCAAGTACTAATGATCCCAAAAGAACTTCTTC
This sequence comes from Gyrodactylus bullatarudis, assembly GCA_012064415.1. Lineage (NCBI taxonomy): Eukaryota > Metazoa > Platyhelminthes > Monogenea > Gyrodactylidea > Gyrodactylidae > Gyrodactylus > Gyrodactylus bullatarudis. The sequence goes on along the minus strand of SSNU01000060.1, from coordinate 646,202 downwards.
AATCGTATCAGTATATCGCAGGTGTATTTGGCATGCTAAGACAACATGCCCCCGCCCTATGACGCACACCATCAGAGTTTTGAACGCAGCTGTGAATGACGCTGAATAGATTACCCAGCGTGGAACATTGATGTATTCCTTCAACCGTAGTCATATTAATATACGTTTTTTGTAAGGAATATGTAAAAGCTGTTATTAGGAAGCAACAGACCATTATTTAATCAAGATTCTTACTTATAAGAAGTACAGTATAAAAAAACTATTATTGATCTACTTGATTTTTATCCTATTTTCGATAAGATGCCAGTCAATATTGACTTTTTATTTCACGAAAGAGAGAATAGAAAACTCGAGGAAAACGATTATTCCCCTTGAGAGACTACTGAAATCTATTAACTGCCCGTTGGCAATAAGAAATAAATTATATAATGGATATTTGCCAATTTAAACTATCAGGTTTACTCGCCTTTTCTAGACGTAATGGAATTCTATCAAAGCTTGATCAAAATAATTCATCACTTACAAAACAATAATTAAAATCACTGATTATTATTATTATTATGCCAAAGGCGAATTCAAAGAATGCAATATTGTTGTGAAATACATAAAGGAAAAATTTAAAGGTAGTTAACATCAAGGTGGAAGTTTATGATTTTTTCAAAATGCTCAAGAAAACGAGTTTGATTGGAATTTTAGATGATGAGGCCCACATTCACTATATGGAGATAAAAAAGATATGTTGAAAAAGGTGGAAATTTGGCTCTTTTCGTTAATTTTATAACAATTCATTGGCTCATACCAATTGTGAATTTAGAAAAATATTTGTCTACAATTTGTACCTGTCTATTAATAAGAAAAATATTAAGATTTTTTTAGAATTTGTCAATACAACTGAAATCAGCATATTTCTGAGGTTTTTAAACATCGTCTCATCATGAAAATATTGAAATTTTTATAGTGAATTCAAACCTTCATATGAATTATCAGACTGAGCTTTAACTATATTGACAAAAAATCCACTTTTTATAAACACCCTGGTTAAAACCTAGTTTCTCTGTTATTATCGGTGAAATTAGAACAGAACCGCTATTCAATGTTGAAAAGTCTTTTTGCTCTCAGTTTCTCGTTCCTGTTTCTAAATTTTACCTCGAGCTTTTTACGGTTTTCTAGCTCAGATCTGAATAGAAAACTCGCACCGTATAAAAGATAGCCAAAGATGAGGCAAATTCATGGAATGGAGAAGAAGATTGACGCCAAATTTAACCAGCTGATCCAAAAGTCACTATAAGAAAGACTTTATCCATCATTTCATTTGAACTTAAATGACACGTGTGAAAAAAATTTCTAAGCAAGATGAGGTTAATGAATTCAGAATCATTAAAAAACAAAGCAAAATATTTCTTTTATTCTTTCTTGCATCTTTTTTTTAGAAAAATACTCCAAAACTTAATGCTTCTCATATGAAGTTTCTTTGATCTTCCTTTTTGATCATCATTCTTCCCAATCCTAACGAATCCCTTGTTATCTATGACTAGCCATATACGAGAGCTGAAAATCGTTTGATAAAAATTCAATTTAGTCTTAGGTTAGTATCGCAAACTTTTTCATTAAGCCTTTTCTGGATGAAGTTTTGTTTTTTATTAGAGAAATTAGAGAATAACTAACACTAGGAGGAATATTTATTAGAGATAGATTTTGTAAATTATCGATTTCTTGCCTGGCTCAGAATCTGAATGGCCTCTTCAGGAGAATTCGGATGATGTATAAAGCATATGGTCCGAAATCTATTTATGAACTGCTTGCAATAGAAACAATGATTTTGTATAAAAATTAACGTGTTAAAAAATTTGCTGAATTTGATTTCAGTCATTTTTCTCACGATAGAAGCTGTACAAAATAAATTTAACCTTTTTTCTCTCAATCATTCTCAATATATATTATTTGTGAAATAAGTCTTATGGGTCAACTATTTCTATCAAAAACCCCTAAATCTTCGATGACTAATTGAAAGCAATAAATTTGGGAGATTTTTACTAAAAAATGGAACTTTGACACTTAGTAATATTGCCACTTTAATAGAAAATAATTTTGAATAAAAATTTATATAATTCGAACCACAAAATGAAATTGAACATACAGTTGTAACTCTATAAAAAATGTAATAAACCTATCCCTATCCTATCTGCCCCTATTTAGTTGAGTAAAATAATGTATAGCTACTATAAAGTAGGCTTATAAGTGTCAAACTTTCCATTTTCTGCTGATTCTTTCTATCTTATAAAAATACCATATTCGTTCATTTCTTGTCCCATAAAACACTCCTAAACATTGGAACGGTTTTGATTTTGGATTAAAAATGTTTTTTCTCTTTTTGGTCCTGGAATTTGTATTAGAATTGAAAAATCTATCCCTAACATATATCCGCTTATTTTTCATTGATTTCCTAAAAAATGAGGAATTCTGCATTTTGGGTCGAAAAACCTAATGTCTTCCACAAATTTTTTATATTTCTAGTACAGTATTCTTTGATAGTTGATATCAGCAATATAATATCCCATCAATATTATAATTTAGATTTACTTTAAATAAACACTGATTGTTTGTAGATTTTCATTCGAATTTACTGGGTTTTCATATAAATCAATGTATCAAATCGTTGTTTGGTCCTCCAGAAAGAGAGAACCGAAAAAGATGAAGCTACAATTATCAATATTATTTAGTAATTCTCAGTCAAGATTGAATTCAAAATGGAAATATTTATCAATGTTTAAAATATTTATTTGTCAAATTTAAAAATATTTTTGTTGTGGCCTTAAATTCTGCGACAACATGGTTTGACTTATATAATATTCAGTGAATATTATTCACCAATATTCCCGATTCCTATTTTCAAGCTTAATTTTGTGAAATATCTGTTTTTCAATATTGCGGATGTTATCTCATCAACGAAAGAAATTGAGAAAAATATGCAATCCCTTATTTTTCTTATTCAGATTAAAGACTATTTTTCTGTTCAAGAGTGATAAAATCTGAATATTGGTTGGTTGTTTATTCTGATATCTCACATGAATTATATTATGTTTTCACTGAATAAATACACTTGAAGCTATTTTCACTTGGGAAAAAACCCGTCCAATAAAAGTATTTAGATTAGAAGATCGAAAAGGTGAAAACGTATGGAATTTCCTCAAAACTGTAAAATTATCATTCATCATTTAATTTCAGAAACCTGTAGAAGACGAGAATTTAATATTTCTAAATATCCCATTAGGAAATCAGTCAATAAGATGTCAAGTTAAAAAAAAAACCTTCAGAGAAATGTTTAATCTGACAAAAATTAGCCCATTTCGTAACATTGAAAGTACCCCAATCTTTCACATTTTTAACCTTTTAACCCAAAATTTTTATCGATATTGAAGATTTGAAACAATTTTGGCTGATATTTGAGATGAAGATTAGACAGAAAGTTCAAATTCGTCATTAATGTGGGAAATAAAACCATCAGAGTTTTTTGATTATCTCGAGGGAAAATGAATTTTAAGAAGTTTAACTTTTTTCTCGGGTATGGCAAGTTTCTCTAAGCACCTATGGTCAATTTCAGATTCTTTGAAATCGTTAAAAAAGTGGAGAATTTGGCGCATTCCTCAAAATCATAGTATAATTTATAAATTATAATTAAGGCCAGATTGAATTTCTTTATATTCCAATTATTCATGGGCTCTTCTCAAAAAATTCTCTGAAATTCCAGAGAAAATATTGAGGTTATTTGAAAATAGTAAATTCTCACTTTCAGTCAGAGGTTCTATTATTCTTAAAAATTTGTTTTTGTTCAACAACGAATTCAATATCAGTGTGAAAACCGATCCGAAAACAAAAAGTGTATCAATCTAACACAATCTTACTGAAAAATTACCTAGGTAAAAAGTGTGATATTTAATCTATCTTTTCATTCTTTATAATGATTCTCTTGGGATATATTAATTAGAAATTTTGTGAATGATTTCTTTCCAAGTTATTTTTTCTTTTTGAAATTTCTCAATGGATTACCACGAAGGATTACTTGATTTCTTATGCTTGGGTAGTTTTTTTGTTTCAATTACATTGAATAATTTATTTTTCGGATGTAATTTGGAAAGAATTACTACAGCTGAATAAAAAAAGCTTTTTAAAACTAAATTTCACGACCATTTCTACTCATACAAATTACTACTTATAAGTAGTAATTAGTACTTATTAGTAGTGGAAATTCGACTGTTAGAATATTAAAAAAAATTTCTTCATGAGCTCGTGAATGGAGATATTCTGAAGGCAAACTATTGAAAAAAAATTTCAAATTCGTATATTCCTCTTATTCGAATTTTGAATTGAAATTATTAGTGATCAAAAGTTGTACAAAAAATTTCGAGAGATCTTGGACCAGTACAAAGATCATTAATTTGAGAGCAGCAGCACCTTAAGATGATATTTTTTCTTTCACTGTTATCCTTGCAGCTTATTTAAAGTTGAGATTTTTTTCAAAAGCTCATAATTGTTGAGAAGTTATCCAATATTGCATAGGTGGACGTAAAAGATATAGATCTGGACTACCACAAAGATTCAACTGGAGATTTTGATTTGCCCTCTCTTTGAGCCCATATTTTGTCATTCTAATCATCATCAATGTATGAATATATGTGCTGCAGAGTAAAGAGAGGTAAATTTTTTAACATCCGGATGTGCAGAGCTCATTTTAAAAAGAATTTTTCAATGTAAAAAACATGTATTTTAAATTATGATTGAAAATGTCGGTTTTTGAATTAGCTCCAACAATTTTCATTGAATTCAATAGATTAAAATGTAACCTTTGAGCCATTTGAATGTATTTTCAAATAGAAATAAGTTTGTGAGGTATTTTTTAATCAGCACTGCATATTCTAGTGAAAAATTCCGATTATTTCTGGATACGTTAAAGTTGTTGGGAAAAATGGGATTTTAAGGTATCAAAGTATAAAAAAATTGGAATTAAAATTTTATAAATGGCATTGCAGCCGAAATATTGTTCAAAAAATAGTTTTTGACTCCCCCTACTACAGAGTATGCTGAAATTCGACTCAAATTTCAGAGTGATTTAATTCAGCCATGAAAGCTCAATGAAACCCAAAACTTGAAATTTATTTGAAAATACACTGTTAAAGAATATGCATTTTCCAGAGAACAACCTTTAAATTAGGTTTTGCCTTAGAAATGACCCTCTTTTGAGCCCGAAATTGCTAAAATTTTATCTGATGAAATCACTTCAAGAACTCATTCAAAAATTCCTTTTTTTTCTTTGATCTCCATGATGAGTGGGTTCTCAAAAAATGTTCTGGAAAATTTTCATTACTTCACAATCAATTATTGTTGCTTAATAAGTGATACAGTTAGTTCTATACATTTCTGTTATTAATGGAGCTAGATTAATGGAAAAAAAGGTTTAGAAGCAAGAGTATAGTGATATTAGCCAAAATACAAATTTTTATTATTTTATTGTGAAGTTCAAGCCTTATTTAACGCTTAAGAACACATGAGGTTCTAAAAATATTTTTGAAAATTAAGGGTCGTACTCATGAGTAATCATGTAGAAATATTTCGATCGATTATTTTTCGGATAATACATTTCCTAGGAATATTAGTGTATCATCAAAAATTCATTAATGGTATTATTTAAGCTTTCTAATTGGCTAAACTTTGAGAAAGAGGTCAGTTGGTTAATTTTTCATCTATTCAACTTTCCACTATCAAAGATGTTTTTCAAATCGTAAATGGATCATCCTAATCTCTCTCTTTATAGGTTAGCGTGTAGTTGAACTACTGATTTCGCAATAGTTTCGATTTCTTTGTCCAAATTATTATTTCCATCAATTTGAAGGCATCTGATGCAGTATGGCCGATGCTATAGTTAAAGTAAATAATGGCCCAAATTTGTGCCTCTCTGTGAAAATTCATGTCTATATCACGTATATTTTAAAACTAAACAGATTATCAGATATAAATAACAGATATATATATTCGTTCGTTCTCCAATCTTCCTTATGAGTATAGACTCCAGTAATAATAAGATATAAATGAATTCTACAGTGTTTCCTGAATCTTTATGTTTAAACCTAGTTGACATGAAGATGAGAATTTACTATTTTTACATAAGATTCGGTATTTTCTCCGGATTATCAGAAAAAAATAATTTTTTGAATTCTAATTTTGGAATGAGCTAATAAGATGTGGATATTCGAAAAAAATTCAATCTGACCAAAATTAGACCAATTTTTCGAATTTCGAAAATGCACCAAATTTCCACTTTTTCAACTTTTGAAACCAAAATATTTATCGATTTCGATGATTCGAAGCAGTTAAGTGATGATATTTGGGATCAACATTAGACAAAGAATTCGAATTCACCTGTAGAAGTTCATCATTACTGTGGTAAATCGAAAAAATTTGAATTTATCGATTATCATGATGGAGAATGATCAAAAATTTAAAAGTTTAACTTTTTCTTGAAAAACAGTAGAATCCTTTCTTCCTTCACGGCCCAATTCGAGTTCTTTGTCTAATGTTGATCCCTAATATCATCACTTAACCCTCGCTCTGGATATGGGGGTCTATACACCCCCATTTGTATTGAAACTCTCATAAGCACAATTGAATATCCAGAGCGAGGGTTAACTGCTTCGAATAATCGAAATCGATAAAAATTTTCGGTTCGAAAGTTGAAAAAGTGAAAATTTGGTGCATTTTTGAAATTCAAAAAAACGGCCTAGTTTTGGTCAGATTGAATTTTTTTCGAATATCCACATCTTATTAGCTCATTTCGTTTTAGAATCCAAAAAATTATTTTTCTATGTGAATCCAGAAAAAAATATCGGATTTTTTGTAAAAATAGTAAATTCTCTTCTTCATGTCAACTAGCTTTATATTTATTGCTTTAAAAACAGATTCAAAATCAAATGTTGAAAAATTCTCCGAGAACTTTTCACAAAACCTAATGTTGAACTCATTATAGTTGTGAACCAAAATTAAATTTGAAAAATTCTATAGAGGATCCTAGTACAGGTGAAAACCGTGTTTGAGGAGTATAGATTTACACCTCCATTCATTGTACTTTGTAGTAGGTCTATTGAGGTTTATTAGAGGCTTAATTTTTTGAAGAGTTAGTCTAGGTATCTGGAGAGGATTTTCGAATTTTTTTATGTTTGCAATAGTTTTAACTCAAAGTCTAAAAGTTTTCAAAGAAATTTAAAGGTTTTCCCCAATTTCTCTTTTATAGTTTTCTTGCAACATTTAAGTTGTACTTTTTACTTTTGATAAACTTCCGTTCTAAACAACAAAATGCCTTAGTAAATCTATAAACTAAGTAACAGAATTACTTTCACTATTCCACTACATCTTTCTCAGGGCCTTCTGATCCACCCCATAGCTAAAACAGAGAAAAATGTATGTAGATACGAATACATATTCTCTTATCGGAAAAAAATGTATATATCTCATGTATACGTCTCTAAGAAATGAAATTTTCAAAATTACTATAATTACATTTTTTAATGAAAAAAAATTCTTGAAAAGGACAATAATTTATTCTGAGAACTTATCTTTAAAAATTTTAAATATTTTCTCATGTCTGTATCGAATGTAATCTGGTTTGAAAACCTTGATTTAAATGATGCGATTTGTAGCAATTCAAAAATTGAGGTAGTAGTGAACTGGCCGAAAGATTAATGATCAGAGAACTTGTCTACATTTATTTCGTTCTAGGTAATTAGGTGATATATCGTCTTATTTGGTAATGAATTAGCCAATGGTGCTGAATGTGCTGATATGCCACCGTGACTAGTATGAAAGAGACCTTAAGAGCATTTAGAAATAATCCAAGTATCTTTGGTAGATAGTGGATTGAGCATTGGACTACAATGCGAGAGGTCCTAGGTTCAAATCCCAGGTTGTGGCATACCAACGAGTTCAAAAGTGGTCGAAACGTGCGTGTATGTCTACTTAAGATGTATACTTGGATTATTTCTAAATGCTCTGAGACCTGTAACATTCAGCGACATGGGCCTAATCCATTACCAAATAAGACGAAATTGTGGGATATATTACCTAAGCACCTAGAACGAAATAATTGTAAGTATGGGTCCTACACTATTACATTGTTAGAGATCTGCTTTTCTTATCAAGGTGTTCTCTTTCAGGCAGATTTTATAAAATTTTATTGATTATTTTCTGCTAACCCAATGACTCCGAAAAAATAATTCTTAGAGGCATAATCCATTAAGTTCCGGTCAAAATTTTTGAAAATGATTTTTCTTTATATTCGAGAGTAATTGACATTACTTAAATTCTACTATACTGTATTTCGGTATAATTTTATGTTTTACTGACAGTGAAAAGAGATTCTAAGCTCTTGTCTTTGAATGTAGACTTAAGTAGTTTTACTTTTAAACAAGATTTTTTATCCATCAAAATTAATCTGAGTTTTCAGTTATAATGGGGACAGTCAAAAAGATGAATTCTGTGGATCCCCCTTCAACGTCAATTCTTTATGAACCAAATTATTTCTTTTTCATCACACAAATCAGAAAATTTGTAACCTTATTAAACTGATTACGCTGATTTCGAATCTGAATTTTTTATAACCACCTTATTATTTAATAGAGGTTAAAGTTGGTATTTTTTGGCTCTAAAACCAGAGTAAATTTTGTCTTAGATTAAACCTTTTCCAATAGATGATATCTATACAATAAAATAATTCAAGAAACTACATTTGAACTTCACGGTTGGCTTGTACATCTAAACAGCTTCCAAGATGGTTTATTTATGGCTTTCAAAAATTCGAAAAATTATTGCTTTTTGGCTTTCAATTGACATTTAAGATAGATAGGAGAATCATTAAAACTTATTCAGAACCTACAAGTGCTACACATTACAAGAACTACCTTAAAAGTTTCACAAATTTTTAAAAATATCCCTGATAAACAATAGTGTTTATTAAACATAAATTTCATTCACAAACTAATAATCCAAAAATATGCATTTGCTAAGTTCCAGCGTAGTTACAAATCAAGTTCTGGTTTCTAATTGGCAAAAGAGATGAAATCTTTACGATACTTACTATGATATTTCCATCTCAATCTAAATTCAAATTGCAAATTTTATGGGTTTTCCTGAAGAGTTTGTTTAGAAGATGAATAACATTTTCAAGTAGAAGAATTTTTTTATTATTTATCACTCTTCTTGGATTCTTCTATAAATTTGAATCATTTAAAATTACAGTACAGTAGTTAGGTTTATCAAATTTTTTCTCTATCAGAAAGTTTTTTTTCTATTTTGAGAAATTCCATCGCTGACTTAACTCCTAAAGCCCTTATTATTATTTCTATCACAATTTATTTTAGCGACTCATTATTACCCATTTCAATCTCAGAAAATACTTCGTGAACCACCCATTTGATAGGGAATACGCAAAGATCTTGGCTCTATCATTCGTCAAACTAGGGCTATACTAAATCAAAAATGTTTAAAACTTTTTTCAAAGTCATAGATAAAAAGTAAGAGGACCAATTAATCATCCCTGTAGAATTCGAATATGTAATCGCTTGAATTCTATCTGCTAAATCTTTCAAGATCGCCAATGTCTTGAAAAAATAATTTTGATACAAATAATTTAAATGCAAATTTCTTCCTGTTCCAAAGAGAGTTTAAACCATTACTAAAGACTATCAAAGCTTTGCATAGCCGATGCGGTTAAAATAATTTCAAATCCTTTTTAAACTTGATTTAAAAATATGAGTTAAATATAAAAGAAGCCCCTATATTTAAAAAACCAATTATTCCCAGTCTAATAGCATTTTGTAAATTTCTTGAGTAGTCTTGAACATTTAATTTTTAAACCAATACATTTAAATTCTTTTAAATAATCTTTAGATCTCTCTTGTTTGGCACAAACTCAAACATTTCTTTTTCCTTGACAAAGATTATTGACGTTCAACAATTTTCGACAATGATGTTATACAACGATTTTATTTCAGCGGTTTTAAAGATTTAACACCCTTATACAGTATTAAATGGCTTATTTTAGTTTTATAAGGTCTTAACCCTTTCAGTGCCAATGGACATGTATGTCCATTTTTCAATATTTTCGAACCTTTGTAACTCAATTAGTTTGGCAGATTTTTGGATCAATTAAAGTTTGAATTGAAGCTCAAAATTTGAGTTTTATTGAGAAATATTCTCGGCGTCGAAAGGGTTATTTCAATTTATTTTAAAACTAATTTTCACAAATAATAACATGATCTTTACATGGGAAAACATTGTATTTTGAACAATTTTGTTTTGTCTGAGGTTTTTGGACAAATCGTACACCTGTTTTTAGCATGAAAACTCACCGCAAGGGATTCGTTTTCATTTCATCAATGTTAAGAAGCCCTTAGTCTCTTTTTCATTCAGAAAAATTATTGGAAAACAAGAGGGGAAAATTTTCTATAGATAAGCCAAATTAAATGATAACAAGGTGTTTCTTAAAATCTCAACATTCAAGTATATTTGATTTTCTTATTGAGCTATACAATCTTAAAAAACAACTTTTGGTCACTCTCTTACTTTAGGATCGAAAATTTTTCCAACTCAATGTTTAAGAAAAATGAAAATTCAAAAACAATCCGTATTTTTTGAAATTATTCTAGAAAACCAAAGAAGACAACCTTAAAATATGACGCAACATAAAAAATCAAACAGACTGAAATTGTGATACGCTGATTTTCGTTTTTTCGTCAAAACTATCGGTCGTTAGAGTCTTTTTTTGAGATTTTATGTTACTAATATGTTACTTGAAACAATAACATAGTTGTCAGTTGTAACTTGCAAATATAAACTTCAAATTAATGAACTACTAAAGTTAAGTTACTAAACTCAAGAATAACTGTAACTTTTTTCAATTATTTTACGCTACGAGAACAAATTTGAGAAAAAATATATAGCTTCAAGTTTCAATTGGAATAATAACTTAAGTATAATCACTGAATTCTCTGAGTATAAGTTATGGAAGATTCGAAATTTCTCAGTTTTTCCATGTCATTTTGAGATTGATTTTTGGGATATAATTATTTTCTGTCAAATTTTAATTAAATTTCTTCCTTATAGTATGGAAAATTCTGTTGAAGGAACCTTACCTTTTGCATTTTTCATGAAAATTAATCATCCCCTAATAGATAGATGAAGACCATATGGTATTGCCATTTATTTCACGAAAAGCTAACTAAGACCTAAGTAATTGAATTTTTGTACTCAAAATTTGAGACAAAACTTAATTTTTGATACAATCTGAGATTATTTCACGGAAGTTTGGCAGAAATTTTAACTATAAAAAACTCACCAGGTGAATTTATAAAATTGATGAAATTAATTCCTTTGACACGAAACTCTTCATCCTTAAGTTTTGTATAGCTGATAAGTATTGAGTTATTCTGTTTTAACCTTTCACGAGCTTCCATTTCATTCGACGACCACTGGGAACATTCATCTGGGAGTTTTATATTTGGACAGCAATAGTTCAGCATTTTATGTGTATAGTTCCACATAATTCCATGCGTCATATTATGGTCGGCATCAAAACTGATAAAAGGTTGATGAGGCCAACATTGAAATTCGATTTGGTTCCTCTTATCTATAAGACAATTATTATCTGATGGGATTGTAAAAGTCATTTGCTCATTGGAAAGTTGAAGAAAAATTAGTAGAAGTATTATTATAAAAATTAACATAACTAAATATTGATAATGACTCTTTGATCTTTTGCCGGTGATTTCAAGTCATGTCAAATATTTTTACTACCCTCAGTGTGATATAAGGTGTTCTTAAATATTTTTTGCCCAAATCAGGATATTCTCATTTTATTGGACAAAACTAATGACCAATCAGAATTGGCTTTGGAAAAAATAGAAATCATGAATCATTGGATATTATCCAATGGATAAAGTTCCTATGATGATGATTATTTAAATTCTTCATAGTAGATTAAAATTTTATTTATTTGATAAACCCATAACTTTCTTGCAAAAATTGAATGATCAATGTAGTTACGTGAAAACTGCATTTAATTGATAATATCCATTGGATATCCACTGGATACTAATTACAGAAACACGAATAGGATATAATTTTCATGTATTCCGCAATTTAACCGTAAACGTAGAAAAAATAATAAGTCATTATAATAGGGACTTGAAACAATAACATAGTTGTCAGTTGTAACTTGCAAATATAAACTTCAAATTAATGAACTACTAAAGTTAAGTTACTAAACTCAAGAATAATAATCAAGTAATTGTTTAAATAATGATAATTTATAGTAGTAGTTTAGTTGATAGTTTATTAATCTAAAATTTATGTTCTAAATTATTTTTTTAATTTTAAATTTTAAAATCAAGCATAACGTGAAAACTTTTAATACACTCAACTTTTCAGTTTATCGTTATTTGTTTGAAAATACAAAATTTTTAAAAATGGTATGTTATTTATGTTCACCTGAATCCGTAATTTTTTAGCCACAAAACGAGCATATCGAACTTCACAGAAAACGTCATGGTTACAGACTTGATCACTTTGAGAGAAAGTTAGTTAATATATCATTTTAAAAATAGACGTAAAAAGGAGGCTCGTGAGCCACACACGCGTAGCCAAAAGGCTAAAAAGCTTCGCGGTCTAAAGGCTAAACTATACAATAAGGAACGATTTAAAGAGAAGGTTCAGATGAAAAAGACTTTGAAAATGCATGAAGCTCAAAATGTTAAACAGAAAGCTTCAGAGTCAGATGTCTTGGGAGAAAAACCAACTTATCTTATCGATAGAGAAGAACAGAACAACTCAAAAATACTTTCTAATTCTATCAAACAAAAACGTGCTAATAAAGCTGGCAAATGGGAGGTCCCCCTTCCTAAAGTTCGGGCTATACCTGAATCAGAAGCTTTCAAAGTAGTCAAAACAGGCAAATCTAAAAGGAAAGCTTGGAAGAGGCTCGTGACCAAAATGTGCTTCGTTGGAGATAATTTCACCAGAAAACCACCTAAACTCGAACGATTTATTCGTCCAATGGGTTTACGTATTAAAAAAGCCAACGTCACTCATCCCGAATTAAAAACTACTTTCTACCTTCCTATAATTGGAGTAAAAAAGAATCCTTCTTCTCAAATGTACACATCATTAGGAGTTATCACGAAGGGTACTGTTATTGAAGTCAATGTTAGCGAACTGGGTCTCGTGACACCTGGGGGCAAGGTTATCTGGGGTAAATACGCTCAAGTAACCAATAATCCTGAAAATGAAGGTTGTGTTAATGCAGTACTAATTGTTTAAATAAATATCATTAATTAAAAGACGAAATGTTTTTAAGAGAAGTTGATAGATATATTTCTAAATTAACCCTTGTTCTAATCAGTGCTTAACCAGTTTAGGATATGTGTAATGCTCATTTCCATCACCAGGCATGTCGCGAATCATCTAGTTAAAAGATTATAGATTCTGCTTACCATTGGAGCGAAATATTTTCTCTCTTCGTTGATCTTAAAAAGACCAAAAACTGTAAATAACGGCAACAACGCTTTGATGAGCTTGTAAAACCTAAGGGTTAAAAATCAAAACCAACCTAGATTGTGTTCCAAAGTGCACGTCTACAAGATGATCATCTCTACCAGTTTCCCAATAGAGTTCCCAGAACATGGGTAGAGGTTCATTAAAATCTCTTTTATGAGGATAATAATCGTAGTGGTCAAAGGGATCTCTATGTTTTAAGTTTATATGCTCAAGCATTGGATAGTCGCCTGGTGCATTGCCATCATTCGGATAGGGCTTATAGTCCTCAGGTATGAGATTATATTTCTTAGCAGCAGCCAACCTCTCTTCTTCAGTTACAGGATAGGGACCTGGCTTCCAGTCAATATGATAATCTTAAAGGTTTATATAATAAAAACTTAGTTACATCCTGCATTTCTGACAGGTAATTTAAAGCATTGAGATCCTCTAGTTAGCTTCAATAGAGACTTCATCTCAGAGGATTTATAAAAATATTTTGAAAAATAGGCTTAAAAGTATTTTTGGCTAAGCTAATTATGTCTGATTGTTTGAATTGCCATCTGTTTTAAATTAATGACCTATAATCGCGGAGTTATCCGAATTTTACTCCTAGGAGAAGGTGAATATCTTATAATAATTGCATATTTTCATAGAAAATGTCGGTAAAACCACTCTGATTCAATCTCTTGTCAATGAGGAGTTTTCGAGTCAAGTAAGATTCTGGATGTTATAATCTTTAGGTTCCAGCCCAAGCCAAAGAAATTACAATTCCAGCTGAAATAACTCCAGAACGCGTTCCCACGACAATAGTTGATTTTTCTTTAAGAGTTAGCAATACAGAGACACTCCTCGAGGAAATCACAAATGCTGGTGTTATTTGTCTGGTTTATGATGTTAGCGAAGAAGAGAGTTTTGAAAAAGTTGGTTGAATATTTTTAGAATATCTTATTTTTATATCAAATTCTCTTTTATAGTTATCTGAATACTGGCTTCCTTTAATTCGTAAAGCTCTAAATTCAAAGGAGAATAAAATTCCTATCATTTTGGTCGGAAATAAACTAGATCTTATTAGCCAACACAATATGGAATCTATGATCTCGTTAATGAATCAAAATAATGAAATCGAGACTTGCATTGATGTGAGTTCAAATTTGCTTATAAATAATCTGTTTATCATTTAACTAAATAAATTCAGTGTTCAGCTAAAAATCTTATCAATTTGACTGAGATGTTTTGGTTTGCTCAAAAAGCGGTATTATATCCAACTGCTCCATTGTACACATCAGAAAAGAAAGAAGTAAGTAAAGTCAATCTTGAATTATAATTGATAAATATTATCTTTATTTTCAGTTAACACCGAAATGCATATCTGCCTTGAGTAGAATTTTTCGTATCAGCGATACTGACAATGATGGTTATTTATCAGATAAAGAACTCGGTGCTTTTCAAGAAAAATGTTTTGCTATCCCTTTACCAAGTCAAAGTCTCCATGACGTTAAAAAATTGATCAGAGATTCTTGTCCCGGTGGGCTGACGATTAATGGTGTTAGTCTCAAAGGATTCCTTTATCTTCATTTATCCCTGATTATGAACAGTCGTCAGGAAACCACTTGGACCGTTTTACGCCAATTTGGTTACGATAATCAACTAAAATTATCCAAAGATTTTTTACACCCCCAGTGAGTTAACTTGTGTTCATACTATCAAATTAAAATATTTAAACTTTCTAAAGTCTCTCTGTTCCGCCTGGATGCTCCACTGAAATATCTCCGATTGGCCATATTTTCCTTAGGAATCTATTCAACAAATTTGATATGGTAATTTTTATACATCGTTATTTACCATTTTTATGTATTATTTATCGATATTTATTTATTAGGACCAAGATAGTTGTTTACGAGAATTTGAATTGCAAAATTTATTTTCCACTTGCTCATCTCCTACGATTGATTCTATGATAAAAAACATTGGCAAGAGCGTGGAAACTAATGCCAAGGGCTGGGTCACTCGACAGGGTTTCATTGCTTACTGGGAGTTAGTTTTTCTTGACTTGAATATTTTTGCCTATTATATTATTAACATAATTTAAAATAAACTTTGAAGATTAATGGCATACTTTCGACCCAAAGTTGCCCTGGAGTATCTCGCATATCTCGGTTTTACATATCAGTCCTCAATAGTGGATACCTTGACAAGTGAAACAAGTAGTGGACTACGAATTGATGCAGACGATCCTCCTGGTGGTAGAGTGTACAATTCTGGAAAATCTAGTTCAGCTGACATAACTACGGTTGCACAGGTTGCTGCCAAAAATCTCTTACGCAGCATCCATGTAACAGGCGAAAAGCGAATTGACATAATTAAAAGGCATACTAATCGTAAAGTATTCTATTGTCGAGTCTATGGAGGAAAAGAAGTTGGCAAGGTAAACTCATCAAGATAATTATCCTTGAGAATTAGATTTAATTTTTTTCCACATTTCCTTCATACATGTTGTGGCTAATTCGTAATGAATTTCTAACTCGTATGATTTATAAATGTTACAGGGAAAATGGGAAATCAATGAGTGGATAGAAATAAATAGCATAAACGATAGGAGTCTTAATGCTTTCAGTACGAATTAGTAGGGATTGCTCTGCTAATTGATACTGACATCTGCCCTTTCAGTACGAATTAACTGCAACATATATACCTTTTGCAGTTCATTAAGCAGGATATGAAAAACAATAAGGAAATAGTGCAATTCATTAAGAAAAATTTAACTTTTATTTCAACCTAATAATTCTTTATGAATCAAGAAGGCTAGATTTTCAACAGATTTTCCTTAATGATCTTTTTTAACGAACTGCAAAAGGTATAGAATGGAGATGTGGCCTATTTATCTGTTTCATATCTAAGCAATACTTATGAATTATTGATTAAACTCAGATTGGACTTTTCATACAGAATATACATTTTTATCATTTTCAAAATTTGCAGAAACAATTTTTTTCACAAGAATTTACCAACTACTAGCCACTGGTGAATGAAGCAAAATAATTAATTAATTTTCAATAATGTGAAATCAATAATTATTGATTTTATCTTTCTTATTTTCAGACATGTTTCCTCCAAGGTCTCCTTCATCGAAGCATCAAAGGTATAGACGGACTCGCAATCGGTGGCATATCCAACGATGACCAGGGCTGGGCAGCTGCTTCCGGTGTCTCTGTTTATGGTCAGCCAAGAACTCTTTTAATGCAGGAAATCTCTGAAGCAGATGGTGAGCTTATGTCAGATGCTGAAGCTCTCGAAGCTGACGTTGCCTGTTTCATTTATGATTCTACTGACAAGAATTCATTCAAATATGTCGCTAACATATTTCTTGTAAGTGTTTTATCTTTACTTTATTCAATCGATTATAAGCGTTTAATCAAGTTTTTCAAGATAATGGCCATCGAAGAGACTAGATTTTTTCCATCTTTCATAATACTTGCTCAAGTTAGTATTTTTTCGAAATCAGACTACGAAATCTACTTTAACCAGTTGAAGGAAAAGATTTTAAAAAGATATCGCATTTTTTAAATTTCGAGTTGACGCCAAATTTCTAATATTTTCGAACTTTGAGCTAGAAAATTCTTCTAAGTGGCAGGGTGATCGAAAAATATTTTTTAGGATTATTATTTCCATTCAATTCAAAAAGCAACCATTTTTGAAAAATCTTTGATCGTTGAAATTTCAATGATTTCGAGTAGTGATATTGATCAAGAAATCAAAGTTAGAAAGTTAATTTAATCATATTTTAATATATCAAGAATTTTTACAATTGTACAAGTGTCCCGTGTATATTTATTGCCGGTAAAGCTGACCAACCCAGTGTTCCTCAGAATTATCATGTTGATCCATTTGAATTCACCTCCAAGTACAACCTACAAGATCCTGAACCATTCAGTAGTCTTGATATTAATATGCAAACCTCAAATCTTTTATACTCCAACATTTCCCGGATGGGCAATAACTCATCGAATTCATCTGGACGTAGATCAGCCTCAAGTCGTCGGAGTAACTCAAATAGCAGACAGGTACATATTTTTCTAATTTAGACATTATAAATATGTTTTGGTTGTTTTATCTCACATTTATTAGACTGTATAATCTATTGATTCAATCGATAAATGAAAAGAATTTTAGCATGAGTCTCTTTTTTAGCCGAGTATGCTTAATGACGATAGTGCTATATTGAGGACAGCTCGAAATTCAGAAGTAGACACTTTAGGTCCCTTGGAATCGGGTGGATTCAAAGGATCCTCACGTTACTTGGCTAACCAAACCATGACATCATACTATCCGAATATTGAAGAACCAGTTTTGGCACAAGTCCATCCTATTTATGCTAAAATTGCAACTGTTGCAAATTACCCGTAATTTTCATCTGATAAAACAGCATTCATTCTAATCATTAATCTGTTTTTTTTTTCTCTCATTCAGCCATTTAAAAGGACTCCAGTTAGCTCCTACAGACTATGGATGGAAATTCGGCATTGCTGCGACAATACTAGCTGGATTTGGATTTGTCGCATTTCGTATGGCCAAAGGTCATATCTAAGATTTTAATCAATGATAGATTTGTATACAGACATAACTATAATACATTTCAGATACAGGTTAACTTACCGGAGAGAAAAAATATATCAAACCATCCATATACATTAGATAACTTAAACCTTCTCGATTTATATAAAAGAGCCTTAGGGGTGGAGAAATTTTGAACTCTGCGTCTAAATGTTAATCAATGCTTTAATTTAGTTAGTCATTACTATTATTATTATGGAGAAAATGACGGTTTAAAAAATGCCTTTAACTTATTTCAAAATAAATAATAAATGAATTATTAATAATAAATTTATTACTGTAAAACTGGAATAACTATCCGAATCTAAATATAATTTATATATATTATTATGAAACTGTAGAATGATCAGGCATAAATCGATCTGATTGTCTACTGTGTTAGTGATACGAGAAAAATAAACTAATTATTCAATCCATTTCTCTCTACTTTGTTACTACTTGTTAGTAAATTGAAGGAATATAATCATATCAAAATATGTAATTGAGCGTGAATAAATCAGCTCCACGTCCAACTGACATGATTATAATAACAGGAACTCAACCAATCCCGTGAATTACATTCCATTTTAAACAATTAAAATGATTAAACTAGAATCTAGATTGATAGTCTTGAAATAACTGTTGTCGTTCGAGGCAAGGGGCTGTCATTGGATGGGAGTAAACAAAGAGTCATTGTACTCAAATATCTCTCGGGAAGGTCTGAGACAGAGACTCTAACCTTGCTTAAGGCTAGACAATGCTCTGCATTGTTTGATGATACAAGAAATCAAGACTGGGATGAGAATATTTCATGGCTTAATTGTCTAACGAAATCTCATCCTGTGTCATGGGAATTGTCAAAGCTAGCATTTGTAGTTCGATCAATGTGATAATACCCAATTCAGACTACAGACCCATTGTCTTTTCAACTTTTATAAAGTGATTTTGATTTGAATTTAAAATAGAATAACCAAAATTTTTAAGCATCCAAACAAAATACGGGATATTATCAAAAACTAATCATAGGGATTTATCAACCTACATTTATGTACTTTTCAAAAGTTACAAGGTCCATTCTGATATATTATCACTTCATTATTGTGCAGTTTTGTGATCACTGCTCAGTACTCTATGTGGGAAACGATAATTTATCGAAATTCCAACGAGTTACATTGGAAAATTATTTAATTGAAATACAAACTACTCCAGAGTAAATAGAAAACATATTTAATATGAAAATTCTGCTTGATAATACTTTGTGTTACAAGAAAAGGTTTCTAATTTTTTGAACGTACATAATCTGTTATATTTTTATAAATACTAGAACTGTTTGTCTATATTTTAACTTTTAATGAATGAATAAAGCATACAGATGAAGAGTCTATGTCCAATGTTTATCTTCATCATTAAAATCCTTTCAAAATGGGGAACTTTTTATGGAATGGACTGGAAAAATAAACAGAAATGCGCTTTACTGGTACCATGACTACTCAAAGTAATTGAAATTCTCAGCTTCCGAAATTCCGACATCCGCCATACTCATCTTGAGTCTTTTGAGAATATTTTGGTGATATCTTGTCATCTCGATAGCCATAATAAGCTGACCCTCCAGCATACTGTTTATGCCGGCGATGTTGGTATGTACTGGATTTGTCTATTTTGCATGCACTCAGCATACTTCCCATAGTAATAGTTCGCAAGAACAAAACCTAAATGTCGTTGTCAGTTAGAGAAAGAAAAGAACTTTTCAAATAAAATCACCATTTTTATACCCGAGCTTAAATTTGTTCATTTGAGATAAAATAAAGTCAAATGTAAGAACATTAAATGCGTGGATGGTGTAAATTAAATCATACTCGATTTTCAATGTTGCACCATGTGAGGAAACCATACTTTACTTTAAACAAAGTTTTTTTCAATCCTCGCTTTAATCAAATGAACAAGAAATTATTCTAGGTGTTTTTTGAGTTAATTTCTTCTCTGAGAAAAAATGAAGCTAATTGATATGAAGTTGGAAATCTATAATTTTTACAGAAATCTCGATTTTTTCATCAAAAATTCGAACTTGTTAAAGATTTTTGGAATCCTACTCTTGTTGTCCACTTTTACCATTTGAAGATTGAAAATTTAAATTTCCAAATTTGCGGCAATATTGAGAAATGAATAGGAAAAGATGGAATCTGACGTTTCGGTACTGAGATAGTCAAGAACCTTCTTCAATGGATGAGACTCCTGTAACCTGAACTCTCTTCAATTCTAACTAAAAACCTTAGTATTTCTATTGGTCCAGATCTGAAAAACCATTCAAAATTAAATAAACCTTGAAACCAATCAGTCATGACTGTCTCTTCACTTCTTAATACATTGTTAGGAAACTCTTCTGGATACTTTTTCTCCATAAAGATTTTCTTTAAAGTGTCTTTTTCTTCTGTAAGACATTCATCTGAAACTATTCTTTCTTATCTGTTAAATAAGGATTTAACCAATGTTAGATTTTTAATTACGAGATTTAGCACTAGCTCCGAACTCAAAGTCAATGTTTACAAAAGTTTCATACACTGCCCTTATCTTTGGTTTAACTATTGAATCCACTAAAAAGATCGAGAGAATCCAATACAGATTCCTCACCTCATGTACAACCATTAAGTCCACTTGTGCAAGTCTCAGTAGGGGTATAAAGGAATGTTTTATTGGTTCATTATTGCAATGAAGAATATGAAAGGTATGTTGATCACTCTGTTTGCAGTAGTTCCATGGGTATTAGTAGATAGTGACCAAAACCTCTTACTAGTTGATGAGACCCAGAAGATGTCTTGTTAACCTTTAGGGCAACATGTGAATACCAATTTCCCAAATCTCATGTAAATTCTGAAGATTTCTATCTACAGTTTGCATTTCTCCAATGACTTATTCCTGAGGACGAAGATCTCTTCAGAAACTTATATATTTTTTTATTATCAGTTTAATAAATATATATTTCTATCCCAAAAATTCGCATGTTAATTCCTGAATTTGAGCCAAAATTCAATAAAATTTCACAAATGAAAAAATAAACATTTATTAGAGCTGCGAGAAAATAAAACGTCTATTATTTATAATTGTCGAGAACATCATAACAATGCCCAATTGATTGTTTGCCAATTTATATTCTTCTAATCCTGAACATATTCCAATTTGTTGCATATTAAGACTCATAAGGGGTCCACCAGAATCTCCAGAATCAGTAAACTGTTCGACATTTTTCAAATGACTTCCAACGCATATATTATTTCCATTAAGATCAGTTGGGCACTTGATGACACTCGCTCGTCCTTCGTGGAGACCTCTTGCATCAGAATCTGTCTTCCAAATACCATAACCCAATAGGATCACCTTATCCCCGACTTTTGGGATCATGTAAGATAATGAAACTCTCTGGTAGAAGTGAACTTTACCGATAGCTGAATGTCTCATTTTAACCAATCCTGCATCATGTCCGTTCATGAGATTCTCAGTGCTTCCCATTTTCATCTTTTCACAGTTCTCTTGCCATTTCGGTGATAAGCTCATTGATTCAATATCATTCGAAATTTCGACATTCGATTCCCGGAATAGATGTCCAAAACCAATCTAAAAGGCTCATTGAACCATCAAGAAGAACAAACTTTTGTAAATGTTCCAGGTTCACAGACACAATGAGCTGCTGTCAAAATTACCTTGTGACTTAGAATACTTCCTGTACATGTACCGGCTTTACCGAATATCAAAACTACCCAAGGATATTTCCTAAATGTTGTAACCTGGTCGCCATTACGAACTCGCCAATCGGCTAATGTTACATTGATAATAGTGATTATTATCAATAAGATAGCTCTAGAGAGCGGTAGACCTTTTTGTGAAGGAATCATTCTCATGTTGAAGAATAAATGTATTTCTTTTTGTATTTAAATCCTTTTGAATTTGAACATGACAAAATAGGATTTCATTCAATCAATAAAAAACATTTCTATTTTAAATTATAGTAAACGCTCAATCAGATTTACACCCAAAAATTTTATCTTGATTGCCAAGGACATAACGATTCATTCAGCCAAAAAATACACTGTATTAGAGGACAATTCTATTTTTCGAATGAGCTAAATCAGATAGCCTACATTGTAAGCCCTAAAGATTCTTTAAGAACAGAGATAAAAAACCTCAAAAAAGTTAAAATAAATCTGTTTTAAAATTTATTCTATGAGCACAATTTTGGAACTCAGAAATTTAGCAAATCTTTTTGAGCGCCAATTAAGAATTGAACTGAGTCCACTCCTACACATGTTATATCGATCGACGAAGAATTTAGAGTTTAACCACTCATGAAAAAATTTAATCGGACAGCGTTTACGGGTTGTAATTCAAAAAATTTGAAACTTTTGGATTGTTTGCTATCTCAGAAATTAATGGGAATTTTTCAGATCTGAGAATCTAATCTCAGAATTTAAATCAAAATCAATTTAATTTTCCCATTTGTCTTAATTTTGAATCCCCTGGTTAAGGTTAGCTGCTTATAAAAAATTTGGTAAAACTTGCACATTTCAGGTTCTTGAATAGTTTCTTCAATGGCTAGACAGCCTCCATTCTCTCTAGCTCTAAAATTTTGTCAAATTGAAAGCAAAACGAATTATATACGAGAAAAAAATTCTAAATTGCCTCAGTAACGGCTTTTCACTGATGTAACAAGAATAGAATGATCTATCTCTTCGACTGCTGTTGACTAGGGTAAGATGAAATTTTTAACCTCATATTAGGACCAACTTTTCTGATAAAACCATCAATTCTAAGCAATATTTTGTATTGAAGCATGTGTCGAAAAGCTTACTGTTATTCATCTTCCAATAAATGGTTAAATTATAGTTTAATTTAGGGATAATTACCTAAAGGTTGTTGACCAATTGACGATTTTGATCAGGAAACACAGTAAGTTAAAAGAAATCAGTAAAAATTCATCCCCAAAAACATTTTTTGAACCCACGTTATTAATTTATTCTTAAATTCATGAACATTTTTCAATGCAATTTTTTTTAATGATTGATAAAATCTTTTACTTTTTGTAAAAACTTTGAAAATCTTTACTTTCTAAAGACTTATTGATTACTTACATAATTTAGAACAAAAGTTGACCTAATATTGTCAGATACCCTATATATTCAAGTTAAACATTTTGAAAGAGAGAAAATAAAAAATTCTAATGTTCAAGAACATCTCATTCTTGATATTATTCACAATATTTTTGATAAGTGAGTTGCGTTTTCTTGGATAACATTCCGAAATTATAGACAGCTGTCAGGCCGATTGTCCAGAAAAGGGTGAAACATGTTATGGAACAATGTTTGATAGATGTTGTAAGCTAGCTCATTGTTCTCGTAAGTACCCGATATGGCCAGGAACCTGCGAAGACTGCATCAAGGATGAGCATTTCTGCTACAAGAATACTCATTGTTGTACTGGATACTGTCATCTTTTCAAGTGTACAGTAAAACCGACATAGATTGTATTTTCGTGGGCAAATAAAAATTCTTCTGCCGACGTTTCTCTTTCATTCATAAATTAATAATCGTAAAATTATAACTAAAAGATTTTATAAGTTTTTACATCATAATTTATTAATAGAATAAAATTAATTAATTAAACACGAACTACTTATGAGTAAGTAGTAACATTAAAAAAATAATTCAATTATAATGCCATGCAGAAAATAATAGGAGGAATCGATCTGATTGGTCAAAATTTAATATACAACTTGAATAACAATTAACTTAAAAATCATGAGCTAAAAGATGATATGTAGAAAGATAAAAAAGATTTATTTTTAAAATAAGAGATAAGAGTCAAAGTGTTAGTGTTTTCCAAAGATTCAACATTAATCTGAAATAACTGGTCTTGGTTTTTCCTCATACGGCGGTACTGACCTGTTACTCATCTTTTCAATGTACATTCTCGTCGAATTTGGTATGTATTTGGGATAACTTTTTGTTTTTGCCCAGTGTGAAATAAGACAAGCAATCATAACGATAACCAGAAGAATGCATAAGATGATGATAGCTATGACGACTGGAGAGAAATGTAAATTCTATAAACATACTTATGATAATATATTTCTTTGAAATTCCTGAATTTGGAGGATCGTAGCTCGTGGTTGAGGAAGCGTAACCAAAATCATTTTCTGCTACAAGCTCGAAAGAGCCAGCTGTTTTGGTATTCCATGATAAAGTATACCAGCCTTTATAATCAGTTACATTGTATGAAAGCATATTTCTCATGTCCTTTAGGAAATAACTACTTTCAGTTTTAATACTTTTATCAGCTCTCTCCTCAACTGTCCATGTGAAAAATAATTTATCATCACTTGTTTTAGTCACTTGGAAGTTTGACGGTGGCTTCGGCGGAAATCCTATGGCTGATGAAACTGAAAGAGAATCATTATCATGTTAAATCTTACACTCTTTTACTGTGAAAGTGGAATTATCAACTTTTAAGTATATATTCATAGCAGACTTGGCGACCAGATCATCTTGTACTTCTTGTTGAGTTTTCTCATTAGTTGAAACAACTTTGACTTTAAAATCGGCAGTATTTGAGGTTCGATTAGTGCCGACAAGATTGCAAGCAATCATCTTTTCTGGATATTCGTAATAGGCTCCCATACTGCAAAATTCTCCTTGAAGATCCTTCACTAAACTAACTTGCTTAGTACTTTTTGTTTCATATGTGCTCAAGTCTATTGTGTTAAGCTGAGCATCAAGTAGTTTTGTGTTGAACTTCATTTCATAAACATTAATTGTATCTGACAAGGGGAAATTAATCATTTTAAATTACTTTAACAATGTTCAAACCTTAGTATGACTTACTATTCCAGCTATCTGAAAGATTTACATTTTATTACTGAAACAATAATTAAGAATGAATAAACTTACAGTCGTACGTTTGAATTGGGGAATAGTAAGCAGACTCAATACGAGTTTCATTCATGTAGATTCTCATCAAATCAAAAGCTCCATACTGGGATGTATCATGGGACAACTCAAAGTGATCATGAAGATTTGTTACGTTGTGAACTAGGCTAGTTCCAAGATTTAACAGGGAGTATTGTGTTCCTGGCATATCATCTGATATAGACCAGATAAAAAGTAAAACGTTTGGCTGATAATATTCTACATGAAATGTTCCATTTGAATTATAGTGGCACATTTCACTATTATAATCTAACAAAGACAGACTTGATAAGAGAAGAATAGAATTAGATGGTATGTATGTAATTCTCACATTCCGTTCCATTACGACCTAGTGGGAAATAGGTGGCTACTTCTACTGTGGTGTCATTGCCACTCAGTTTTGTCAATTCAAAAGATCCAAATAAGCTTGTATTGAATAGATATTCGTAGCCATCATGATAGCCGGTTGCATTATGGGTTGCATTTGAAAGAATGTCATGAAATAGGTAAGTAGTTTCTTGAGGATCGGCAGATATATCCCAAGTGAATAGTAGGACGTTTTTAGCATAATATACAACATGGAATGAACCACTTGAGTAGTTTTCGTTATCTTCATCTGCATATAATGAAATTTATTCAAAGTTGTATCGAATCAAAGTTTTCATGTTAGTTGATATGAAGATGGGTATTTACGAAAAAATGGCATATTTTAAATCTCGAGTTAGCACTTTATTATTGTTTCAAAATCTAGCATTTTTAAATTCTTTGTATTCCACGATCCTAAAAATTAACTTTTGATAACTCTCCCACTTTGAAATCAACAAATATATTCCCCTCATCAAAAACCGAAATTTGAGATATGAAATTCAGTTCAATTTATAGGAAAATGAACTCTTGTGACATGAATTATAATTTTTCGCACATTTATTTTTGAACATGGTAAAGTGTATTAGCATGAAAAGTTAAATGAAATCTCAAAAATGTACTTAACCCTTTCGGTGCCAATTTAGCTATATAGATACCAAGTTATTTGGCCAAAATAATTACTAATAATAATAATTACTAATGCAAGTTCATTGTGGGCTTCAATTTAAACTTAAATTGATCCAAAAACCTATCAAACTGGTAGAGTTACGAAGGTTCAAAAAAATTGGAAAATGGACATATATGTCCATCGGCATCGAAAGGGTTAGGCCTAATTAACATGAAGATGAGAATTTACTATTTTTACATAAGATTAGGTATTTTCTCCGGATTATCAGAAAAAAATAATTTTTTGAATTCTAAAACGGAATGAACTAATAAGATGTGGATATTCGAAAAAAATTCAATCTGACCAAAATTAGACCAATTTTTCGAATTTCCACTTTTTCAACTTTTGAACCCAAAATATTTATCGATTTCGATTATTCGAAGCAGTTAAGTGATGATATTAGGGATCAACATTAGACGAAGAATTCGAATTTATCTGCAGAAGTTCAGTGAAATTTGTCATTAATGTGGGAAATTTGAATATTTCGATTATCACGAAGGCAAATTATACAAAATCTTGAAGTTTTGGCTCACAGAATAAATGCATTGCACATCCCCTCATTTTTATATATTCCTCTATGTACTCTTTCGGTTGACCAGTAAAATAGAAGAGACAAAATAACCAATCAGGAAAAGGGTATTATTTTTTATCATTTAATTTCACAAGATGATGGTGTGATTCCCAAAATCAGTTTCAGCACATTTGATTCTTCTTTCCTGTCTAATCTTGATTTTTGATCCTTCTCTCACTTTGAAATCAGCAAAATATTTCAACTCAAAGTTCAAAAAATGGGAATTTTGCGCTAACTCGAGATTTGAAATGTGCCAAAAATTTTATTTGAAAATTGATTTTTTTCTTCCTTACGTGAAAGTGGGCCTCATGATAAGGATTTCAAAAAATGCTGATCAAATTCGATTTCTTGATTAAAGAATTGAGGATTTTGTAAAAATCATAAATCCCCATCTTCATATTAACTAGCTTTACATACCATTTCTGTCTCGAATTTCTTCACATACACGTCAATAGTATTTTTGTGGAATAAACAGTATCAATTATTTTAATTTTTACTTACATTCATAGCCAATTTCTTGATGCTCATAGGTATAGCCCTCTAGTGGTGAAAGATGAATGTCCAATCATTTAAAAGATTTTCTTCAACTAACTCACCAGTTTCCAAGTCATCTTCAGTTACTTCATCAACATCATCAGCTTCAAATTAATTTCCATTTATTTTAGATTTTAATTAGAATGGGCTAGAAGCTAAAAAACTCACAACTGTCATTATCTCGATCCATATGATCATCGTCATGATGCGATCTATGACCAACTAGCAATTTCAATGTAGAATTAGTTTTATTCATTAATTAAAAGAAAAAAGTCTAAATTTCAAACATATTTTATATTTATCTTAAACTCATTACTTTCTAGACCGAATGAAGGTTCGGAATCAGCGTAAAAATGAAATAATAAAAATCTTCAATCTAGGAGTAGATTTCAGGAATCCAATTTTAGCAACTACAAAATGCTTACTCTTACACGTTATTTTTTTTAGTTTAAGATAGTGTGACTACTGATAAGTGAACTCTTTTATTCTTAGGATATTTTCGTCCATAAATGATTGAACTATTTATATAAAAACAAAGCGGGATCGTTGGTGGGAAAATAATATCGAAAAATTGAAAATAAAGTATTTTTTCTGCTCTTAATTGGATTGAGAAATAATGTTCTATACACCATTAGGATTCTCTCAAGGAACTGGATTAGATTCTGGCTCAAGTTAGAAAATGGAAATAAAATAAGATCTATTGTATACTTACGTGCCACGAGACAAACTTGAGAAAAAAAATTAGATTTATTCAAATTTGATAAATAAATTTATTTCAACGCTCACATATGAGTAATAAGGTTGCTTTACTTAGATAAATTTTCATTTCTTAAAAATTCTTCGTAATAGTTTTTCCATGACAGATGAAATCAATTTATATTATTCAAAGAGTCCCTGGTGCGTATCCAAAGGCGAAAATTTTATAAAAATCAATTGTTATGATTTCCTTAATTCTTTTTATCATTTCAATGTCAGTGAGAAAGATATTATCATTATTTTATAGAATTCTAATTATTTTCATTGCCGAGATAAGATATGATGAGATCACGTATCTCACCAACTCCTTATTGTAGCAAATTACAGGTTGAGAAATTAATTTTAATTAACTTGAATCGATTTTTTCTCTTGGTTTTCACACGTTATTTCAAGCAGGGAACAATACCTTGTTTTGTAATTCTTTAGAGGAAAAGATTTCTTCAAATTCTTCTTCTGTCGATCAAAAAGGATCACGAGAAGGTTTCAAATCCTATAAAAGTCTCATTATATGGCAATGATCAGTTTCTTTTATTAACTATTCAAATTAGTTTTTTTCAGAACATAAATTAACAAGTTAATAATTACGTTGATTCCGAGTCTGAATTCAATTTTGAAAGGCAACTTATCATTAGAGATGTAACGAATTTTGACCTTTTTTTAAATCAAAGTTTTCCGTGAAATATAAATTTTGATAACAATGATGTGTGAGATCTAAAATAAATGAAAATTCGTTTGCAATCCCATGCATAGTCGTGCATTGCCCATTTTTCTTAAATTTTCTTGTAGGCTTAGTGGAATAACAAAATTTAACAGAAATGATCCTAACATGATTCTATTAATATTTTCATTGTAAAGATATTCGAAATTTTAGTAATCTAGCGGCATTTTTAAAAAAGTCTTATCTTTAAACTCGAATATTATTACAGACAAGCATTTTGATACTTGTACTTATATAAAATATAAAATAATGTTTAGAATTCATAGAATTATCATTTGAGTAGGTTTTTAAAATAGGTTGAAAAATTTGTTACATCTTTGCTCATCATTTGAAAGATAAGCGAAGTTAAATTAGGCATTTTTCACTTTTAAACCATGAGAGTTTTTATACAGGTGATTACATATTTTTTAAATCACCTTTAATGTCATAAGTTAATTGTGCAAAAGCTGCGAGTAAAGAAGAGATATGCCGAAAATTTTTAGGAAGAAACGAGAATAAGACGAAGAACCTCAAAACCTTAAGAACTGCTGATGCTTTTTCCATTTAAATCCAATTTTATGCAAGCAAAATCAAATTGTAAAACCACTTTTATTGACACTATAGAACAATGAACAACAAACAAATCAGGAAAACGCAACGGAATTTCAGATGTAACAAAAATCTCCAAAGATTTCAGCGCTAGCCATTAATTCATGAAAATATTTATTTTTATGATATGGATTCAAGGATAGATTTATTCCTAATTAGGGCAGGGGAATCAGAATTCTGAATACCGATTGAAATGATTTTTAACCTTCGATTTATCTATAAAATCGGGATACAACTTCGAAATCAAACTATTCCTACAGTTTTAATTGTGGTTTATGGAAGATTTGACAATGCACATAACTTTTTCTGCTCTTTCGTATGATGCTACTCATATTATCTAAAAAGTTTAAATAAAAATGTTTTTTATTCGGCATGCTAGGGAAATTATTTTTAATGTTTGAGATAGCCTGAAAAATTCTCTTTCCATTCATGTAAAAAGATCTATCTTAAAGATCAAAATTACTTCAAAAAATTACGAAAATATATACTCGACTCTGAGTGGTCTATAGCGACTGACCAATGAAACGACACTAGTCTTCTCCCCAAAAACCCCTATATATTAGGCATACTATCCCGATCAATATTAATCTGTTCTAATTTCAAGGGGGTTTACCTCTATTATAATCAATGCAGTAACAAATGAAATCAGATCTAGCAAACCCCAAAATTTCTTCAGATCATCAAATATCTTTTTAATTTGTTTTATCTCATCAGATCATAATGAAAATTTCACAAAGTAAATCAATTAATAAGTCTTAAAAGATCTTGAAATTGTCACGAAAATCCATATTTATTTCTCAAAAAAATCAGTGATTTTCAATTTCAGTCCAACACATCGAAGCAAAAAAACTGACTAGAGTGGATGAAAATTTCTATCGATGAAGTTCCTGGAATTATTTATCAGATTTAACATTAATCTTAAATAACTAGTCTTGGTTTTTCTTCATACGGCGGTCCTGACCTGTTACTCATTTTTTCAATTTACATTCTCGTCGAATTGACCAATGGAAAGGTACAAATTTATGCATTGTAATAGCATTTATATCGTAACCGGTGTAGAGTCTGAAGAGACCTGGCGAAATATAACGTTTATCACTATCATATACGTCTGTCTTCTCTTACCTTTCTCATGAGTTCAGAAACCAATTACAGTAATATTCTTGATGAAGTACGACAATATTATCGTAAAAATGTTTTTATTTTACCATATTTATAGAAATTTTTATTCCTTTCTTCAAGCTCAAAGAAACGTTTATTGAAAATAATTTTATAAAACTATAAACTATTTTTGAATAGCTTCAGCTCAAAGAGAACAAGTTATCTTTATGAAAATTAAATAATTGATAATTTATTGTTAATGATAATTTATGAAGAAATTCAATGTATTTCTTGGCCAACTTCATTTTTCCTTCCTGCAATCTTCTCCATGTATATTCGTGTTGTGGTTGGAACATAGTTTGGAAATTCTGTCCTTGACCATCGCAACGATAAGGCAACAAAGAGAACAAATACCAATACCACCAAGAAAATTGATATGGCCACAATTGAAGCTGAATTAATTTTTTGTTAATTTTTATTAGATACTTTAAAAAGTCACTAGGAATCTATCTTTAATTTGATGCTGAAATGTTACAAATCTTCCCTCAAAAATTTAGATGCTTTTCTTGATTTTAAATTTTTTTAAATACAAAAACGATAAGTGTCAGATGAAGTATACAAGGTGATATTCAAAGTACAGAAACACTGAGAATATGATCATAATTACAGTAAAAATATTTCTATTGAAACATCTTATTTTTATTGAAACACGAATATTTACCCCCTAATTAAGTATTATTCTAAATGTATAGAAATCACTTGCTACATTCAGATTGGTCGAGACAATATCAAGTGTTTCAATAAAAATAACATGTTTCAATAGAAATATTTTTATTGTAATATCTGGGGTAGAGAATATTTTATTATCCGATTACCAAAGACCGTGTGAATCTTTCTATTTCGATAATTTTTTTCAAGAAAAGCGGTACTTATTTTTCCTAGCTCAATGAGTCAATTCAAGATGGTAATCTACCTGAAATTTACGTACATTCTTTCGCCAAATTCCTTAAAGTTTACTAGCGGAAAACCTCTAAACTATCGAGTTACCAAAGATCGTAGAAATACAATATTCAAGATAGTGAACACTAAATCCTTTTCAAACGAATCAACTCTTTCTAATAACAAAGTTAGAAATTTTAGTTACAGTAAAGCTATTAATAGTTAATATGAAGATGGGAATTTATGATTTTTACAAAATTCTTAATTTTTTCATCAAGAAATCGAATTTGATCAAGAATTTTTGGAATCTAGATCATGAGGCCCTCATTCACGATACGGAGAGAAAAAATTTAGAAAAAATCAATTTTTATGGAAAATACGGCAAATTTTAAATCTTTAAGTAGCGCCAAATTCCCATTTTTTTTGAACTTTGAGTTGAAATTTTTTGTTGATTTCAATGTGAGAGAGTGATCAAAAGTTGAGTTTTGGGATCACAATAAGACAAAAAAACCGATAATCATCATAAAAATTTTGATAAATTCGTCATTTTCTGGGATCTTTAAATATCAAATTTCATCAACTTTCAAGTAGGATAAATTATAAAAAAATCCAAATTTGATTTTGACACGATTATGGGGTGATTCTCAAAACAAGATTCAGCATATTTAATTTGTTTGACTAACTCTAAAAATCAACTTTTGATCACTCTCTCACACTGAAATCAAAAATTTCAACTCAAAGTACAAAAAAATGGGAATTTGGCGCTACTTAAAGATTTAAAATTTGCCGTATTTTCCATAGAAATTGATTTTTTCTCTCCTTATCGTGAAAGAGGGCCTCATGATCTAGATTCCAAAAATTCTTGATCAAATTCGATTTCTTGATGAAAAAATTAAGAATTTTGTAAAAATCATAATAGCTCCTTTTCGGCCAAATTTTCATGAACTTTTTCCTTGCTACTCTTTAACAAGCCACTTAATTTTTAAAAGTTATCAAATTTTCAATGGGGGAGAGAATGAAAAATTTCATTCTTCTGTCCAATGATACCCTGCACGTTTGGAAATCTTTAAAGAAGTTATACAAAGTTTTTTCATTAGTGACTTCACTCAATTTTCCTCGATTTTGATTGGTTCATTTTTTGTTAACTATAGCTATTATAATTAAAGATTTGAGTAGAGAAATTAATCAAAGTGTGTGAACAACCAATCAGAGTTCAGAGATTTTGGATTTTAGTATCACTGAATAATCGCCATCTACCTAGACGATTTTTTTGGTTCTTGATTGAAAATTTTTGATGAATAATATTCATTGATTATTATTTTTTTGAAAATTGAATAGGTCTTACTATATGGTGAATAAATTCATAGTTGATTGAAATTTCTCACCAATTATCAGATTCTGTGTGTAGAATTTATCTTCAAAATTTAACAATCATTAGAAATAGGAAATTAGTAATAGGACTTTTTATACAACTCACCAATTTTGTTGTTCTCATCAGAGCCTGTTAGAAAAATATCAATACCTTAAGAAAATAATCCATTTCTCAAGTCTCAATGAAATCCAGATTGATTTTGTTTTCAATGAAAAAATTTTATACAACTATAGTTTCTTAAAAGCATGATAAAATAATCACGTTATGTACGTTCATATTTACAGGTAGTGTTCTTGTCTGTCCTAATTAGTTTAATTAGTGAAAGCCGAGATATTTTTCAAATTTGACATACTTAAATAAAATAAATCCCTATTAGGGTTTTACATAAATTTACAAATCTTTTCTGCAGTTTCGATTAGTTAAAATTTTCACATGGTTTCTCAAACGGTTGAAGGAAATATTGTAGCTTTAGCACCCCATCTGAAAGTTCAATCACATCATTAAAAAGAATTCGGAACGTTCCGTTTTATTGGAAATTTAGAGATAGACTCACATGATACTGGGTCAACTTTATATGAGAAAATGGAAGAATAAGTTTGTAATGGTTCTTACAAAAAACTCAAAAGATGGTTTCATAAAAACTCACTGGAATAAACCAATATTATTCCTAATAAAGTTAGCATGGTTTTCTTACTCTAATCTATTTTGATGAATTATCAATTTATCACAAAAGATGCATTTTAAATATTTCAAATAACTGTTGATGCATATTTGATTTTGATTTTTTTCTCAAAATATTTATTGACAAGATTGAAGGTTCCTGAGTTAAATTTATGGAAGCGTGTATAATACGGAAGTATAACTGAGAAAAATATTTCTGAAATCAATATCTTTATTGAGAGAATCATAATTGGTAATAATTATTCGATTTGGCGCCAGGGCGAAAATTGATACATTCCATTTTTCGATCTGTGAATATTTCAATGATTGAAAAAAAATAATACGGTAAATGCAAAAAATGTAAGATTGAATGAAATTTGGAGGTTTCTTAAAACTTAATTTTGATAAAGAAATATCGAAAAAACGTAATTTTAGATTTAAATATTTTTCTCAAAATCAATCCGAGAAATGATAGATAAAGAACAGAAAATTTTCTAAAACTCATCGCATTACCACTTTGAACTATGGACTATAAATTACGAGATGTATATTTAGAAAATTCGACTGCATTTTTAAAAGCATTTCTATTCGGAGCAGAGTTAGAAGATGATGGAATAGTGGAAATTTGCTCCACTGGTGTTAAAATTTAAATTGTTTAACCCTTAAAGTCCCATTGGGTTATTACTATCACATATCCTTCAAATGATAATATCTCTCTTAAAATTTTTGATATTTCAATGATTTTTAACCAAAAGAAAGCTGAAAAAATTATACACATGATGACATCATACTTCATGTTACTAAGCCACTTCAACATTGAAAAAATCCAGCTTGAAAATCTTAAAAGATGGTTTCTAGACAAATAAATAGTTACTAAACTAGATTTTGATAAAAATAACAGTGAAAGAGGGCTTTAGGTAATGCAGATTTTTATATAAACAAAAAAATAGTATAATTTTATATTAAAAAAAAAGTTTTGTAACTATCTGGTTTGATTACCAAAATATAAGCCCTTAAAGTTATGTGATAGTACTAGCCCATTGGGTCTCCTGGCAACAGACCGATTTTATATCGGCCTGAAAAATAACAGATTGAAACGCTCTCATTGGCCTGAATTGTCTTGTAAGTTTTGTATATATTATGAATCGAGGTGTTTGCTCATAATTTATAATGTCATTCGCAGAGTATCTTGAAAAAGATCAATCAGATTTAGAAAACTTCGATAGTGATGAATCTTGTCTGGATGAAATAGATTATTTGGATCGCCAAGAAATCGACGAAGAAGAAGAAGACGCAGAAGAATTTACAGATAGTGGTATCAAATGGTCGAGGAAAAAATTTGTTCCTTCAGATTCTACATTTGTTCCGTTGCCCGAAAATGCTGAACAAGATTTATCGTTGGAACCGATTGATATTTTCCAGGAATTTATAACTCCCAATATGATTCAAATTATCCAAGAACAATCAAACATTTACTCGGCTCAAAAATCTGGAATTTCAGCTAATATTTCTATTAATGAAATTTACAAGATCCTCGGCATGCATTTATTTATTTTTGTTTAATTTGAGTAGCGAAAATTCGAGAAAAATTATTGCAAAGAAAGATAAATTATATTTAACCAGTGAAGATCTCAATTGTTTGTAAATAAATAAAAAAACAGTCTTATAGAGATTCTAATGACAGTTTCATTGGTTAAATTAGAGAACAGTTACCCCCTCTTATTACTCTCAAAGTTTACTTTGAATCGTGTTGGTCTTTTTATTATCGATGATATGAAAACTCTAAAAAAGTCGAAATTATTGAAATTTAAATTGATTGGACATATAAATCCATAAGCGTTGAAAGGGTTAAACAGATCTCAAATTTCAAAAAAGATCAAATATGCCAAATGAGATTTTGAGAATAATTGCGTAAAAGTTGTATTTCGGTTTAACTGATATTTCTACCGCTTGAAGATCAATGAAATTCCGTTGATCCCATAACTCTGAATAGAATAATTGGCTAAAGTTCAGTTTAGGAAAGCAGGTTTTTACTGTATTTTATCCTGTAATTACTTACAAATAGGTTCGAGAATTCATTATTAAGAGTTAAACGATATTTTAATAAGTAAAAATATAATCTTTATTTAAAATAGTTAACAATAAATATCTTTAATTGCCTTGAATGTTGTTGATAAGATCAGCTTTTTATTCTTCCTTCTGAATAGACATTGGTTCAGATAAGAGTCGATTAATGCCTTCCTCTTGTTCCGAACTGCATAACATTCTCTTTTAGATACACCCCATATTGACTCTATTCGGTTCGTGTGAAAGCCTGATGAGTTGAACAACCTGTACTTGTGACATACAGTTTTCTTGAGAAAGGCGGGCATAGAATTTGAATTCATCGGAGACTATCGTTGAACCAGGCAATATTTTTTTCTTGATTATATTGAATAACTCTTTTGAACGATTTTTCACAGTTTGCATGAAGCATTGACCTCTATTGTCAACACCTCCAAACACCCACACCGATTCACACTTGATTTTTCGGCCGCGTCTATTTTTACGGCGAACAAAGTGGGCTTCGTCAATCTGGACATTGATATCTTTGCCAGCGATAGCGACATTTTCTCTTATTGTAGCCTGGCTAAAAACATCTCGAACAAAATTCCTCCAATTCACCACGACTGAGCTGGATATATAAAGGTCTCGCATGAGAGCCTCCTTAGCATCGGTCTTATGGCATACAGCAATGACAATCGTAAGAATTTCCCATTTCTTGAGATGGGATTTGCTGAAGAGGGTTCCTAAAGTATATTAGATAAGGAAAACTAACCATCTCTAATCGAAATTTTAGCTCGACAAGGTGAGCAATGCCATATCTTCTTATCAACTGAGTTAGCTTATTTAATGATCTTCATCATCCTTCCACATATATGTCTTTTTGAGACTGGGATCAATCCCAAAAGCTGGCACAGTTCAACAATAATAATTGAATCTTGCCGAAAGATCAATCCAGTTGATAAATGTTTACCACAATTTTCAAGATTAATATAATATTTTTAATATCCATGAATAAATTTTGTAAAAATGTGCCGATAAAAACAAATTAAGTATCAAAAAAAGAGTTTATTTTACACACACATTATTTTTGACTTGAGTCAATCCCATATTTACCTTTAAATGACTATACTTTCTCTAATCTTCATCTTTTATAGTTGAACTTGTGTTTTTTCTTGGTGAAAAAAACATTTTTTTGCATAAAATTTTTTTCGACTATTGTCAATTTCATTTTCACCTTTTTGATTATGGTTTTTTGATAACCATTCTTTAATCTTTTAGCCTTAGGCTTACCTTATTGACAATCATTTTGTCAAAACCCTTTTCCAAAATCAACCAATCATATTCTATTGAATTCATTTACCTATTTGTTAAAATTTCATTCACACCATTCTTCCAAATGGACACTTATAGTCTCGATAAAATTTATTCGTCAGTTGATGAGGAAAAGAAAAATCCATTTGATTTTTGGATACATACTGATTTAGATTCATTAAAGTCGAGTACTATACCAGGCATTAAAGCATTCAAAAAAAGAGGAAGACCAAAAGAAAAACGAGAATCTTTTGAAAAATTTTTAATGTGGTAATTTTAATAATTATAATCTAAAGCTAGTTGAAATGAAGATGAGAATTTATTTTTTTTTTAAAAACTTAATATTTTTGTCAGGAAAGTCAGGAAAAAAATTATTCTTTAAAATTCCATAATGAAATAAGCCGGTAAGTTGTGAAAATTGAAAAAAATTTCTGAAAAAAATTCAATCTGATCAAAATTAGGCCGATTTTTGAATTTCGAAAATGCACCGAGCTCGAAACTCTTAACGATTTCGAAGATTTGAAGCAGTTAAATGCAGATATTAGAGATCAGAGTAAAACAAAAAATTCGGACCGTAGAGGTATAAAGGAATCTACTGTTTTCAAGAAACGGTTAAACTTTTTTAATTTTGGATCATTCTCCTTCGTGATAATCAATAAATTCAAATTTTCGATTTATCACGATAATAATAAATTTTTGTGAATTTCTGCAGCCGAATTCGAAATTTTTTGTCTCGAATAACTGCACACAACTGCTTCAAATATTTGAAATCGATAAAAATCGAGCGAAAGTTAAAGGGGAAATTTGGTGTATTTTTGAGATTCGAAAAATGGCCTAATTTTGGTCAGATTGAATTTTTTCAGAATATTTTTCTGATTTCCACAACTTTATTATGGGATTTTTAAGAAAAAATTATTTTCCTGACATTCCGAACAAAAATATTAAGTTTGTTGAATAAAAAGTAAACCTCAAATGACAAACTCACTGAAACTTACAATAAATTTCACACATCCAAAGATCGAGAACTTATACTATAGTAAACCTTTACACCTCCACAGAGAATCGAACCTTCGCTGGGCAAGCACTCAACCACTTAGTCGAACCCCCGTTATCTTT
The DNA here is from genome assembly GCA_012064415.1 of Gyrodactylus bullatarudis. NCBI lineage: Eukaryota > Metazoa > Platyhelminthes > Monogenea > Gyrodactylidea > Gyrodactylidae > Gyrodactylus > Gyrodactylus bullatarudis. The sequence goes on along the minus strand of SSNU01000060.1, from coordinate 608,342 downwards.
GTTTGGGAGATCTGCCTGTCGAACCTGATATGGCACAAGATTATTTCACGCAGATGAAGGTGATTATCAGTGCTTATAATGTGCCAGCTACAGAGATTCAGAACTTTGTTCGTTTCATGTGTCCTCCTTCGACAATCAGAAAGTGAAAACAACTTTGATGATGTAGAAGACATGAAGAACAAATATCTTGAACATATTGAAAGAAATTCTACATCTATGGTTAACAAAGCAAAGTTTAAATCAACGAAGCAAGGTCAAGGAGAATCGTTTGAGGAATTCCTCGACAACCTTAAAAGACTGGCTAAGTTAGCTGGTTTAGATCAAGATGACATTCCAAAGCAACTTTGTCATGGGGTGTCATGATGTCAAGCTCAGATCAAAGCTTTTTAGGCAAAGAAGCATGACTTCGATTCTGTTCTTAAAATCATCAGAAAATTCAGTATGACAAGGAGGTTGAAGAATTTGTAATTTCGCAGTCAGAAGTATCGGTGAACAAGATTCACAGACAACTCAGACAACGGTGTTGGAGGTGTAGTAGATCCGATAATAAACCTGAGGACTGCATGCATTTCTTTGTTTCTTCAAAATTTATAGTTTGCTACTCTTTTTATGCCATACTTATAGCTTAATTGTCCTACTATCGTACAGAGCTTCAATGTTCATTCATATAAAAACTCCCATGTCATCAAAGATCGCCTTTAAAGCTCAAAATGATCTTCAAATCTTGAAAATGATGAGTCACAACTCGAAGATTTTCAAATCAATAAATTATGAAGAATTGTATGCATAGAAATAAAGATTTTTATTTATGAAAATCAATCAAGCCAGTGTCTTGGTGGTGAAAAATGGGGTGTTGGTAGACAAAAGTTTGCCCTAGTCTATGCAAGGGCTCAAATCCTGATTAAACTGTACTGACAAGGCCCTAAGAAGAATTAAAAACGTAGGCGCTCCATACCAAGTTAGAACTCATAGGACACCTTGTCAGTAGTTATTCGCTAGGAATCATTGCAATCATAAAAAGATATTAGTTCCAATAATAAAATGAAAATTTTATTTATAAAAAAATATTAAATTATAAAATTAAAATTGGTTAAAAAATTAAAAATAGTGGTCGAAAACATTGGTGAGTGTAGTAAGGGTACGAAAATCAGGGCCATGTGCCAGAAATGGAAAAAGTTTTTCATGAAAATTTTCACTTACGCGATAATGCTAAGAGTATTGAAGAGCATGAATGATAGATGTGGAAGTTGAAAAGTTCTGATGGATAATTCTTACATTTGTAGCAGAATAAATTTAACAGTAGTAATAAGTATTGAAGCTGCATATTTCTAAAAGGGAATAAATGTTTCATTATTTTCGTAGAGCAGTAAAAGACAACTGTTTGTATAGCTCACTTGTTTAAAATATGTTAGCGACAATCTAACTCAACTCTTAAGATCCTTTTATACAGTTTTTAGAGCGAATAAAAACCTTGATAATCTATCATTTTTAGATTACAAAGCCCATCATGAGAAAATTTTAGATCTTGTTCAATCAACCGTTTGTAATTTCAAATTTCAAATCTCAATTCAAAAAGAGAGTAAAATCACTACCAGAACCTTTTCTTCTTTGAAATGATTCTGTATATTGAAAATGAAGAATAGTACATTTAGAAAAGTATCGAGATTTAAAGTAATATAAAATCTTTTGGTTTGAACTATGCAGTCATAAATAAAATATACAGCTATTCTCGATGAATTAGGGAATTTATGATTGGGATAATTGATTTCCTTGATGAATGATGATCGTGAAAGATAACGTTTGATTCCTTTCACACCATGAGATCAACAAAAAATTTCAACTCAAAGTTTTACAAAATCTCCTAATTTTAAATGGGTCCTATTTTTCCAAAAAATATTTTTTCTCAAATCGGTGAAAGTATGCTTATTGAACTGGATTCCTAAGAAATCGACAGAAAATTCTGATACCCTGCTGAAAAAAATGAGATGTTTGTATAAATCATACATTGAGGTTGTGACAATTTGAAAAGTCATTTTGCGAAAAATAGTACCGGACAACTTCAAAAATCCAATGCAATCTGCAAAACAAGCAGAAAGAGGAGAAGAGAAAGTGGACAGTTACCGATTGATCCCTACATAAAAAGAAGACCGAACACGTAATTGCTCACAACAACAAGAGAAACCCCACTCCCTCCCCAATCGCATCCCCAAACCAACCAATAAGAGGATACACTTTTGTTAATTAATTTAATATATAAATCAAGCCGGTGTAAGAGTCTGATGAGATCCGGCGAAATAAAAGCTTTATCACTAATTACTCGTCTTATCTTCAAATCCTCAAAATGAGTTCCGACTCACCAACAAATCCAACTTCAAAAATATTTTGTGATGATAATGGAATCATCTAGATGAATTCTCAGAATTACTAGATAGATTAGAATAGGGATTTAATTTTAGTTTGTAATGAATACCAAAACCTAGATCTATAGGGTGGAGGAGACAATCTCTCCAAGAAGTACACCTAGTTTTTACAAAATTCTTAATGTTTTCATCAAGAAATCTAATTTATTCTAAATCATGTGGCTTACTTTCGAGATATGGAGAAAAAAATTTATGGCATATTTATTTTTAGCGCCATATTCTTATTTTTTTGAACTTTGAGTTAAAACATTTTGCTGATTTCAAGGTGCGAAAGTGATCAAAAGTTGTTTTTAGGATCACGATTAGAAAGAAATCAAATGTGCTTAATCAGATTTTGGGAATCATCTCATCATCGTGTGATTTTTTGATCTTTTTTAGTGCTTGACCATCAATAAATTTTGTTGATCCAATATTCCTGATGAATTTATCAAAAGTTTCATCGTGATCGGTTTTCTTGTCTTATTGTGATCATAAAAATCGACTTTTGATACCTTTCTCACTTTGATATCAGCAAAATTCAACTCAAAGTTCAAAAAAGGGATTTTGCGCTAACTCGAGATTTGAAATGTGCCATAAATTCCTTAAAAATTAAGAAATTGTGGTTTATTTTTATGATATATCAAGGGAATTTTTCTACCTTTATACGAAAAATTGCAACCTCAGTGTACAAGGTACATTCTAAGAGAGTAGAGGACCAATAAGCAGAAGAACTGTGGAAAATTGATGAAATTTACTTGGATATTCTGGCAAAAGTCTACGACTAGTTTTGATGCTGACGCTAGAAAAATACGAATACAGAATAAAAATAATTTTTCTATTTTTTCAAAAGTTGAATTAAAACAATGTAATAGGAGAGGTTTACAAAAAGGATTAAGAGATTCATGGGAGAAACATTTAAAAATATGATCCTCATTCTGATCCGTAATTAATAGTAGATCTACTTATTTAAATCATCTACCCTTTAAGGATTTTACAAATATACAATAAATCACAAATACAGGAAGCCCTTTATCGCTTTTTACTTTGATTTTTGTGACTGGAAACTCCTCTAGTCAGTTGCGAAACTCATTGGCCAGATTTTTCTCTCAATTCACAGTCTTTAAGACAAGAGAATTGGTAAAAGAGTAAAATTCTTGAACTTGGTTTTAATGGAAAGCCTAACCTCCTGTGGATTTTACAAATTAACTAGCAAAATAAGAAATCTCCTCATAGTGTTAGCATCGTTAAACAGTTACAAATGTGAGAAAAAGTGAAAACTCAGAAAAGTCAACGAAAGCTGATAATCTAATCATCTCACAGCCTGTAATTAGCGGAAATGGAAATGGTAAGAAACCTGCACCTGCAATAACTAAGAAGGGCAGAAAACGCAAAAGTCTAAGTGGGCAACCAACAACGGATAGATACGTTAGGAGGAAACAATGATCCTGGAGACAAACAACCAATCCCTCCTTCCCCTTTATTGTGCTCAAATCCGATTGAACCAATCAGAGGATTTTATTAAACATTTCATCTGTTTTAAAATTGTATATATATACAGCTGGTGTAAGATTCGGATGAGATCCGGGGAAATATAAGCATTATCACTAAATATTCAATTGTCTTCTGAATCCTCACAATGAGGTCTTCATAGGAAACAGATAAATCAGTTTTAACAAAAATTTCAAATTAATTTAAACAAATCTCAAAAATTTACTACAGTATTTGAAATAATAGCATTAATAAATTCAGTATTTTTCAGGCGCTCTTTAAACCAATCAACTCTCTTTAATAACAAGGTAGTAATTTAAGGTATTATTAATATTATTGGAAGCTCGCAAAGCATTGGATTCTGGACCAAAGTCTGAGCAAGATATTGATTCAATATTATTGAACTAGAAATAGCGTAGAATACACCATTTTATAAAATTCATTACGAGGAAGAACAACTTTAAAGTTTTAGAGGAACTACTTCTTCAAAATATATGCTCGGCCAATAGTTGCTCTGCAGTATGGAATCTCGAATGTGATAAATGGTCAAAGAAAATTCAGACAAAATTAAAAGATTCATATGCCGACTCTCAACCACATTCCAGACCTAAATGACTGTTCAAGACTAAGAAGAGAATTGAAGACGCTCACTCTCATTAAATCTTCACCACTAGTCTACTCTAATCGACAGGGATTACGCAATAATACCCCAGAATTTGGTCAAATAAAAAAGCTTGCCATATTTAATAGATGCAAAAATATTTTTTTAAAACTTAATCACTCAATTAAAAACTTGAACATAATAGAATTCAAAAAAGAAATTAAAAACGCTATTATTATCTTATAAGAAGAATTATTTAATGTTTAACAAATAAATTGTTAAATAAATGATTATTATTATTTAAAGTTTTTGAGAAACTACTTTTAGTTATTTTCTTTAGCAAAAATGGAATTTTTGATTATCTAATGAAATAATGAAATTAGAATACAAATGTAGTTTAACTTTCAAACTGGTCCCAAAGGAATCCTTACGAGAGGATCAACACTTATTTGATTATAATTTTAAAAGTTATTCGCTAATATTGATGGAAATTTCATATTTAAACTGCCGTCAAATGTGGAATTTTCTGACTATCATTGAGATGAAGCATGTAAGTGTAAAAGATTTTTAAAATCCTAAGCAGGCTGGAATATTTCTCGGATTTCTTCTCCTAATCCTATCAATTACAAATGCTATGAGTAAGTTTACAGTGTTATTCGATAACTTTATTTACTTGCAGGTCTATCGAGAGGCCTTGCAGAACGCCTGGACGGAAGGGTGAAGTTCGTATATCTCGGAGATGTTCCTCAAGAGTCTGGGTTGTTCGAAAAGCGTGGAGAACAGTATTTTAGATTTGGTTGAACCATACTTACACTTCTCGAATCAATATTTCAACTTGTGTACTCATTCATGAGAATAAATTGAATGATGAGTTAAATTGTACTTAAATCAATAATTACCGTTAAAATATTCAGGCAAAGGGAGTTTCATGTATTTTGGAGTGGAAAAAACATTTCAAAAGATTATATGTAGAGATAGATGAAACTTTATTATCGCTCGTATCGCATATAATATGATAGCAAATTTAATTTCAATACAAAAAATACAAATATCAAGGGCTCAAGATTTACGAAAATAAATTTTCTCTGTTTAAATTTCCGCCAAAGATTTTCGCGCACTTTGATTTTTTTGATATTTTTGATTAAAATCTAAATCAAAACCACTTAAATAAACAGAATATTTCAAGGATTAAAATTCTATGCTCCATGCTTAAATTCATATTCTGATTTTTTTTAATCATTCAAATATAGTGGTCGAATTAATATGTGAGGCACTTCTAATATTTATTATTCACGACTTATCTTACATAATACATTTTTCAAATCAAGACCATTCGATTCATAGAAAAATTTTCTATCGAATGATACCTAGATGAAGTTGTTACCTATCATAAATTTTCTAGTAAAGGTAAATATACTATTTTTCATTGAAATTGAGAAAGAAAATATATGTGAGGCACTTTTTATTAGCATAAAAATTCTCCTTATCCTGAAAGATTTCGAAAATTGTTTTAAAAATTGAATCTTCTAGATTGTAATCATAAAACTCTCAACAATTATTTTAATTTTCAAACTCAAGTTCATCAATATTTTGAAGCTGTTTCACGTATGATTTAACGTGTTGAGATACAAAAATTACCTATTAATCTATTTTTTAGTGATTAAGCGGTATCAATTGAAATTTCTTGATGATTTTCTGACTACAATTTTCCATCAACAATAACTAGCAGTAAAGTTCCTGGGAAAATCATTGCTGGTCATACCATAATTGAAGCTACACCATGTTCGAAGTTCAGTATTTTCTTGGGATCCTTCCCATCTGAGCACCAATGGCAGCTTAAGCCATCAGGTTCATTCCTCATTAATCAATTTCCCACATGATGACTCGAGATAAATTAAATATTTCATGGAGGTTTAGTTTTATACCTCTCTGCCCCAAATCAGTAGCCAATGAATGTTCAGTATCCAAGGACCAATCAGAATTGAGGAATTGGACCAATTGGTAATAATAATAATTTATCTCGAGTCATCATCATGTGTGAAATGGTTTTATCCCAAAAGTCTTTTTGACATTATTTGTGCTTGATTCATTCAGATCGAATATTCATATCGTATTCTGAACGTTTTGGGCATTTTTCAGACTTCATTAAAATATGTTAAATCAAGCATTTCCAGTGCAAGGGTTAAAGAGAACTTTAGATAATTTTTCATTAACTTTAGAATTATTCTCTAATTTCTACTCAAATCTTGTTTCAAGTTCACATGTTTTTAAATAGCTTTCTTTTAAAATGTCCTATCAGAAATTTTTGTCCTTTTCAATCTTTTACTAGGTTTTTTTTGGAATTATTCTTTATTTTTGATTTTGTTATATGTTGTGAGAGAACATTAGAATCTTTAAAGAATTTTACTTTATTTTCAAGACTTTAAATTTGAGTATTTAATCGTCTTGAGCTCTTAATTTTTGAAGAGACAGGTTAGAAGAAATATCTTTAAAAATTCAAAAAAAATATGTTGAGAAATCTGAATAAATTTATAGCCTGAGAATCTTCCTCTCAATATGTTACCAACTAATCTGGATGTTTTAAAATCTTTTAAAATTGAAGAGCGGATCACATCCAACACGTGATAAAGTTTAGGCTAGACGTATGGTAGCCGATGAACTTATTGAGTTCTACATAAATGTCGGAATAGAAACTAAGGATTATTGTCTTATTCTCAGGAGTCTTCATCAACTGGTTGATAAGCGTACCCTTCTACTTTTTCTTGTTAACTTTTGGAAAAAAATCTTTCCTGTGGCATGGTCCTCCTGTTTATTTGCCATTAATTCAACATGTAATTTGTTTCTATAGAAGACAGCTACAGAAACTCGTACTAAGAAAGAATGACCAACTCTAATATGAAGAAGGATTTAATATCGTTTCATTACAAACTGAGGACTATGAAGGAATCTAATCACTGATTAGTAATCAGTTTTTCACCTTTTTCCTCTACAATGAGTCCTCAAATAAAAAAAAATTCATCTATCTTCTAAAAAAGCCGATAAATCTCACCACATTGTACATGAAATACGATATCCTTATTAGATGAATTTTTCTTTTCTAGTTTGAAAGTTCAGCTCAAATTTGGTTATTGAATTCTGGTTGCTCAATGAAAAGAAATTCTTTCCAAGAACTATATTTTTGACAATGAAAAGTTTAACACTTGTATAAATATTACAGCTTAAAATTTTGAAATAGTGTTTTTTTTAATTTTCATTCGTACAATTGAGAAGAAAATTAATTTTAGAATCAGTAAAAAATACAAAATTCTAATTTCCCCTAACAATATCCTATGCCTTAATCAAAGAGTGATGTTTTAACCATTAAAAACACATTTTTGAAAGTCAAAATGAAAATTTTTCATCTTCTGATATACAAAAATCCCATTTTCCCTAAAATCATCAAAATTTATCTAATTTCCTAGGAATTTCTTTAAACATGTGAAAGAACACTCAATTTTTACTATAAACCCTATTTTTATTCAAAATGTTACAAAATGTATTCAGAAATCTTAATTTTGTCATTTCTCGTAGTAAAATTCATTGAAAAATTCTTGGCGCCTGATCAAAATTTGTCATTTTTAATCGAGATTTTGTATACCAGAACAAACTCGAAAGTGTATGGTGCAGTTTTCGATTATCTTCAAAATGAGATTAAGGCTAGGAAAATTTGAAAAATTTGACTTACTCTAATATATGTGTTACAATCAATGTGGAAACTCCCCTCAGTGTATACACTGACCGTCAGTATGGACCGTATAGACTGACGGTTATGACCCTCAAAGTGGAAACTCAGTGTACACATTGATGGTTTTGGTCATCAGTGTACACACTGACGGTCAGTAATTTCCAAAATAATGGAATGTAGCTACTTAAAAGTAAAAACGTGAACACAAATTATTTTAAGGATGTATTTCGTAAGAATGAAAACCCCTAATTTGACACTACGTTCTGAAACTAAAAAACTGAAAGGACTGACTTCTTTACATACCCTATTTTTAATCATTCCCAAATCCTACTCAAATTATTGGTGACTTGTTTGATTGGTTTTTCTTGATTTTAATCTGCAGGTATTCTCGATGAATTTGGAAGCATCACCATTTATATTTTTGAAAGATCTGTCATTTTGAACTGATCTCGGATCATCCTAATTTGTTAAATTTTTAAGAAGTATAAATGTTCGGAAAATAGGATGCGGACATTCGCACAGAAAATAAATGTTTCCTAAAACCTATCTCCGGACCTAGAGAGGGTTAAGACCTGAGACTGAAATAAGTGCATTATATGAGTCGATATGAGGGAATAGAGAATGTAAGAACCTATATTGAACTCGTTCAATAGTTAGGCACTAAGAGTTATTTAAATTAGGTAAAAGAGGAAAATATAGTCAATATAAAGTGGAAAAATCAGTGATTTGTAAGCTTTTAGTCTTACTTCACTGGATTTAGAGAATTTTCTAATAGAATATATTATAGTATTAATTCTAGAAATGTTAAAAAGAGGATCAATTTTTAAATTAGATGACATACTGAAACCCAGATCTAAAGTTAAGGAGACAATTTCTCCAGGAAGTAGAAGCGATTCCAAGAGGGTTGCAGGGAGACCGCATGGGAGTAATAATTTACATTTATCTCTATTAACATAGAGCCCCATCGTCTCAAGGGAATCTTTAAGAAGCGAGAAGTTGTGATTTATTTTAATAATGTCTAATATCAATTTAATTCGAGATTATTCCACTTTGCTAATCCCCAAATTGAAAAATTGATACACCTCTTTATTCTGTATAGATCAATCTAGATAATAGTCTAATTATAGTTGATACTCTTCTTAAGAAAGATTAATTCGCGAAGCACTATAGAAATTTGGAGAATCTTAGTGTAGTGAACATTGATCAGTTTAAATGAACTGGAATAAGAAAAATCCTAATTCTATCGTTGTATAGATCATTTATATATGGATAGTTCATGTCTTTATGGGCTGAGAGTTTATGCCAGTCTTTAATTAAACCTCAATGCTGTTGGCCTTAACAGGATTTCGAAAAGAATTCTGAATATTCTTTAGTTGTGCTCAAGATAGATTGATTTTTGATTTTAAAACATCTTGTATTTGGAAATTTTTTTTTGAAATTGAAACATTTATATTTATTCATAGAAATGATTTGTTGAAATAAGGGAACAGTGAAAGAGTGTTCAATGTGCCCGGTGTGGGAGGGTTTGAACCTAGGACCTAGAAATGAAAGCAAGATTCTTAAATAAATAAATTTTCATGCCTTTTCAAATGTGTTTTGTTTCAAGATCAGAGTTTTGAGAATAAAATTGGACTCTCTCAAAATTTAAATAAGAAATACAATTTCTATCATACATACTTTCATTTAAGAGCATACATATACATTATTATGTATAATGCATTATTATATCCATCGTACATATCATGTGCTTATATTACTGCATCTTAAGATATAGTGCAATGTGTCCCATGAATTGAAGAGTCAAGGCCTTAAGGTCTATATAATAATGATGCATCAAGGGATAAAAATGCCTAGATTAATAAGACCAAAAGAAATGGAATATTCTTCCTATATGAGAGAATCACCTTCGATCATGAGACTTTTCGTAAATTTGGTACTCCGTGCTTGTCAAACCATAATGGAAAGCTCATTCAAAATTCAACCTCAGGTAACGAATCTTTTAATGCCTTTCAAGATAAAATTCCGTATATAAATTTATGATTCCTCTGTTTTCAGTATAGTGATTTGATAGAAATCAAAGGTCTGAGTTGTGATAACTGAGGTCGGTGTCTTCAAGTCCTTTATATGACAGTTTATCCTCGCGAATGTTAATTCATATACATTATCCACCCAATGCAATACAAATCAACCGGTATTCTAATGATGAAAAAGTTCAATATGCCAAATGACAACTTAATATTATAATTAGATAAGTCCATTTCCTATTAATAGTTGAAAAAAATTTTAATTTGCTAATGAATTTTGATAAATAGAACAGAAGATTTTGGAGATGTTAAAGTAAATGGTCCTTTGACTTATTTTTTTAACCGAAAAATTAGCTAAATAAATAATTTGGTAATGCTCCAATTTGGGTACAGCGAAAAATTTCAAGTGCGAGGAATTTTCACGTCGACCAATGAGAACTCAGAAACCTTTTGAGTGTGCAAATAATCTATTCGAGTCTATTGACGTATATTGTTATATACAAACTGTGTCTATTTTCCTCATATATCATGTATGCTCCAGTTGAGGTACACTAAACTTTTTAAGTAAAAATGGGCTTATTTTGAATATTTCATTTTTCAATTTTTTTTGCTTACTAAACAAGTTTTTATACAGGATTGTTGTTCGAAGTCCCAATTTTATTTTGAGGGACTGTTTCTAAATTTTCATCCAATAAAATTTGAGATAAAGTGCACAGCAAATAGGATGTATCAAGAGTCGAATTTCAGCCAATAATTTTTCGTAAGGATTTCTAAAATCGAATCAGATTTTACCATTAATTATTATTTAAGGCAGGAAATCAAAATTAATATTAAATGTCTCGTCACACTCTCGACACAGTTTGTATATAACAATATACGTCAATAGACTCGAATAGATTATTTGCACACTCAAAAGGTTTCTGAGTTCTCATTGGTCGACGTGAAAATTCCTCGCACTTGAAATTTTTCGCTGTACCCAAATTGGAGCATACATACATTACCAATAATTTCTTCCTAGCTTGAATTATAATTATCTAATAAAATCTATCTATATCAGATTAAGTACAAAATTTTCATCAAATTCCTGTGTCTGAAGAGCCTATTCCTTAAAACTGCAGTACTTGGTAATTGTACTCCTTTTAGTCTATTTGTATACCATATGAAATGCTCTTCAGAAGAAATTACGAATGGATTCTATTTTTATAGGGCTTGACAATGTTTAATAAACATTGTTTATTCTTATACGTGTTCATTTTGCAGACACAATGGGGGACTATTTTTTAAAAAAGATGAACAGACTAATAAGACTATAAAAAAACGAAAAAATATTTTTTGGGGGTCAGAGTTGAAAATGCTAAATATAATGCAGATGTGTAATAAAAAAAATAGTCGACTTACCCCATGCCTAAAACAAAGAGTTGAAAAAATTCATAAGTTTGACTAATTACGTAAATAAACATTATCCCAATCTAATAATAATTCTGGAAATAAAAGAATACGAAGAAAGCGCTACTAATTGTATAAATATATTTTTGGTTCATTTATTACTTGCTAATTGTAATTCTACATAAATTGAATTGTAATTAACCCAGACTCTGAACATTCGAAGGTAGGTTGTAAAAATATGCAGAAAAGTGCTCGATAACTAGTAGAAATCATAGCAGTCAAGTCATATTCTAGGTACTGCATTGTTAAATAATTTCTTCTTTTCGATAAAAACCTAAATAGAAATACTGGGAATAATCGTCAGGGGATTTTCCATAAATTCTTGGAAATCGTATTCCATCTGATGAGCAGCTCATTAGTTTTAGAGAAGTTTTACATGCCTTCTAAACCTGTTAAATTTCATGGATTTCATTTGATGCTAAAATCTGGGGAATGGTCAGCAAGAAGTAAGTTATAATAATCTCAAGGACCTCTTTTCTGTATTTATCCTTTCAGGTAAACACCATAGAAGAAGGGAAAAAGACATCTACAATAATGGAGCTATGATTTGATCAGAAAAATACCCATTCTTCTCTCGACTGTAAGAATATTCAAAATTGAGAGGAAAAACATGTAACAGGTGAGATGTGGAGAACAGCAGCTAATTTAGAATGTGCTCGTTTTTTAGAGTTTTTAGTACGCTACACAGTGTATAGTATTTTTTTTGTTAGAAATTTTTATTAAATAGATTTTTATAATAGACAAAAATAATTTAATCTGGACAATCATTATAAAAAATAAGGTTTTTTGAATCTTGAGCGTCTTGTAAAAGTTAAATGAATAAGATATAATCTGGTGGATTTGATATAATGGTAGTGAAGATAAATAGGCCATCAAAGAATTTTCAATAGTCATTCTGGAATTAGTGGAGATTAGAATATAGAAGACTCTTAGTATAGTCAAGTTTAGAACGAATATGTGACATAATAGATTTTATACTAGAGAGATTATTACATTCACATAATTTATATTTACTATCTATCATATTATATGCAGAGAGTAGATAGTGATCTGAGAATGATGATCTTCTTAAATTATAGAAATTTTCGACTAATTGAGATGAATTAATAAAAGTTTTTACAATAATAGCATATCTTCGTAACCAAAGGGGATTTAACCCCGAGGTTGAGATACGATCATTGTATGACGCTAGGTCAGGATAGAGAAAAAATAAAAATTTGGATTGAACATGTTCAATCTCCAAGGATTTTTCACTGCTTAATGATGGGGCTAGAGGTGAAATATAGTCAAGATAACTAAGAACTAAGGCTTTGTAAGCTTTTAGTCTCAAGTTAACTGATTTAGAAAATTTTAGAATTGAGTATATTCGAGAGTTTATTTGAGTCAGATTTGAAAGTGGATTAATTTTAAGTCCATTAGAGATACTGAAACCGAGGTCTGAAGTTGAGGAGACAATTTCTCCAGGAAGTAGAAGCGATTCCAAGAGGGTTGCAGGGAGACCGCATGGGAGTAATAATTTACATTTATCTCTATTAATATAGAGCCCCATGGACTCAAGGGAATCTTTGAGAAGATAGAAGTTGTGGTTAATTTTCAAAATATCAAGGGAATTTTTCACCTTGAGGACGAATTTTAGATCGTCTGCAAATTTAAGGAGAACACCCTCTATGTTTTCCGGGAGCTGAATATCAGCGAAGCAAATATTAAAGATAAGAGGGCCAATAGACGAACCTTGAGGAATTCCCGAATTTATTGGTTTAACCATGCTATTGGTGGAGTTAAAAGAGACATATTGTTTCCTATTAGTTAAAAAGAACATAGTCAAATTAACTATATAAGGGTCAATATTCAGGTTAATAAGTTTATCTTTAATATACGAGAATTTCAATTTATCAAATGCCTTTGATATATCGATGAAATGCACTATCAAATAATTATTAAGTTTTTTCTTAAGCGGAGTTATGTAATTCATAAATTCGATCATATTAGTGGCAGTGCTTTTCCCAGTCAAGAACCCATGTTGGGTTTTATCTGGGAAAGGATTTGGCAATGCTTTTGAGATTTCATTTGTTAAAAAACGGTCCAGTATGGAAAGAAAAATATTTAAAGATGAAATTGGCCTTAGATCAGAGAAATCTGAGTATTTTTTAACCTTTGGAATAGGCGTTATTTTAATAGTAAGCCATTCATTTGGAATTATGCATGATGAGATGCAATAATTCAAAAATTGGATTAAAGAGATTAAGAAAAACTGAGGTAAGTTAATTAATAAATTTAGGGAATTGAAATGTGAATCAAGTCTATTTTTGTTTTTGCAATTTTCATAGATTAGATTCAAGTCATTCAGAGTCATGAGAGGAGGAGTATTATGAGTTGCAATATTATCAATTTTTTCTTCATTATTAAAAGTTGATATGAAGTAATCATTTATTTTATCACAAAGTCTGAAATGTCTCAATAGATTCAAGTATTCTAGAGTAGAGTTTGTGAAACTTGCGGAAATGATGAGCTCATACTTATTAGACCCACTGGTCAAATTTCATAGAATTGAAAATCTTTTGAGTCTATTATCAATCTAATAGTGAATTTAAACCTCCGGGTTAAATTCATCTTGAGTTATTATTTGTGAGATCGACATTGGCGCTTAACTAAAATTTCAATGGTCTTGCTCTATTTTGGTGAAAGAATAGCAAAAACTGTGTGAACTTTAGTTCATCATTGCTTGATTTACATAAACAAAATGTTCTCTTTCATCATCAAGAAAAATTTCCACTGTACATTTGCATAATAAAAATCAGAGTCTCACGTAGAATATTAAATTGAATCTTTCTTAGCATCGATAATTCTATTTTTTGATTAAATTCAAGAAAAAGTACTTACGTATTGAGTTTAAACTACTGAAAAGTTGAAACAAATCATTAAAATTTATCATTTTGTACATTGAAAAATTGCTTGATTCTCTAAATGGAGAGAAAATTTTGATTTGAAATTATATATCATTACGACAGTCTGAAGAATACTTTTCAGTTCTCAAATGGGTTAAGTTATAAATTATAACTTATCATTAACTCGAATTCAATTTCAATGAATAGTAGTAAATTAAAACAATCGCTAATTTAAATATTTCATGCTATTTTATGGATAAGGCTCTATATTTATTTATTTTGTTTTTTCATTTTCGAAAATTTATCATTAATTATAATTAAAATTGAATAATGGATGGTTTTATATATCTTCCTGATTAACTGTTAAACTGATTCAAATAAATTCTATAAAAGAAACCTTTACTACTATCTTCACTTTGGCAAATTTTAATATAACTCACAAACAATGCTTATAAATATAATAAGTAATCAGTAAACAGGTAGGAAATTATTTATTTAAATTTATCTGTACATTTATTAAAAGTTTATCACAAATATTTACAATGACAACAATGGAAAAGTATCAAAAATTCGAATTAAAACTTTCTGGGGTGCTCTCTCAGAATGATGATCACACTCTACAGTTAGGTTTTAGAAACTTCTCATTGCTGGCAAAAATTTCCTTTACAGTGATGTTATTTCGTCTTCCTTGATATTGATATCCTCAGATAGTTGGGTAACTTTGAAATTACGATTTCTGATGATGGCTTGGCGGAACTTTTCTCTGACACTGTTTTTGGTGTTTTCATTACTCGACCATAAGGCACAATACGAGCCAATCAAGCTCAATTGTGCTGGAGTATAGTCTGATTTTGGCGCTTCCGAGCTAATCGTTGCACTAATCTCCATGAATAATGATGAACTCATAAGTGACTTTAATGATGTCACCAATTGAATACTCTAGAAAGTATAATAAAATTGAGAAATCAACTAAAAACAAAGAGATAATGACGAAAATTGATTACTTTTGATTTCTATCCATGACATGAGCTCCTACAAGAATTATATTGATACTAATTTCATGTTGATTACTTGAGAGTCTCAAGTTGAGACACTCAAAAAGTATAAAAATGTTTATTCTGATAATAAATAAATTTTTCTATTATGGCATCATGGTTCAAAGTTATAAGTGTATTATTTTGAAGATGAGGTATTAGAATTAGGGTCCTGCAGAAGTCTTATTTTCAGAATGGTTCTTGCGCTAACATTTTTTGTTTCAAATGAAAGACCCATTTAGAGGATTTGGAAGTCAAGTGATGGATGGAAAGATACGTGAAAAGGAAACAATGATCATGGATACTAGCAACAAACCTCAAACCCTCTCCTTTAGTACTCTGGAATGATATAACCAATCAGAGGATATTATTGATCATCTAATTTATTATATTTATCTACCCGGTATAATAGTCTGACGAGATCCGGTGAAATATACGCTTTATTACTAAATATTCACTTAACTTCCAAATCCTCTAATGAGTCTCTCATTTGAAACAGAAAATATTTTCAAAGAAACTCGGCAGTATTTCCCAAACAAACAAATTTTTTGTCTTACAGTTGAGCCTCAAATGAATAACTCAATGAAACTTACAATAAATTTCACACATGCAATGACCAAGCGAGAACTTATACTATACGCAAACAAAGATAACGTGGGTCGGATTAAATGGTTGAGTGCTTGTCCACCGAGCATAAGGCCTGTTCGATTCTCGGAGCTTACTGACGATCCCTAATGAGGGTGAAACTATTGTATAAATTCTCGCTTGGTCATTGCAATTGAAATTTATTGTTTCATTGAGTTAGTCATTAGAGGTTCAACTAGAGCTACTGTAAGATAAATATAAGCAGAAGTCTCATTAGAGACTAGCCTCCCCTCGGCAGTTCTAGATAAGGCTGATAGTTGGCTAATAGGGAGGTTTTTTTGCTATCGACATACTCTAACACTATTCAGGATTGTATGTTAGTGAAAATTTTTTGTGTAAACCAACAGAATTTGATGCTTTTATAGATAAGCTTTCTTGTAAATTTCCACCAATATTGACTTATTTTGAACAAAGTAGTTTTATC
Source organism: Gyrodactylus bullatarudis (assembly GCA_012064415.1). Lineage (NCBI taxonomy): Eukaryota > Metazoa > Platyhelminthes > Monogenea > Gyrodactylidea > Gyrodactylidae > Gyrodactylus > Gyrodactylus bullatarudis. Next base: position 591,672 of record SSNU01000060.1, on the reverse strand, counting down.
AGGGAGTTGTTCGGCATAGATTGACTATAGTCAGGTAGTAAGCGTACAAAGATATAGTCAATATTGAATTAATTTTTACAATAGAAAGCAATTTTACCATAATCTAGAAACAAGCTATAGTAAATTAATCATAAAAGCTTTTTATCTGTCTTTTGTTTAAATGTTTTATGAAATTGGCACAAGATCCTATTCTAAAACAATATTATATCATAATATTTCATTCTTATAAATGATCTCAATCCCGATTTTATAGGTCTTCAGAGGATTTTCATTGTTTGGAAAAATTTGCTAAGCTCAACAGAGATGCAATAATTTTGAAATCGAAAAATATTATACTTATTCGAATTGAAGGTTAAAATATTTGTTATTTACTAAAATTTATTTTTTTAAATTTGGGTTTTATTTTGCCCTGAGAAAGAATATCTCTTATTTTTAATTTATTCTCTTTTTTTCAGCTTATCAATTTTCGCGAATTTTTCTCATTTTGTATTATTTACATCGTTATCTTATTTTTCGAATCAAGCAGAAATTCCCTTTTTCGTTTCAGTTTTGAAAGCTACTATATTTGGAAACTTGATTTTCATAAATGAATAAAACTGAGTTCTGGACTACTACTCTTAATGAAACTAAATTGAATCAAAAATGTTGATAGCATCGAAATCAACATAACCAATATATAATATACATACCTCAGTCCAAAGTTCATTGATAGCTCTTTGTTCGATTATATCAAGGGCTCTTAAGCAATCTTCTCGTAATTTGGAATGATTGAATTGAACATACTGAATAATCTGAAGGATTTTAAGGATAACCTCTTCATCAATACAGTTTATCTGATGATTCATACGTCCCTTTTCCTCCATTATTGCAGCCTAAACAAGTTGATAAATACATTTATTTTACAACAATTATTATTCTCGATGAATTTATGATTTAAAAAAAATCCACATTCTTTCACTCAGTAATCGAATATGTTAAAGATTTTCTGGAATCCGGGTAATTATGCCTAACGCTTGAAGAAATTTTGAATTTTGAACTGAGAATTTTTGTTGATGGTTAAAAGAATTCTTTTAGGATCATAATTAGAAAAGATAGTTGAATATTGACATAAAATGTTGACGGAAAACCCACCATTTTAAGGGATTTTGATTTAATTAAAATTACACTGATTTTCAAGAAAATGATCCAGAAATCGAAATTACAACTTCCAAATGATAATGAGAGTAACCATTAGATCAGCTTTAGCATAATCGATTTTCTTATCTAACCTTGATCCTAAAAAACTTTTTTGACTATTGAATCAATGAAAATTTTCAGCTCAAAATTCAAAATATAGGACTTTTGCTCTATCTCGAGATTTGAAATGTATGCAATGATTTTTTTTTAAGTATTACAGTAAAAATATTTCTATTGAAACATCTTATTTTTATTGAAACACGAATATTTAGCCCCTAATTAAGTATTATTTATCAATCAGAATGCAGCAAGTGATTTCTATAAATTTAGATAGGTCGACATAAATAATACTTAATTAGGGGTTAAATATTCGTGTTTCAATAAAAATAAGATGTTTCAATAGATATATTTTCACTGTAATATATTTCTTAAAAGTTTTTTCTTCATGTTGTCCGTATGATCTTGATTCCAAAAATTCCAAGATATAATAATAAATCTTAATACCGCTCGTCTAAACTATATTCTAAAAGCAAATTTAATTTGAATACGAAATTTAAAATGACTTCCTAGTTCTCAGATTTGCAAAAATATATGTATATTCCATTGATTCAAATTCCCACCAAAGATTTTCGCGCGCTTTATCTTTTCAAAAATCCAATTCCTAGACAGAAGCAAAGGATTACTGGTCTATTCTAAGGATTATTAAGAAATTTCCATTATTATATATGACAGCACCCTTGGAATTTGGAAAAAATATTTTCAATAAACTACTTTCAGTAAACGTATATCGTAATGAATCAAAACTTTAATAATTTATTATTATGACATTGTTACTATTAGATATTCTTCGTGTGTTAAGAGACACAAAAAATTAACCTACAGAATGATTGACTTTGGAACTGATTCTGTGAACTCTGAATATCGATGCGAATTTACACATTGAACTGAGTGAATTTTCACTTATCTTTTTCAAATTTGCATAATAATATTCAAGAAGGTTGCATATAACTTGAGTTCGATTATATCCATTGATTTCATCAATTATTGTCCGAGTTTCTTCTTTCATTTCCTATTGAAAAAAAATTACTATTAAATGAATGTTTCAATGTCAGTTTCAATGATACAGTTCATTTTAACAGTTTCATTAGTACGTCTACTAAAGCGTAAACAGCTCTTTTTCTTGTTTCATTAAAAAAACAAAAAAAATTAAAAACCCTTTTACTGTGATTAATTCTGTGTATTATTTAAAGTCAGAAATTCTCAGGTTTCAACTTTCCTGTCTAATTGTTCCAACTTTAAAACAATAAAAAAAATTCAGCTCAAAGTTCAAGAAACGGGAGTTTGAAAATTAACCATAATTTTTTTCATAATCTGGATCTTGGAAATTTCAAAAACATTCGAATTATTCACTAGTTCTCAAGCATAGTTTTTACAACTCCAGAGCTTTTACTTTATTTTATCATTTTAACAGTTCATATCGTACAGGTCATTTAATTATTGTATTTATTTCTATTTATACAAGAAGATTTTCGTTTTAATTTGTATTTATATTTCAACTCAATATAAGATTTTTGTCTAACAAAAAAAATTGTTGATGAAAAATTGAGATCTTTGATCCTCGACTTCAATTTTACTTATCAGTAGATGGGAAATTTAATACAAGTTCGATTTTCGTCGATGTGAATCTCAATGAGAATAGTTGTATTGATTGCGATTCTTTTTCTCGATTTTCGGTTTTCTTATTGTCTCTATACAGTTAATTAAAGCTTTCTATTTTCAGTAATATACCTACCTTGAACCATATGTTTAAGCTTTGCGTATTCTTAATTAAAGTTAACAGATGTCTGTGAAAATAGCTGAGTTATTGTGTCAAATATCGAGTTCTTGAAAATTCAATTCAAATATTAATAATTGAACTTCTGTAAATACTTTTATAATTTAATTCGGTCAATTACAAAAATAACTAAACTCATCTCTTAAGTTACTAAAGCAATAAAAGAATGAAAAATATTTTAATTATTTTAAAAGAGATTATGAGAATACAATTGAATTCACTCTAAAGGCACACATTAGTAGTTTCTAAAAATATTCCCGAAAACAAAACTTTTGGAAGTCATCATTGGAATTGTGTTTAGAAAATCATCCGCTCCCCCCACTGAGAATGTCTCGTCGTAAAAACGAAAGTAACCTCTACCAATAGAAAAGTATTTTGATAGAGAATAAAACAGAGGGACGCTCTGGGGAAGGATTCATTTTTGAAATAACTAGTTTTTCAAATTCATCACTAATGAAATCATTCACTAAGGAGAGAAATAAATAAGGATAACTTGAAGAAAAGAGTGAAACGAGAAGAAATATACTTTACAAATACATCTCGTGATCATATTTCATTGAATTTATTATTTATGAATGAATTGGCACGCATTTAAGCTTGAGATCAACATCAATAATTCAACATAGTGTTCGTATTAAAAATTTACCCGTTCCGAATGAAAAAAAGATTAGACTAGAGCGTTTTTCAACTAAAAGAGTTCGAAAATTTCTTTGTAAAATTAAAAGATACACTGATCCCTTGATTTGGGTCCTTTAGAAAGGATACATAACCATTTTTTATTCATAATTATGAATATAATAATTATAATTATAATCATTGTACCTACAAATAACATTAAGAAGTGGTTTTGAGAGAAAATTAATAGATTTAGTCACTGATTCATAATCAACCTGTAAAAGTTTAGACCATTTTAATATAAACAACTTGTTGGTGCTATATCCTCTGAACAATCTAGAAAGCTCCAAATCCCTTTAATCAAACTGAGTAGATATTGACAAAGCAATGAATAGTGCAGGACCTATACTTACTAAGGTTGACTAGAAATAAAATGGATTACAGACCCTTGGATTTTCTTACGGTCCAAAAGTTTTAAATCAAATTGTAAGAACCGCCTTTCTATTACAAATTTTTTCAAATTCCAATTGCAAGCTTTTGAAAATGATCTGAAAATGGAATAGTTGACATGAAGATGAGAATTTATTATTTTCACAAGAAACTCGATTTTCCTCCGGATAGTTGGAAACTAAATCATGAAATGAATTTAGGCCGCTTTTCAAATTTCGAAAATACGCCTAATTTCCACTTTTACAACGCTCAAGCTAAAAAATTTTATGGACTTCGAAGATTTAAAGCAATTAAATGCTGAAGTTTTCGACCATCATTAGACGAATAATTTGAACTCGGCCATAGAGCTTGAAAGAAAGTCGCTGTTTTCAAGAAAAAGTTAAACTTCTTAAATTTCGGATCATTTTCTTTCGTGATAATAATTTTGAAAATAATAATAAAATACATTCGTGTTCCTGACTACTCGGAGAAAAATTTTGAGCTTTTTGTAAAAATTCTTCTCATCTTCATGTCAACTAGCCTCAGTTGAACTAAATTTTAAGATGGCTTGAAAAAGGTTAGTTCATCCAGTGGAATCCGTGAAAGTTTCGTACTATTTTTAGGAAATGTTTCATATTGTTGTGATCATCATTGCCTCATATTTGTAACCCGATTATTTTGAAAATTGGACAGATTTGGTCAATGTATTTGGAATTTTATTAAACTGGAAAGCTCTAAAATCACCTTGGTGATCAAATACAACTTGATAATCACGAAATCCATTATAGACTCTGTTTTTATGTACAAGGTTGTTGTTCAATGAACAATGTTCATCAAGTTTATTTCTTATGTCAATAAAGGAATAGAGTGCTTCAATTATATTTGCTTAATTTAAATGTATTTTATCAAGAAAAGGAAGTGCTAGGGAAAAACGTACGTGATACTTAGTATCCTAGATTGCCATAATCATTTACTAATGTATGGTTTACCATCCTAATTTATAAATAGGATTATATTTCACATCAATGAGAGAAGAAAAAATAAAATTTAGATCAAATTGCATAATTATAACTGTTTTTGGAAATTCGTTAGTTAACTGAAATACTCTGGTAATTAGGATTGACTTTTGTATAAAGTTTGCATTGAATCTAGAATTATGTCTAATAGACTAGAAAATTTCCAAAATAACTAATATCCCCTATTAATATGATAAATTTGATCTTCAAGTATCATCACACTAAATTTCACTTCAGAATATCTTTTTATATTTCTGTAATGAGAAAAACAAAATAGTGAAAATTTAAAAAATCAAAATATTCATGAAAAATAAGAATCAATCAGAATGCAGCAAGTGATTTCTATACATTTAGATAGGTCGACATAAATAATACTTAGTTAGGGGTTAAATATTCGTGTTTCAATAAAAATAAGATGTTTCAATAGATATATTTTTACTGTAAAATTTATGAAAATAAAACATTAAAAAACGTTTTTTAATTAGAATTTTGAAAATAATAATAAAATACATTCGTGTTCCTGACTACTCGGAGAAAAATTTTGAGCTTTTTGTAAAAATTCTTCTCATCTTCATGTCAACTAGCCAACTAAAACATTAAAAAACATTTTTTAATTAGAAAATGTTCATAATTTTGTTTATCTTATACCAGAAGCATGGATAGGTATTTTGAAGCGAAATTCGGTGAAATGATATTAAAATACGTGATCATATCGATGGGCGATTTAAGTAATTTTGCAAAATTTTATTCAAGTCTAATAAATAGCTCAAGATGAAGAGCAGTTATCTGATCCTCACGTATGGCTTGACCAGACTGGTATCTTCATAATTTGTGCTGCTTAATTAATATTTTGAAAAGACACATAAAACAAGACTAGAATAGTTCAGAATTCAAAACAAAGATTTGATTTCTTTTTAATTAGCTAGCATAAAAGGGAAATCTTTCTAGCATCACATGGAAAAAAATACACTGAAAAAGAAATAATGTTGTATTTCTGATTTCCTAGAATAGAGCAACGCTCTTCTTCTTTTAGAATTAAATACTGTAATTAACTCAGCATTTGGTAATGAACAAAGTCAAGTAATATATATAATTTTGGCTTGAATTTTTTAAAATCTCACATTTACGTTCAGCTATTCTCGATGAATTTTGGAATTTATCATTTTTGTTAAATTACAGCTTGAAAATTAATCTTGCCTCTTTAACTCTTTCGGTGCCGATGGACATATTTGTCCATCTATTTTAAACCTACATAATTTCGTTATTTTTCAATTTTTTACAAAGATTTTTTTTCACTTAATCATGAACTTTTTAACAATCTAATGATGTGTTTTTTAACTATGTTCCATTTGTTTCTATTTCAAAATTGAAGATTTATTTAGAGAATTTTTTTTGATTTATTGAAAATTTTTTTTATAAGTTTTCCATGAGAAAAACAATGTTTTTCATTTTATAATTTAGGTGACCAATAGAATTCAACCTTGACTTTATGATGAAGCTTTATTGGATTACGGAACTCGATGGTAGAAAGAGTTATTAACGTTCAAACTACAGGACATATGTCCAAACGGCACTTAAAGGTATGGATAGTGAAGCAACATATAAAGAATCAAGAAAGGGAGATTTTTGGCAAGTTGTCTTAATTCCAGATGCTGAAAACTCTGATGAAGAATTAGAAGAGATTGAAGACCAAATTGATTATTTATGCTCGGCTCTTCCCTTATTCAATGAAACTCCTCTACAGGAAACGGTCCAAACTGTACCGATTATCCAAAACATGAGAGATACAAGATTACATCCAAAAGTCAACATTACTTTCTCCCCAGATTAGATCAAACCGTTTGGGTCTTACTGGAAAATCTTTATTACAAGATAAAGATCTCAAGAAAAAAGGCAGAGGCAGCTACGATTTACTCTATTCGGAGTCTGAAAAACTTTACTTTCTAAGATGGTTTGACAACAAAGCTGTAACTTTCACTTCAACTTTTGCTGGTGCTGAGCCCATTTCAAATATTAAACGCTGGTGCTCCAAAAGCAGTAAAAGAATAGATGTACCCTATCCCGAAATCGTATCAGTTTATAACAAGTCAATGGGTGGTGTTGATCTATTCGATTCTTTCATGTCTAGATACCAGCCAAACCACAGAGCAAAAAATTGGTAAGACTTTTTTTATTAACAATTATTATTTTAGGTACTTTGCTATATTCCAATGGGTTCTATTTGCATCAATCGTTAACTCTTGGCTGCTTTACAAAAGAAATAATGACAAGGAAGACTGTCTTGATTTACTGAACTTCCAACTAAATTTATCAGATGATTTAATCAAACAAGGCTTCGCAGAAATGAAGAAGTTTAAAATTCCCGTATCTGAAGAAGAAGGATGTACCACTCGCTCAAGAAAAAGTCTTAGGAAAAGTAATGAATCAATGCTTCAATTGTCCTGTGAGTCAGTTGCTTCTATGAAACATCTCCCAGCCAGAGTTGAGAATCCCAATTCACGCAAAGGCTGTTCAATCTGCAAAAGAAAGATATCTACCTATTGTATAACTTGTAACATGTTTTATTGTATTTCAAATGAAGAAAGCTGCTTTGTAATAGCTCACTCTTGAATAAATGCTGTTTATTCTGTATATTTTTGTTGATTTCATATAAAAATTAAACAGTTAAAAATTGTTACCCTTAAGGGCCGTTTGGACATATATGTCCATTAAAATATCTAGTGGAAGAAGTTGGAATTCAAAAATTTCGTTTTTCTAAATTTTATCAAAAAAAATTCTAAGAAACATGCAAAAAGAATTAGAAAGCTATCTTTATTGGTTTTCAAACGGCATCGAAAGGGTTAATCTGTCTCGGAGTCAACCTATTTGAGCTTTTTAAATCTAGTTGTTGGTCACAACTCTACAAGTTGAAATCAATTCCTAGAATCTAGGACCTAGGTGATGTAGAATACTAAGATTAGCAAATACACTCAGAAATACTTCCAAGATTCCACTTCATGTCTAAAAATAGATTTTTGCCTTAAAAACATAACAGCGTAATTTCTAGACAATTCCTGTCAGGATGAATTATTCTAATCAATTCCTAATGTAGATAGTAGTAAATACAATTCAGTAATAAAATCTAAGAGCTTCTTTCGTCATAAAAATATCCCAATAAAGATCAAAAGGAGAGAAATATAGTGCTAATCAATGTATCAAAAGTATGTACATCGTTTGAAGTAATAACTTAATCTATTGTTTTGTTTTTTTTTCAAACAAATGAAAACAGTATGTAGTGGATAATAGAAATATCATGCTGTCTTTGATACAAAAGATTTTTTAACATTCAAAATTCAAACCCTATAGAGACGATAAGAAACCCGAAAATCTAGAGAAAGACTTGCAAGTAATATAAAACTGAATAATATTGTAATGGAACTTTCATTTAGTAAGAATTCTTTTGGTCCCTTTGAAGAAAGTCGATTTTCTAATAAACCCTCAATCTACTAATAAGTAGATGAAAACAGCCTTTTTAATAATCTTTGAGATTTTTTGGGATTTTTGAGATTTGTTTGATCTATATTATAAAATAGTTTGTATATGACACTGATGAGATCTGCGCAATAAGTGAGAATGTCCGACTCTGAATCTCACGATAGGTTTAAATCAGTCGGTTGAGGTTAAACTATATGGCTACATCAGAGCAGCGGTCTTTTTCAAAAGACTAGCTAGTAGTGCTCAAAATTTATATGTTGACTCAAAATATGCATGCTGAATATACTAAACTTAAGTCTGACAGACTACTGTTGTTGTTGCTTCCTGATATGATCATGAGAAAACTCGAAGTGGAAATTAATCAGAACAAAAGATTAAGATCATCTAAAAAATTTTATCAACCCTTTAAGAAATTTGAGATTCTAGCAAAATGTATTTGAAACCGTAGGAAATTTGCAGGAGGAATGTTTCTCGATTCTGATTGGCCAACAAATACTCAATTTCTATTTGTCTACAGAATAATTAATAAAAAATTATTGAAAAATACCAACTGTACCAGACTGACAAAAATTCTTTTTTTTATTTTACTAAGATTTTCATCTTCTTAATCTGAAATCTCGAAATTCAAAAGTATTTGAGCTTTTCGAAATTTAGGACCAAGTTTTTCTGTAAGAACTAAACACACTACAATGAGGTCAAAAATTTTTCTAATTTTTAGAGAATTAATAATTGCATTAGACACAGTATTTCTACAGTATCTTGTCTCTGAATATTTAACTTTATATAAGAGAGTCAATTGTTTGCTAACCAAATGAAAAATATCCGCTCTGTGAAAGTGTGTAGATATGAATTTGATATACATAGTGTGGTATCATTAAATACTTATTGTCAAGACTTATACTCTCTGTATTTACATTGTCATAGATAAACAAACTAAATATATCGTATTATACTTGGCTAACATCTACTTTCAAGTAAGTATGTACTTATCTATTAGAAGTGAAGAGGGAAATTATCATCGAAAGAGATCAATTCAAATACTTTTTATTATCATTCGGAACAGAATAATAATATAGTACATGGAAATACTGCATTTTTGTTCATTTTGTGGAATGCTTATTCTTCTCGAATGCATAAAAGGAGTGATGAAAATGTTTCAGTTTCCATAAACATTGGAAAGAGACGTTAAAGCTCAAATCTTTCCTTCCTCTAACAATTGCATCGATAATAAAATATAGAAATAGAAATACAGAGGTAGAATGAAGGAGAAATCTATCTTTCTTCAAAATACTTGTCCTGTTTTTAAATCAAACAGATAATTTTTCAAATGGCACGCTCTTATTTCCAGCGATAGATCAAAAGGATTTGTCCCTCTATTGATTATATTAAAGGGAAGAGAAAATGAATGAGCTCGTCTGATTCGAATTTGATTTATGATACAAAATCTCGGATTGAAAATGAAAATTTCTAAAAACACGCGCCAAGATTTTTTCAACGAATTTAACTACGAGAGAGGAAAAAATTAAGATTTTTGAATAGTTTTTGCTACATTTTAAAAATTGAGTCTCTTTTCACATATCATATTGAAAGGAATTCCTAAGAAATTAAGTTAGTTTTCATGATTTTCGGGAAAATGGGATTTGTCTATATCAAAACTTGAAAATTTCTCATTTTGATTTTCAAAAAAAGTGTTTTTTGGTTAGATAAATATTTAAGAGATAAATAAAATAAAATCCCCCCTTGTACGTGTAATACACAGTGTATGACACGAATAAACCATTCACGCATATATCTGGAATAGATAATACACTTGATATGATTTCAGGGAAAAACCAGTGAAAATGGGAAAAATATAATTCATTTCCCATTTTCACTAAGTTTTCACTGATTTCCCATTTTCACTGTAACATATACACCCCCATTTGCAATAAATGGAATTTTTTGTATTTCCAGAACTAGGGTTAAGACAGGAAATCGAAACGAATCCTATAAAATTCGCAAATTTGCCAGAAATAACAAACTCAATTTTAATTTCTCACCAATCTTCACGCCAAATGAGTTACAATGTTTTTATTCTTCAAACCTACGAACAAAGTGTGGCCATTTATTACTTCTTACACCTAGATGTTAGAAATCAGATAAGTAAGTTTCAATTAAGTTTCTGGTTGCAGATATAGACGCGTACCGTCCTCCCTATAACTAGTCAGTATATCATAATCAGGACCCAATAGAATCATTACTAACTATTAACTAAAGCTAATTGATATGAAGTTAAAAATCTATGAAATATGGCCATTTTTCAAATTCCCATTTGGCCCATTTTTGAATCGTAATCAGCGTCGCTACTAACCACATGAAAAACAAAAGGTCAAATTTGAGTCATGAAAAACCCAAAGTAGAAAAATTCTGAATATAGGTATTTCGAAATTGGGGATGTAGCTTTTGTTATGGTAAGGTGAACTTAATCTTTCTGCGCATAATATTCGAAGAAGAATCTAATGTAATTCGTTAACCATTGAAAAATCAGCAATTCTCATTCTCATTGAGGTACAACTTCTTGATGGAAAAATAAATACGAGTAGTATTTTGCTGTGACGGTCAATCTATTTTATTTAATTAAAAAATAAAAGTTAATTTTGTGAGCCTATAGACGTCAAAACTACCCAACTTTTTTTCATAAAATTTTAACCAGTGATAGATTACCCTGCCCATGTTTGTTGTGAAAATAATTTTTTTAGATTTGATCCGTAATCTCGATCAGAACTGAAAAAATGACTGACCAATCAGATGGCTTTATTTTTTATAGTTTTTACATGTTGAAAGGTAAGCTTACTTCTAATTAGTTTTTATATCTTAATCTTTCTTTGTCTTCATAGAAAAACAAAATCTTTTTGGGTATTAGTCAGTAGACTTGGATGAAATTTCGTAAAACTGATGAAACCGCCTGTAATTTTGTTTAAATATTCTTTGAGCTATTTCTAAATCATTCCACCATGTCTGGCTGAGTCAACTCTTTAACCCTTTCGGTGCCGAGACCATTTCACAATTTTTATAAAAACCAAAATTTAGCTATGAAGATACCAAGTTATTTGGCCAAAAATATTACTAATGCAAGCTCAAATTATGGGCTTCAATTTAAACTTTAATTGATCCAGAAACCTATCAAACTGGTAGAGTTATGAAGGTTCAAAAAAATTGGAAAATGGACATAAATTTCCATCGGCACCGAAAGGGTTAAATGATTCTTGTATCATATAAACAAAATTTCTGAAATTTTCAAATTTTGAACGTTTTTTATTTTAATTTTTGTTAATTATATTCGATTTTATTAATTTTATGCAGTTATAAATAGTTTAAATATTTTATTTAATTAGTTTTTCATATCTTGGATTTTGAATGTAAAAGATTGAGACATTTTTAATGAAAATATAAATCAAGAGAATGTATTAAGAACGTTCAAAATTTGAAAATTTCCGAAATTTTGTTTATATGATATAAGAATCATTTAAAGAGTTGACTCAGCCAGACATGGTGTAATGATTTAGAAATAGCTCAAAGATTATTTAAACAAAATTACAGGCGGTTTCATCAGTTTTACGAAATTCTTTAATTCCTATTAGATATTTCTTCATTATTAAAAAATAGTCTATCTAAATATCGTAAGATTGCTCGAAATGGTTTCTGAAGTCTCCTAATAACTTTTCCAACAAACATATTTATTTTTATCAATTTTAGAAAACACTGCATAGACTAAATTGAAATCGATATCTCGATCCTTACATAAAGTATATAAATTGTTAGAAATCCTTGTCTAATCAATGCAACTATATTAAAATCCTGAAAGAAATTTATTTGAATAAAAGCAACATGTGATAACATTTTACCTTGGGATTAGTTTAATTCCTTGATAAATTATATGGGATTCTCTATTGAAAAACTTGTGTGAAGCAGAGATTTCTATTTCGCCCAAATGAAATATACAAAGCGACAACTAGATCAAATTAAGTGTAAATATTTACTCTAAAAATCTAAAATAATCAAAATATCCAAGATTGAACTAATTAGCACAATCTTTTTTGATTCAAATTCAATAAAAGTGTAAATTTTTATTTTGTCCGCTATCCTGTATCAATTTGGATAAGATTCAGAAATAATCTAGCTAAAACTAGTTGATATTGAGATTACGAGATGAACAGGGTAAATTGGTCAGTATTCAATGTAGTAACTTGAATATGAATTAGCGAAATATGTACTTCATTTGACAGGTATTACGCATGAGAAAGATATTATTATTATCAACTATTCCGTGAATCCGGAGAGAGAAAAAAATTTGTATTATCGAGTTATAGAGGGTAAATCAAAAATTACACAGCTTTCTTCATCTCAGGGATAATTTGCTCAAAATTTTCCATTTCACTGAAACTAATCCCCAAAAATCCTTCCTAATGTATTTTTTTCTTGTACAATTTACAATTCTGTCTGTTCCAATTACGATCATATTCTCTTCTATTTATAGAAATAATCACAGAGTTTATTATCATATTCCTTGAAGAAGACCAGAATACAATACAATTATTTCTAGATTCTACTTGGGATTTTCAAACAACTTTGAAGAGGATATGTTTTTCTAGGATGTTCGTACTTGAGATTTGGGAATAATTTCCAAGACTGTTGCTTTAAAAGCTCAAATATTTGTTAAACTCCTACCAGAATCTATGGGACAAAGTTGAATGCCTAATTTCAATTTGGCGCCAAAATCCCATTTCTTCGAACTTGTTTGTCAATGAAATCTTTGATTACTACGTGAAAAATCGTGTAAATAAAAATCGAATCTTATTTTTCCTTGCATTAAAGTTAATACAATATTTTCACCTCTTTTGTATCTCAATCTAAAATATCAGTACGACCGCACGCTCTATATTAGAGATGTAACCTTTTTTTAAATCAAAGTTTTCCGAGAAATATCCACATACAATTTTGATAACAATGATGTGTGAGATCTAAATTAACTGAAAATTCGTTCGCAATCCCATGTATAGTCGTGCATTTCCCATTTTCCCTAAATTCTCTTGTATGCATAGTGGAATAGCAAAATTTAACAGAAATGATCCTAACATGATTCTATTGCTATTTTCATTGAAAAACCCCTTGAAGCTTTATCAGCAAAAAAGATATTCAAATTTTAGTGAAAACGTAGTAAAAATTCATTGAAAATCTAGCGGCATTTTTAAAAAAGTCTGATCATTAAACTTGAATATTATCACGGACAAGCATTTTGATACTTGATCTTGATAATGTTAAGAACTCATAGTATTATCATTTGAGTTGGTTTTTAAAATAGGTTGAAAATTTTGTTACATCTCTACTCTATATATCATTAGAATGGTTTTTATCAAGCTTGATCAGAAATTCTGATTCAGAATATCACCTTGGCTAAAAATCGATAATTTGAAAAATCTACATTCTCTTACCAGTTGACTTTTATCAAAGTTTTAATTTTTCTGAATCTGAAATAACTAGGGCCTCAAAAAGTCTTCGAAGATTAAGAAAATGTAAAAAAAATTATTTTTCGTGATCCAGATCAAAGTTATAAAGTCTTAGATCGGTCTTATTTTCATGATAAGGTCTTAAAATGTTTAGGGTCCAAACTTTTAGGTCTTAAAACACAGTTATCAATTTTTGAGACTGAATTCAATCAAGTCAAACAAAGAAAACAGCGTGCTTAATTCCCATTGGTAGATTTAAGCATACTTTTGTATATGTATGTATGTTGTAGCTAATTCGTACTGAACTGTTAATTCGTACTTAAGTATGAATTAGCAGGGATAGCTCTGCTAATTCGTACTGAAAAGACTGAGACACCTTTTTAAAATGCTTTTATTATCTTATTTAACAAGTGCGATTAAAGAATTATAATTTTTAATTAAAAACTGTGAATCATAGGTTTTTGTTGTTGCAATTTCTGCCTGGATGACATTTTGAATTGCAAAGTAAATTCAATTTCCGACATTTACACTTGTTCGATGAGCAGGATAGGATGCAGTTACATTTTGTGAAACCTTGACCTCCGGATCTCGATTGCTTCGCACTTGCAGCTCGGATACTGAGCTCTTCGTCTTAAGCCATCGGCTGTGGATCAAGAACTTTTTGGTCGATGATTTTAAATTGGCCAGAATTCAGACGACCTTTCAAAATTCCGTTTTCTGTTTCCACCTTACATTTTCCGTCGTCAACTTCTCTTATGATACCTAGAAGACAAAGATCATCTACCTTTGACCTATCAATCTCAGGAATTGGAATAACGACGTTATCTCCTACTTCTGGAATTACTGGAGCTTTATCAGCGAGCATTTTCTGAGCACATTTTGTTGTAGAAAATAAAATATTCTTCTTCAATTCAGACATTTGCTTCAACCTTTCAGACATATCTTCTTCTGGTAAAACCAAAAAGCTTGTATCAAGATCACTAAAATCGTCTAAAAATAGAAAATGACTGGGTCTGTTGTATCATAATTTAATAAATTTTTTAAATAAACAATGTTTCTTAGTAAACGAAATTTTTTATTTAAAATTATTACTTGATTCTTTCATATCATACAGATACCCTCTCATAGCATTCTAAAAAGGTGTCTCAGTCTTTTCAGTACGAATTAGCAGAGAAATTTATAAAATTATTTAGCATACATTTGGTCTATGGGATGTATTCCCCTCTGCCCTTTCAGTAAGAATTAGCAGGGATAGGATACTCAAGTACGAATTAGCAGTTCAGTACGAATTAGCTACAACATGTACATTACACACCATATACAATTTATATTATACATCCATCAGCTAGTATATATGATATTGACCAATTTTTTGTTGTTTTCTGTATTTTCAAACTGTATTCAACATGAGAAGACCAAGAATAGTTCTGTCAAAATGAATAATTGCACCGAGAAGAATTTTAAAGAAGACTAAAATATTATGCTATATCCTAATAAAAAATAATTAATAAATTTTGTTACTTATTAGTAGTTTATTGTATGCGAAATTTTGATAAGTCTTATTTTAAGGCCTAACAATGAGAAAAATCATTTTAAGGTCTTGAAAAATAATTTTAGCGTTCTGAAACTTGAGGCCCTAGAAATAACACTTTATTCACAACCCGAACTAGAGGACTGAAATATACCGTGAATCTATCAGTTTAACACAATTTATTTAGTCAATAACTTCCTACCCTAATTAATTTACCATTGGTTATTAAATAGTTTTGAAACAAAAATATTTCTAATTTTACTTTTTAATCGTTTCTTTATCTCTCCGAAAACGCGCAGTAAATGAATGTTACATTCAGTTCATACCATTAGTTTCAACTTTTCCATCTCATGAGCACAAAATTTTTATTAAACTTCTCTGGTCGAATGCGTATTTGATCCGAGATATCAGCATTTAATTGCTTCGAAATCGATAAAATTTGAGCTCAATCCATTGGTACAGTACTAGATAGTAGGAAGTAGATGAAACAGTATTACTGTTTGGAAAATTAATCTTTATTATATAATTTAGAAAGGAATGATTTATTTGAATTCTATTTCCATTATCTTTTGCTATACAAATAATTTTTTCATTGGATTTTCCATATAAACCTAATTGACATGAATTTACTATTTTTACAAAAAACTCAACATTTTTATCCAGAAAGTCAGGAAAAAATTTTCCCTCAGCTTTGATAGAGCGTCGTAGTGGTAAAAATTTATTTTTTGGATTCCACTATGAAATGAGCTGATTAGTTTTGAATACAAAAATAATTTCCGAAAAAAATTTAATCTGACCAAAATTGAGCCGTTTTTTGAATTTCGGAAATCTTTCAAATTTCCACATTTTGAACTTTCAAATCCAAAATTTTTATCGATTTCAAAGATTTGAAGCATTTAAATATTGATATTCATGATCAAAATTAGACGCAGATTTCGAATTCGCCTGCAGGAATTCACATAAATTCGTCAATACGGTGGGAAATCGAACCATTTGAGTTTTTCGATTTTCACGAGGGAAAATGATCCCAAATATTGAGATTGAACTTTTTCTTGGAAAGAGTAATTTTATCTCAAATTCTACGGCCAAATTCGAAATCTTCGTCTAATGTTGATCCTGAATATCAATACTTTTTTTTTGGTAGAAATAAAATCTGTATTGATCGTATAGAAAAAGAAAATATTTACAATTTATAAAAATAGGAACATAGAAATGAGATATTGAATCTTGAATTGTTTATCAAAATATATATGGAGCACAATAAATGAAAGAGATTTTCAGATTGAAGTTGAGTAATGGTTGACAATGATGAATGTCTGAAAATTAAATCGTAAATCACCTGGTTTTCTCTAATTAATGCAGATCAGGATAAAGTAAGGAATTTGTGTAATCAATTTTTGAGCGGATATGTTTAATTATAGTTTTGATAGAATATAGGTTGTTGCAGTTTAATAGGTCGTATTTCTCGTTAAGTACATTAAAGATCGAGAGTAGGTAACTATTCTCGTAAGAAATATTTCTTAAATTATATGACCTTTCAATTTTGATAGAAGATTCAGTAAATTTTTTAATTATGAAGGCGTAGCGGCGGACCCATAAGGGACTAAGACCGGACGCTGAAATGCGAGCGTTATATGAGTTGAGTTCAGGAAAAAGTGAGTAGAGGAATCTACTTTGGATTCTTTCAATATTTCTAGCTTGGTCCTTAGTCAAGTTTATTAGCAAAGGGGAAATATAGTCAAAGTGTGTGAGCACTAATGACTTATAGGCCTTAATTCTAAGGTGAACTGATTTTGATAATTTAAGGATTGCCATGATCGTGAAGTTAATTTTTGCTATGTTTGAGTAAGGATCTATTTTAAATTTGTAATTTATACCAAAACCTAGATCTGAAGTGAAGGAGACAATTTCTCCAGGAAGTAGAAGAGATTCCATGAGGGTTGAAGGGAGGCCCGATGGGAGCATTATTTTGCATTTATCTCTATTTATATAGAGCCCCATGGTCTCGAGTGAATCTTTAAGAAGACAGAAGTTATGGTTAATTTTGATTATATCTAAGGAGTTTTTCACCTCAAAGACGAATTTCAAATCGTCAAGTATATATTAGTATATATTCACACTAAGGAATTTCTATGCATAGAATAACAAATGATTATATCAATGATTTGTTCGACCTCATATGCGAATGGTATTCAACGATTGGTCCATTTCAATTTTGATCCTAGTCTTCTATATCATATTTATCTGACTCTACTTGAATACTCATTCGTAAAAATAAACATGAAGCTCTATACTAATAAAGAGAAATATCAGATTATATCTGAATTTGAAAACTCATTACTGGGCTATGGATCCTTTGCTAAAAAGAAAGGAATAAGCATTGGAGCGTTGGATTTCAGAAAAAACAAGATTGTGACCAATATGAATTACGATAATCAAGACAGATATGCTAGGCAAAGGAATTTAATCACAATAAATTTAAGAAAGATGATGGAAGAAGGATGTCTTATTTCACGAGCTGATATAAAAGCCACAATTAAGACGGCAGCAGAGACTTGTAATATTGATGGAGTTGTAGGATCTCAAAACTACATCACCAAGTTTATCAATGAGCTTGAAATCAACCAATACAATGTAAGCATAGATATTAATCTTTTCAGAATCAAATTATACAAGATTATTCAAGACAGATTTCGGCTATTATGAACATTGATGTGCAGGAAAACCAAGTTTTTATTATTTCTGAAAAAAATTATATTGACAAATCATATTTTCTAAAATCAATTTTTATTTCCAATCTCAATGGGAATTTTCAAAAACAAATTTACTTCTCAAATAAGAAAATGCATTTCACAAATTTCTTTCATGTGAAAAATCCTCAGCAATCGTATGCAAAAACTTTACAAATCATGTTCGAACACAGAAATTTATGTTCAAGACCTGTTATTTTGATCGAGAAACAGAATCCCATATACCAGATTCTTAAACGTAATTTGACACTGTTCAAAAACACTAAAGTAATTCGTTAAATTTTTTATATTTAAGCTAATTGCATTCGAAACCAGGAAGAAAAACTCTTCTAGAAAAGTTGAAGAAATTGGTGTCAAGCTACTTGAAAATTCGAGATTGAAAATGAAACAATTTCTAAAAAACTTCATTGATAATTTTCACAAGAAGGTTGAGGATATTGATTCTTCTTTAGTTTTAAGAGCCCAAAAATTTGTTATTCTATGCATAGAAATTCCTTAGTGTGAATAATAAAAGAGGGGTCTCAATAAACTATAGCTATGGTACAAGAATTACACAATCTTTTTGGCATTTAGTACACCTTCCCACCTCTTTCGTTGCGCTTTCCATGTGAGTCATTGTGGCGTGGTAAGATGATTCGAAACGTGATTTTGAAATTAATTTCCAATGATGGAATTTTTAAAATTCCCTTAGTTCAATTTAAAAAAATTCAATCGTGATGACTACCGATGTAATTTTTTGTGCTCTATCTAATGATACTAAAATCATTACGCTAACATGACCTAAAAACAAACTCCTCGTAGAAGCTACGTAAAAAATTTTTTAACATCTTAATCTAGAAATTATTTAATTCTAATGATAAATATCTAAAAATTAATTAACTTCAGATCAATTTGTCAGGGTTATGGTAATTATTCATAATGTGTACCACGAAATTCACAAATTTGGTGTACTTGGATTTCATTGGTTGACAGTTTCTCACCCTCTTATTGGTTCGAAATAAAGCTGATTTAGGTATATAACCAAGGCGTAAGTGATAGTTAGAGCAGAATGGGAAAGAAAACTGGTCCTTCACCTGTATATTTCATTTTGGATGTAGGTTCATTATATTTTTTTCAAAACAAATTCATCATTGTGCATATATATTTCCTACCAATAAGTTTCTAATTGATACAGGTTTAACTTTTAACTATAGTGGCCTATGTAGGCTTTTTTACCTTTTTCTTTTCCCTATTGAAGAGTTTTTGGTGTTTTTTCAGCTCACATTATTTTCCAACATGCCTCTTATATCCTTTAACTTTTACTATTTTTTTTGAACATCGTAAATTATTACTTTTCATCCAACCTTTAGCTTATATCAATTTTTAAAGAGAGCCCACTGATGATTCTTAAAGAAGTGTACATTTGGTTTTAAATATCTTCTTACATATTTCTGAATTATACAGGTTATATTTATTTATCTTGTAAGTGGTTGACTTTAAATCAGATTTTTCCAATATTCCGACAAGTTAAATCAATTAATAAAAAAATATTATAGGATGTGAATAATTTATTGAGAAAGATATAGGTTCTGCAACTGATTATAAAACCTATCTTAATCGCAGGTAGGTGAAAATCCGATTTTTTAAGCAATAAAATTAAGATCAGAAATGAAAAAAGAATGTGGATAGCTAAACAAGCATCTGGATATCCTATAATCGATGGAATGAGAAATTTTTGAATCATTTTTTATTCCAAAATAGAAATCATACAACACTTTGAATAACTGAATCAACTAATATTCATTTTTATAGATATTGATTGGAATAGAAACCAATTGTCACTATTCAATTCTTGTAAGAACTGTCAATTTGAACTGATCTCGGTTCATCATAATTTATTAGTTTTAAAGCAGTTAAAATGATCGAAAAATAGGAAGTAGACTCAAGCACGATAATGGAGTTTTTCCCAGAATATCGCCAACTATTTTTATTCTTCTTGTCTATGGGTAATCCTGGAAAATAAAGTTTGATTTCTCTCACACATAGTAACCTACAAAAATTCTACTCAAAGTTGAAATAAAAGAAAAAATTCGCGCCAAAATATTTTTTCTTGACCCTCGTGCGGCATATCTTTTTTCTTAAGGGGTTACCCCAAATGAAATGTGAGGGCATTTGGTATAAGTGTGCTTTCTGAATCGGTTTTGAAAAAAATTCGAAAACACTCGTTTATATATTGAAAGAAGTATCACAAGAGTTGAGAAAGGTGAAAAAGCTCCCGTATGCTAGGTCGAATTAACTTTATAAGAGTAGGCCTTTTAAACACACAGATTTGATTAATAACGATTGATGAAGAACTTTTCCTTCGCCCACAAATCTGTGTTTCTATACATTTTTATGCAAAAGAACAGCTGCTTGATCCATAAATGATGGGATTAGAATTGATTTTGTTTATTTTTAAAAGTTGAAAAACACTTTTTATATTTTATTGATATTGAAAAAATAAAAATTTCAACGTAAGTTTATAGTCCAATTTTGTTAACTGATAGGAAAATATTGATTTCTAGTTGAAACAAAGAACAAAAAAAAAATAATAAAAAGCTTAAATTACCTATATTTTTATGAATTTATGATCAATGTGTTATCTGATTGAATCTGAAGAAAAAATGCATTTAAGATGATATGTTTAATAATGAATCAAGGTTGAAAATACTCTGAGATTCAATTTTCAATGTTGAGACGAAAGAAAAAAAAGGAAATTTTCTTGTGAAAGAGAACAAGTAACTTATGAAATTATCCCTTAAAGTCCCAGAGAATTTTTTTTCATGACTCGCATTCAATCTTTTGTCTATATTATGGTTTGTGAATACGCTGATTACGATTATTTTTGGTTCAAGAGTTATCGAGCAAAAAATGATTCATTTTTTGATCCGAAAACAGGTTATCTTTGTAGCTCTAGCAGATAGAGTTCAGGTGATTGCATATTTGAATTCTACAGGTATGAATACTCGATAAAAGTTATCTTACTTTTTATCTATGACTCCGGAAAATAGGTTTTCAAAAAAACGTTTTAAATAAAAATTAATTTTTCGAAAAAAATTAACTTTCTTTAAATTAGTATAGCGTGATTTTCACGAATGATAGAGCCAAGATCTTTGCGTATCCTAAGAGATTAATAAATTTCCTATCGAATGGATGGTAAGTGAAGTATTATCTGAGGTTGGAACGAATAATAATGAGTTACTAAAATGACGTGTGATAGAACTATCACTGTGGGACTTTAACCCTCGCATTGGAAATGTGGGTCTATCAGACCCAGTAAAATTTTGAAATCTTAAGCTAAGAGCTAATTAAGTTTTTTTTTCGTTTAATCCTCATTCCATATCTCATAAATGCAATCCCAATTTAATTTTACTCGAAATAACAATCCTCTTTCAACCAGAAGCTTGGGAAATATGCCAAACAAGTTCCAGAAGGCTGGGTCTAGAAGAAAAATTGACCAATGAGTTTTAGCTTTATGACATGAAGTTGAGATGCTTTATCTTGTTTTCATTATTTCATTGCTTTCATGAAAAGATGGACTTGTTTCAAGACGCAATAATTCAAGAGTTAGCTCCGCTCAATCCTGACAATGATAGTACTGGTAGTGAAATTGAGGACGATATTTTGGTTGATAAGGAAAAAGAAAAATTCCCAGAAACAGATCAACCAATAAATTCAATGAATATATCTCGCTGTGGTACAATTCAATATCGAAGTCAAAGACAAAATGTGATTAGGACACCAGCAAGAAACATTTTCACTCAGACTCCAGGACTGACTAAAGTTTCAAGAAGAGCAGTAGACAATGAGGATTTTTTCAGTCTTTTTATTGATCACGACATGATTGGCGACATAACTCGTTACTCCAACAAGTACATGGAGCATATGAATTCTGCTAGTTCTAAAATCAGTGCAGATGAAATACGTAAATGGATAGGGATACTTCTTTTTTTCGGTGTTTCAAAGCAAAAGAAACATGGAAATTCAAGAATTAAGGAGTAATAACTTGGTTCAAAGTTGCATGACGTACTCTCGATTTTGTGTCATCAAACAATTCATACATTTCGATGATAAAACTAGACTGAAAACTCAAGATAGAGATAAGCTTCGACCAATACGTTTGGACAGAGAGTAGTAAAACAGCTAATGGAGCCTTTCACAAGAGCTGGAAGAACTGTAACTTGCGATAATTTCTTTACCACATATGAATTGGCAAAATATTTATCATCGCAAAAAACAGCTCTTGTTGGGACGTGCCGTAAGAATAGGACCTTTCTACCAGCTTCCTTTCAAAACACAAAAATTTCTGAGGGACAGATCGAATATCTTTTTAGTGAAGAAATTCTACTTCTGAAATTCGGACAAAATAAAAATCGCCCTGTTGTTTTGTTGTCGACGCTTCATCAAACTCAAGAAAATGTGGGATCAAAACCTGAAGTTATTGAGTATTATAACAAAACTAAGGGA
The DNA here is from genome assembly GCA_012064415.1 of Gyrodactylus bullatarudis. Lineage (NCBI taxonomy): Eukaryota > Metazoa > Platyhelminthes > Monogenea > Gyrodactylidea > Gyrodactylidae > Gyrodactylus > Gyrodactylus bullatarudis. The sequence continues at coordinate 568,876 of SSNU01000060.1, read as the reverse complement.
GGTGTCGATACATTGAACCAGCTCGTTGGAAACTATTCATGTAGAAGATCAACAAGACGTTGGCCCCTGACCATTTTTGAAAATCTTATCGATGTGGCTGCTTACAATGCGTATGTACTGTATTGTTTGAAATAGCCCGAATTTCTACAAACACAGAAGTATTCTCGGCGCCAGTACTTGAAATCATTGAGTCGACAAATGATGCAGGTCAATACTGATCCAGAACCTTTAGAAACACCTAATAAAATCGCAAAGAAAACGCCAAATAAAAGAGACCGTTGCTATATTTGTACATGGGTGAAAGACAGAAAAACTAAAAAGATATGTTATAAATGCAACAAAAACATATGTAAAAATCATTATGTTGTTATATGCAATAGCTGTGAAGAACAATAAATACATTTGCTTATATTCAATTGACTGGGACTAAAAGACCCATGCTTATGATACTTGTAAGTATTTTTACTTCTCATGCGAGGGTTAAGGGCTAAGCTTCCAATGCACAGATAGTGAAAAAAATTTCGACCTTTTTACTCTTTTTGATTTTTGCTTTTACTTTTTTAAATTATCTCCACTTCTGTGATTATGATCAACCCTCTGGGTTATTTCTATCATTTTGGAAACTCATTGTTAATCCTTTAAGCCTCGAAATATACTTCTGCTTCACCGATCATTCGATAGGGAATCTATTAATCTCCTTGAATACGCAAATATCTTAGTTCTATCATTCGTCAAACAATTAATTAATTTCATAAACGTTTTTTTGAAAACCTATTTTCCTAAGCGATAAATAAAAAGTAAGATAGCTTTTGTACAGTAATCATGCCTGTAGAAAACAAATATGAAATCGCTATATATGAGCTCTATCTACTAAACCTTCAAACAATGTCAACTTTTGAATCAAAAAATTACCCAATTTTTGATCGAACTAAAATTAATCACGTTTAAACAAATGTAGAAACAAGACCATACATGATTACTTCAAGCCGAATACATGAGGAACACATTTCAATCCCATTGGCAAATCGAAGTTGAATGAAAGCGATTGGTCAGAATTGAGCAGTGTATTTTATTCATTGATAATTATGTATAAATATTACGTGTCGGTGTGAGGTCTGATGAGAACCGACGAAAATAAAAGCTTATATTCACCTTAAACTCGTCGTTCTAAAAACCAGCATGACTAGCGGTCAGCAAGAAGCAAACATTTTCCAAGAAATAAGGCAGCTTATGACCAGAAATGTAGATTCACAAAGCATAGACAAAAGATTGAGTGCAAGTCGTAAGTAAAAGACAATTCTCTGGGACTTTAAGGGTTAAGCTGAGATAGAAAAGTAAAATTATAATCCTCGTCAAATATTAAATCTTATGAAAAATAAAATTTTAACTTTTCATGTACTAAATTATATTTTTCCATTTGTGAAGTTAGATAATTTAAAAATAAACTAAAGCTAGTTAATATGAAGATGGGAATTTATGATATTTTGATTTGAAATTTGTTGGGATGATGTTAAAATACTTGGAGATTAATTTTATCATATCGATTTCGGTATTTAGAAAATTTCGTTCAAGTCTAGTAAGCAAGAGTCCATAACCGAACCTGTGGGATATATTATCTCAACACGTAGAACAAAATAATTGTAGATAGATAAATGTAAAATCTGGACGGTTATTAAAGAATCAGGTTGGTATCCCTCTTCTTTCAGTGATAAAAAAAAGAATAAGGAAATTCAATTGAAAAGCTCTATAATACGTTTTTTAATGAATTATCCAAAATTCCGAATGTGGTTTAATTTCAAAATTCATAGTCAGAAAATAATTTGAAAAAGCAAAAAGAAAACGACGTTGAAACGGTGGGCAACAAACAATTGATCGCTTTGTTAAGAGACAAAAGTAGCTGATTATGATCAGAGTGTCCTTACCGACACCCTCCACAATTCAAAGCTGAAACAAAATTTATAGGTGGGCCAATGTAAGGCCTCAAAATATTTGCATTGTAAAAGTATATAAACGTTATTGGGGTAGAGTCTGAAGAGACCTGGCGGAATAAAACACTTATCACTATAATATACGCTTGTTTTCTCTAAACCTTCCTCATGAGTTTAGATCAAACGAAAATATTCTTGATGAAGTTCAGCAATATTATCGTTCAAATTTGAAAAATAATCACCGTTTGAGAAAATTTTCAGATGTTAAAACTAAGAGAGATTTAATAAAATCGATTGATTAAATTTCTTCCGATTCAAATTTCCATAAAAAAGATCATTTTTAATAGTGATTGGACTGATATATCGGAACTGATAAATGCGTCAAGTAGGTGATTATAATTTAATCTCGAGTGCATTTCTGATTCAAGTTGAAATATTTGAAAAAATGAATCATTTCTTCAACTATAATTATAATTATTATTGTACGTTAAGGGAGAATTTCATCACATAGTCTTGTGAAAGGGAAAAACTATGGGGAAAAGAAAGTCTTCTTCTTTTGGCTCTTGAAGGAATTGTTATATTTATCAGGAATAAGAGGTATTTGATTTATTCATTAAATTTATAAAAAAATTTAATAGGATCTAAGTAATTTTTAATTTAATTTTTCTGGAAAAAATAGTGTGAATTCAAGTTAAAAACATTATAAAACGTTTTTTCCATTTGAAAATGTTCATAAATTAGTTCATCTTTTTACAGAAACATACAAAGATAGGGGATATTGACAAAAAATTTATATATGGTTAGTAGAGTAGGCTAAAATTTTCAACTTTTCCCAGCCTTAATCTCATTTTGAAGATAATTGCATTTTTTCTTTTGTTCAAAAAAAACTTTTTAATTCTATCTCGTGTTCTTTAGGGACGAGGGTATAATAGCATACATTAATTGGAAAAAACCTATTTATATTTAGTAAATGTCCCCTAGCCTACCCACATATAAATTTTTGTCAATATCCCAAAAAGATATTAAGGAACAATATATTTAAAAATACTTGAGGATTATCTTTTTCAAATCGATGGGCGATTTTAGTAATTTTGGAAGATTTCGTCCTATTCTTGCAAAGTCATAAACCTTAATTCGAATCAATAAATTATCCCTTTTATTTCAATCCGTTTTATTCATCTCACGATTTCAGACTTCTTTGATTTGTATGATTTATAATAACATAACAAGAAATATCTTATTAATTAACATTCAAATTCCCAATTCTAATTTCAATTCATAGAAATGCAAATAGGGAGATAACTAAAATACAAAAGGTGCGATTACAAATGCATAGAAATAAGTAAGGCCACCCATTTCCTCTTCCGTGCTTAAAGATAAGATTGAATTTTATATCAAGTACATTACTGTATGTGAAATATTTCAAGAATTAAAGATTTGTTAATTCCCATTCTGAAAACCTTTACGTTTTATGTGCACTACATTTAACGTCATTTTTTGGACTACTCGGGAGTAATGATAATTTTTTTTAAATCAAGAATTCGATTGTGTTGAAGATTTCTTGAAATTCATATCATGATGCCTGATTTTACTTTTCTAAAAGAAAAGAAATTCTGAAAAAAGTTACTTTTAAAAAAAAATTTCGATTTGGTCTCAAATCTAATATTTTCAGTTTTTTTGAGAACCTTATGTATCAAGTTCAATGATCAACGGGATGGATAACAAAGATATAAATTTCTAATTACAACAAACTTGATTCTCAAAATGCAATCTTCAATATCATAATCAGCTCAAGAAGAAATGATGACAATAGCGATGTATTTATTTAGAGAAAAGTTTTAACAACTGAGCTATTCTCGATTTATTTGGTAATGAATGAATGATACAACCGGTTCGTCACCTCCCAGTCACCTTACTAGGGGGAGTTCAATTCTATTACGTCATATTTGAAATAGGTTTAATTTTCTAAGTTCAAGATAATTTGTCTCTTGCATGTATTAGGATTTTCATGATAAACTACTTACATAATAAATTATGTCATAAGAATAAATTAAAATTGAAAAATAAAGCTAACTGATATCAAGTTGGGAATCTATGATTTTTACAGAAATCTCAATTTTTTCATCAAGAATTCAAAATTTTTGGAATCCTACTCATGTTGCCCACTTTTACCATTTGAAGAAAAAAATTCTGGAAAAAAATTATTTTTATGAAAAATATGGTCATTTTCAGATTCCCATTTGGCGCCAAAATCCCATTTTTTGGAACATGGAGCTGAAAATTTTTATTGATTTGAAAGTGGGAGGCTGATCGAAATATTTTTCTCAGGATTAAGATTAGACAATAAAATCAATTCAGCTGAATCTTATCTGAATTGCATAGCCATATTATCGTTTGGGATCTGAAATTCGATTTTTTTATCATTTTCACTTCTCAAATCACTACTTCAAAATCTCACGAAAATGGGGTTAATGTCGGTAATTTGACGGTGCTATTCAGCTTTATCATCTAATCTTGATCCTGATAAATCAATTTTTGGTCACTCTCCCACTTTCAAATCAATAAAAATTTTCAGCTCCAAGCTCCAAAATTTGATTTTGGCGCCAAATGGGAATTTAAAAATGACCATATTTTTCATAAAAATAATTTTTTATCGGTAGAAGAAGAAAACTATAAATTACGAATATTTTTTGAGTAAGTGGTCAAAAGAGTATTATTGAAGAGGCTATTCTTCTCAGTCAGATTGCTTAAAAACAGACTATGCAAAGGCGCTTTCAATAAAAACGTTGCTTCATTCGACATTCCCAAAATTTTGATGAAATGAAAGATTTTCTTGTGAAATTGATTTAAGTCTGAAGAAATCAGTTGACCCCTTCGATCCCAGAGGTCGTATACGACCTCTAAATACAGTATACAGTTTTAGGCGATCGCTGCATTTTAATGGGTTCGAAGGGGTTAAAGACAAGTAAAGGACTATCAATAAATCCTGTATTTGTCATGTACTTTCAAAATATGATATTTTCCTACACAGAATGAGGATGGAACTGATATTTTTTAAGAGATGAAGAAAATGTTGCTTTAATACCTATGCAATGCATCTCTGCTCTGCTGTGTTTGTACTTTCAAGGGAGTAATGTACGCTGGGGATTAATTCCTTCTACAATTTTCAATTTACATCTGATGAGAGAAGGAAGCAATTCTATCTGTATTTTATGAAAAGTGTCCCTCTTCCAATTTTAATTTCTTCTCGTCTTGATTGGGAAGAATTCAATCTATCATTAGAATTTTTTAGAAGTAACTGTCTATTATTTATAATTATACACTAGCTAAGTTAATGTAAATTTGGGAAATTCCATTGATTTCAAGTTTCATTTCTTTAATTTTATTTATTCTCGATTTGATCAAATATTCTCTAAACATTTTTTTACCTGAATTGCAAAACTCGATTTCATGAAAATTAGAGTGCTCAATTCGCCGCTCAATTTTCAATGAATTTTTATTACGCAATCATTAGAATCCAGAATATCTTGGTCATCTAATAATTATTAGAAAGTTATAAGTTTCTTAAGTTTTATCTTCAAAAATAGTATTCCTTTCATCAAGAGGATCTTCATGGTAAATTTCGTTTTATTTTCATGTCTGTGGGATATTGTCAGAAAAATAGGCAATGCCATAATGGAGGATGACTTTCTAAGTACTAAGTTCAGTTCAGAAAAGTAAGTACTCTCGTGAGTTGTTCGGAGGAAAAATAAATTTCACCCTAGCCTGGTATTCACTCGAGGGAACGAGTATCTTGAATGAGGTTCTGAAGAAAGGCACTTTTGGATTTCTAATTGAATGTACAAGAGCTGTACAAAATTACGGAGGTAAGGAATCTGTACTGAAGTCGGTTTATCTTTCGTGTTGATTAAATTTGGAATACCGAAAATGAGGCCAGCAAAGGATAAGACTTTAGTATACTTTAATCTTGACTTTGAATCTTGTAATTAAGAATGGGAAGTATATCCTAGAGTCTCACGTGTGTTTGTTATTGTACATTAAGGTCGTCCTTGATTTTCTTTACGATAAGCAAGTTTTATTCGAATCTTTCAATACAAAAATCTGTTTTTTTATCAAATGTCTTTTTGATAATTTCGGAAGCGAATATAAAATTCTAATCAAAAAGAGGTTAATAAAAACATTTAGATAATCAAGAGAAAATAAGTAACAAAAATAACCTCCCATCTAATGTTTTATGACAATTTTTGACGCAGTGAAAGTAAACATTGTCTTAAAAGCTGTCTTGGTCCACTTCCTAACAAGGAGCTCCTCGACAAAGCCAATCTACTCCCCCTGTGGCTAAGAAGAACGACCTCTTCTGCTATGCTCTACTCAAAGTTCGCGCCTTGCACATCCAGTCAATCTGAGATCTTCAAGAGGATATTCGATCTAACACATAACTGTTTTAATAATTCTTGAAAAAAAACTATTATATATTCAAATAACCAATACTTCCCAACTCTACTACAGAGTGGTCTGTCGAGAAAAACTGCGAAACAGAAAAAGAGAATTTTTCGTGATTTGAATGCATTTTTTGATAATTTGATATTAGAGAAGTGAGAAAAGATGCAGCTAAAACTTTTAATGTCCCCCCCTGGATATGAATTTTGAAATTGATGCATTTCTGAATAAATTAGACTTTTCATTCCTTTACTTGATAAATTGCCTTGTAAATCTTACAAGTTGTAATCTATTTTCTATCATTCATTCAATTTTTTTTCTCGATTGTGTAATTCTTTTCTCATAACAAAAATTGAATTATTCCCTAAATATCCAAAATATCTCATTACATTTCTATCATTAAATTATGGAGATTATCGAGTGAAAATATTTTTCATTTAATAATAAAAGTAGGTCCGTATTTCCAAGGTAAAATAAAAAGCCCCCCCCCCCCAAAGAATCATATTAGAGGGATTTCTTTTGAAAATAAAAAAAAAATACTTTATCAAAATGGATTCTGGATATGAGCAGCTGTCAAAGTTAGTTTAATTGTATGTTTTATATTGTTAGTAATTAATAAAAGCATTCACTTTGGAAACAAAGTGAGTAATGCTTAGCAATTCAATTTAGTCAGTTTAATCTAATAAATTAGTTAGTTTAGATTAATTAGATTATTTTTTTCAGTACCATTTAATATACTGAGAAATGAAATGAGAAAAATGATAAATTAACTCACGAAATCCACCCTCTTTTCAGAGTTATCTGCTTTACTTGAATTTCTCCGATAAAAGTCAAAATTGCCCACTGATAATTTGTGAGGACTGAGAAGAAAGTTTGGATTAAGATTATCTGGATCTGTTAAATTATTCACTGTAGAATCATGCAACTGAAAAATTGATCCAGTACGAGTTTTTCTAGGAGTTCTGATCAATCCATTCGTAGTTTCAATATCTATATATAGCTTGGGATCAGAAATTATTTTAGTTTCTGAGTTCTTTAAACTTGCCTGTACAATGATAAATTGAATTTTTATCTAATTTGAGTATATTCACTGAGTCAGAAAAACATCCACTAGTACGATTATTTAAAATTATAAGACATTTTTCAATGCAACTGAAAATGTTGTCGAAAATTTCGTTTGAAATTAATTTGGCATTATTAATTTCTTCTGAGAAAAGATTTTGCCAAACTCGGGACATTTTATTTGTTAGAAAAATATAATAACTTTGAAGCAAGGTAGGAAGAAGTTCGTAGATCAAAAATAATATATCCTTGTTCCTATTCAATGACAAAGTATCGATAACTTTGAATATTGTTTCAAAAATGATTTGGCAATCTTCATTTAATCCAGAAGAAGATAAAAAATTAATCAAATGATTTTCAAGACTGAGAATATGCAAGAGGAACTCTTTGGAATCATTGTTACTAATTTGGCCTCGAGTAATATCATCTATCCAAAGTTTCAAGGGCTGGGAAAGCTTGAGGGAAAACATTTCAAATTTGAATTAGTTCAATTTACATAATTTAAAGACTTTGATTCTATTCAATCTAACAGTTTAAATAACAGTCTTTTTTGAAAATGTTTAATTTATTGCCCAAAGCAAATTTTTCAGTTCTATCATCGTTGGCTTTCAGAATAAAAAGTCTACGCCAAGATTTTACTTCTCAAAATAGCAAATATCCATCTCGACTTCTTAAATTATCTGGACATAAACTATATGCGTGCTGTGCAGAATATCCTGATATTGATGAATATTCCAAGTCATTTAATCTTCCTGATAATTTTGCTACATGGCTTAATATTACAGTTCTTCACATGTGGCTCACTCTTGTTCGTCTTAGACTTGAAGGGGAAAAGTCTCAAGCTGCGAAAAATGCAATGATTTTTGTAATGTGGGAAGATCTAACTCAGAGAATGAAATCAATCGGCTATCGCAAGAATACCCATGCTAAAGTAATGGTCTCAAAGTCAATCTTATTCGGCCATATGACTGGTTATGATGAAGCCCTGATGAAAAATCAAGATACAATGCTGGCAGCAGCTGTTTGGCGAAACCTATTCGCTCAAGATGAACAAGTGAATTTTAACGACATTGAAAAGGGTGTTGTTTATATCAGAAAGAACTTGGAACACATTTCTAAGATTACGACTGAAGAAATTCTCGGGAATGGACATATCACATTCATTCGTCCTGATGATAATAAATTCAACAAGACATATGGTAGCCAAAGGCTTCACTATTGCGTTAATTATCCTGACTTTCTTATAGATCCGGAATAAAAGTAAAACTATATTAAAAGATTATAAAATATATATAATTTTAACTTGAAAAAATGATTTCCATCAATTTTTTCTTCTTATTAGCTGGTTAGTAAGAGTAGATTTAGCCCTTTTCCAAAGCCTCTTCCAGAGATAGTCGACTACCTTGTTCAGTTGATGCTATTAATCTGGAATTTAAACACAAAAGTATCAACTGATTATATCACTATTTTCTGAATAATATTTACGACTGTATTTAGTTAATCCGAAAATCTCGATTGTATCAAATTTGAACTCAACTTTAGCTTTTTGGAGGCAAGAGCATAGTGATATTAGCTAAAATACAAATTTTTATTATTATATTGTCAAGTTTAAGCCTGATTTTGAAGTTCTGAAAATAATTTTGAAAATTAATCGTCGTACTTACAAGTAATCAAGAAAAAAATACATTATACAGTGTATATTATGCAGTCAGTCCCTAAATTTGTGAGATCCATCTGTAAGTTGTAACTTTCAGCGATATGGGCTTATTAGTTACCAAATAAGACGAACCTGTGAGATATATTAACCAAGCACCTAGGACGAAATAATTGTAGATAAAATTTGTGTTGTGTTAGAAAAAATCCTATTCAAAAAATTAAATGTTATTTATGTTATGCTATGATAAAATTTGTGTTAAAACTCGCCTACACTGTAGGCTACACCTTGTTTAGATTGTGAAAAAACATGAATTACAGTTATTTTGGAAACTTATGTAAGCCTGCAGACTATCTGTCGGTCAGCACAAAGCTTTAATTTCTAATTTTCATTTTTGTTTATAAATTTATGCGTTCAGAAAAGATATTCCTATCGTCTTCAACTAACCTGGCGAATCTGCTGAAGAGTTTTTTCAGCTTCAGTTTTTTTCAAAACTTTAACTGTTTGTTATAAAATTTTGGACAACAAATTTGCATATTTTACATACATATTTTGAATTTTAACTCAGCTACTCTTAAAACGTAGGAATTTTCTAACAAATGAATGAGTCGGGTATTTGTGTAGCTCTAATGAGAATTCAAAATACAATCGCTTGAATAAAAAATTGGTTAATTTTCATGAGTAATCTTCGAGATACTCTATAAAAATAAAATGTTTTATTCTGGCAAGAGAAAATATTTACAATATGTACTTGTTTTCCTTATTTTCAGTGTAATAGTAATAATATTAATTGAATCTAATATCCATAGAGATTGGTAAAAGTATCAAGACTTGATCTTTAGGTAAGTTGTTTTACTGTTATTCAGCCAATCGATGGCCATCTCAAAAGCTTCTTCAGATGTATTCAAGACTGGTATCAGTGATTCCTTGGATAAATCTCTGATATAAGTAATTCCTCTGATAAAATCTCTCATAGTGGCCTCGTCATGAAAAGACTCATCCTTTTCATTGGGCTCAAATTTTTTATTTGTCTCAGGAGTATTACCGACGTAACCGGAATCTCCACCAGAGTCTTGTTGAGAAGGATTCGGGATGTTATTCTCCTGGCTGAGACTCTTAACGAGAGATGGTCGAATATATTTTTTTAGATTGTCCTGTACCAAATCAGGTGAAATCACCATGATTATAGGAAATTTTAGACCTGCCAAGTAGGAAGCCTGTCAAGGGAAGAATGAAATTTATTTTTCAAAATTATCCCAAATTTTAAAATATACTCACGTGAACCAGGTTACTAATCTGAACTGACTTTCCGTTAATAATGAAGATGGTCAGTAGACAGCCGAGAAATTGGTTATGATCTGATGGATCTTCCACAATTGAGAAGGAAATTTCGTTTTTCTTCAGTAAATCTGAATATTTTTTTGGAACATCATTGTGTTTTGCTACGATAATAAGCTCGCATTCATTAGTTCTTTCTATAAAGTTAAAATAGGATTCAATTCCCTTCAATTAAAATACATTTATAGATTTTATTCAACCTAATTCAATAGTAATATTTTGCACAAGCTAAAAATTAAAGCTGCTTGATGAACAAAATATTTTTTAAGGAATAGTGGTATTATTGAAATTCTTTTGGGATAATTCGAATTATCTATCTAATCTTGACAAAATACTAATAAATAATACAATTAGTATAATTAGTACATAAATAGTATAATTAATCACTTTGAGCATTTGAAAACAACAGAAATTTTGGACTCTCGGATGAAAAATATCAGGTGAAAAATGATCTAGATTTATAGTGAATCTATGCCGAACAACTCCTTGAAAAACTACTTGGTTCAAATTAATAAAATTTATTAAAACTTAAGTAAACATTAGAACTCTTAGCCAATAATCATCCATACTTTTAGACCTCCACACGTCTTCTTCAGTGGTACAACAAGCTCATTAAACAAAAAATAATATTTTTTCACGATCTCATCCCTATCAGTTTTGTCCAATCAGATTAGAGAATGAAGCTAGTTGACAAGAAGATGAGAATTTACTATTTTTACTAAAATCCCAATATTTTTCTTCTATTACCCAGGAAAAACTTTACATTTCAATTCAAATTTGCCCATAGAGGTTGAGAGACACTCGCATTTTCAAGAAAAAGTTACACTTGTTCGATGTCTCATAATTATGACAAATTTCTGTGATATTCTATGGCCAAATTTTAATTTTTCCTCCAATGATTATCCGAAATATCAGAATCAAATTGCTTCAAATCTTTGAAATACACAAAAATTTGGAGCTCAAATTCTTTTAAGAAAAAGAGCTTTTTAAATATTTTCTTCAACTTTCTAAATCAAAATTTTATGCTCTTTCTGAAAAAGTTGGTTAGAATTTACAAAATTATTTCGTTCTAGTATATTTTTACCGCTTTTAATCCCACACTCAGTAATGGACATATTTCCTTTTTATACACTACTGAAGATTAATAAAACTTCTACCGCTCGAATTAAGGTGAGAGATACATCAAATCGTTGCTTATTTATTTGAGATTTTTCTATGAAACTTTTGGTATAATTGAATTCTTGTCTAAGCTCAGCAATGCTTCAAGAAGTTCTGCTATGTCTGTGGATATTATTTTCATACAGCGAGATTAATTGAAATAGATGAAAACATGGAAAGACTGTTGAGAGAGCACTTCCAAAGACTTCTCAGATTTGACACTCCCTTTACACCGCCAAAAATGTGTTTCCTGCAACTCTAAATTTCTCAATCCTAACACAAGAAACTATAGAAATTCAATAAGGCTTTGGTCCCAGCCAGAAAATCATCATAATGATTGTTACTTCTGTTTGACTAGAGTATTAAACGGAAGAAAGCCAAGTCAACATGTATGTTATTTTTTTTAATATTTAGATCTATCCTCAAAATCTCAGATCTTTTCGTATTCACAGAGTTGATAGAGTCGCTTTTGCTCAAAATCCTAATAATACTTCATCATCAGGAAACTCAGATGCATCCGTAAACATGGGAAGGGTTTTCGCTTTTGACCAAGCCTATGTTGATTCAATTGTCAGAAAAGCAAAACTTTCAAAAAATGCCAGCTATGAGGTTGCCAGAATGCTGAATGCTAAAGTCACAAATGGTCCAGGTATCAAAACAACAATTTATCGTAAAAGAGACATGGCATTTCGGCCGTTCTTTATGAGTATGAAGACAAGCTGAGCTTTTACCATGACATAAGTGGCTTGTTCAATTTACTTGGTTTCAACTTTAATCTTGAGCAATACCGTCTATTCATTGACTCATCAAAAAAAAGTTTAAAAGTAGTTCTTCTTGATAACCCCGAACGATATCCTTCTGTTCCGATAGGATATTCAAGAGATTTGAAAGAGACATACGAAAGCATGGAGCTTATTCTGAGGAAGATACAATACCAATGTTTCAACTTCAGAATTGTTGCTGATTTACAAATCATTGCTCTGCTTACAACTAGGGAAAACTAAATTTCCCTCCTTCTTATGTCTTTGGAACTCGGGAGCCCGAGAAACACACTACCAAATTGATCATCAAGTGGGGGAACGGAATCAAGAATTGGGTAATAACCGAATTAGAGTTCCATTAGTATCATCCGATAGAATTATACTACCCCTATTGCATTTAAAGTGAGGAATATTTAAGCAGATGATAAAAGATTTCGTTTCAAGAAATTCAAACTGTATGACGTATGAAATTGTTGATCGGATTATTGCTGGCTGATAAAGACCTACTAGAGCAGATTCATGAACTAAAGATTTTATAAAAAAAAGAACGAATTTAATCTTAGTTACTAAACTTCTTGAAGCATTGCTGAGCTTGGACAAGAATTCAATTATACCAAAAGTTTTATAGAAAAATCTCAAATAAATAAGCAACGATTTGATGTATCTCTCACCTTAATTCGAGCGGTAGAAGTTTTATTAATCTTCAGTAGTGTATAAAAAGGAAATATGTCCATTACTGAGTGTGGGATTAAAAGCGGTAAAAATATACTAGAACGAAATAATTTTTTCTGTGTATGGGATTTTGGTTCTAATGATGCCTAATTAGTTGATTGAATTTTTTATTTTAACCCTCGCCCTGTACTGGGGTCCATAATAAAAATTCGATTCCTGATACAGTAGCTCTAGTTGAACCTCAAATGACTAACTCAATGAAACTTACAATAAATTTCACACATTCAAAGACCAAGCGAGAACTTATATACTAAAGTTTCACCCTCATTAGGGATCGTCAGTACGCCAGCTCCGAGAATCGAACCACAGTCTTATGCCCGCTGGGCAAGCACTCAACCGTTTCAACTCTAGGTTCAACTAGAGCTACTGTATCAGAAATATAAGCAGAATTCTCATTAGAGGCTAGCATCCCCTCGGCAGTTCTAGATAAGACTGATAGTTGACTAATAGGGAGATTTCTTCCTATCGACATACTCTAGCACTATTCAGGATTGTATGTTAGTGAAAAATTTAATTTTTTGAAATTATTTTTTAATTTTAATTTCTCAAATACGATTTTTTCAATTTATCTCAAAAACCAAACACAATTTAGAAAATATAATTGCAGATCTGAAATCAGCACAAAATTTCGATCCAGTAAATGTTCGGATCAAGATCCTATTGCACATAGTGTCCTACTGTGTAATTATTGCCAATTTCAAGAGCCTCATGAATTAACCTCATTCTTAAGTTTTCTCGAATACTAGGAATTTTAACTTCTTCAAAATTGATTTTGTGTCCACTATAGTTGAGAAAATGTTGGAAAACATGTGATTTATTATCATTCCTTAGAATACTGATTTTATGTTCTAGCAGTTTGACCAATTTAACTTAAGTGACGAAGGGTGTGTGAATGTTCAAGCATACGTTAATGAAGTTCATGTTTAGTAATGTTAAAACATATTTTCTTCCAGATTTTTTTGGTTAATTAATTTGTAAAAGTGGGTCACATTATCTTTAGAATTAAATAAAAATTTTATCATTTTGATATTTATTATAAAAATTAATTTTGAGCACCAAAATATCTTAATTAAGTCCAGCATTCAACTTTGTTTGTGATAAAATCGATATGAGAGGACTACAAAGAGAATTTCACGATTCAAAATAACTTTTGACCAATCAGATAGTTTGAAAAATAGCCCTTACTATACGAGAGGAATGGGTTTAATTTTCCAAATCCATCTCTAGGGTTTACATGTATTTCAAAATTTAAATAGAAAATTCCGTTAAAACATGAAAAAATTTTTTAATCATAATTATAATTAATGATATACGATACTGGTATTTTGCAAGTCAATCGATATTTTCTAGTACAAATAAAAATAGCTATAAATGAAAAAATTCTCATCTATAGAATATATGATTGTAAAAAAATTCTATGATCATGATTAGTAATCAACTTGCAACCGATAGGAATAAAGAACGTCATTATGTTTTTTATTTCTCCGAATATTGATTTGAAATCAATTGACAATTTTTTTGATTGAAATAAACCTATCTAAAACTTTATGTTTATTGAAATAATAATAAAAAAATTCTGAAAATTTTTCAGCCTGTAGATTTTGAGAAATATTTGAATTCTAGGTCATTTGGATCAAATACAGTAGCAGTAAAAAAATCATTCAGGTCTTAAAAAAATTGAATATAAAAATTGCCGAGTTTTTCACCATTTTAGACCAGATTCATAAACGTCAGGTATTTTTACACATGTCAATGATTAAAATAGTTTGGACTCACATAATATTACGAATCCATGTCGTATTCTTCTTCTGGTGAAATATTATGTGAGTCCAAACTATTTTTATCAGGGTAATCTAAATGTTTTTTATTCTTTTCCTTCAAGTGATGAATAATATTATCAGAGTTATTACACTAATAATTCTGATTACTGTAACAATCACTATAATTTTTATAATCCTTATTCTTAATTAAGAAATACTACACTTTTCTCTCCCTTTTCTTTTTCTACAGGTAGACCAATACAAGCCAGAAGACAACATAGTCAGGTGGCAAGCGAACAACGTTATAGTCAATCTATGCCGAACAGCTCCCTGAAGAACTGCTTGGTTCAAAATTATGATTATTAATAATGATTCATTACAGAGTCTCACAAATCAGAGAGCTTTTAGCTGATTTCAAATACATGTCCATTTTAAAAGATTATAATGAAATTAAGTTTTCGGTAAAATCTGAAAACCCGACTTGGAAGACTTTGCCTTTCTTTACAGAAGAAAATGAACGAAATAGAAATGACACGATTAAATTCTCAACCAAAATGTAGGAGGAATTTCTTCTTTAGGTCTTCTAGTTTTTGAGCTATTTGAAGAAAAAGTTGAAAAAATATTTCCATGTAAGACAATGTTATAATCTACAAAAAGGTGTTTACTTATTTTCTTTGGGGTTATTTTTTTAATTTAAAAACATTTCAATTCAAGATAAAATAGAGGCAAATTAATCAGTTAGATCGGGTTTAATCACATCAAAACTGAAATTGATACCTTGAGCCTCCAATACTATTTGACATAGAAAAGAAAATTTATAAATAATGGAAAAATATTAAAAAATAAATCATTTTTCTTATTAGGAATACGCTTAGTTGGAAGGAGTTTATTCTGATTGGTGGATATAAATAGTAACTAGAATTTAAAAATACTTCTATTTATAGATAGAGTAGAAATATTATTGTAATCATGATTATTTCTTACCACATTTCAATCGTTTTGGTTCTGTTTTGGGAATATCTAGATTTTTTGGTCTTTTAGTTGCAACACCCTTTGATTTTTTGCCCAGAACTTTGGAGTCATCATCCCTTTCGATGCAATGGGAAAAACTTCTTTTAACACTGGTAAAGCAGCTTGTTTTTGGAGGCTCATCCAAATTTTCTACAGACTTTGATCGCCGTATCGATATATTCGGCTGATACGGATTCATTAGCATAATATCCTTTGACTTGTATAGAAAGGAGACAATGAGTTCACTTCGTTTCTCATCATATGTTTTACCACTAATACTTAGTCTTTTGAGTTCATTCTGAATGGAATCGACAGATGGAAGATTAAATGTTAAATGGAAGGAATCATGGAGACCATTCTTGGCCTGGAAGAATAGAGTGCTCGATTCAAAATCTAATGAATGACACTGAAAATAAAAATAAATAAATGAAACAATTAACACTCTTTTGGTATGAGGTGTGTTCAAAAAAAATCAATCAACTGAATCAATCTTGTTCCAAATTTATATTTAATAGTAATGAAATTTAATAAAAAAAATTTAATTTGTTTATAGAAATTAAACATACAGAAAAGTTACGAGATTCCTGCATTAAAATAAATCTAACACCATTTAGATGATTATTATGTATTCAACTATTATTAGATTAACTTCAAAATTATATTCGATAAAAAGGGTAACATTTTTGAAACAGACATGATAAACGCACTCTTTTGAAGGTGAGCGCTAGTTCCTGGTCGAGTGTCTTTGATTTCTTGTGATGCTTGGCATCAATTTTGTTGATTTGATCTTCAACAAGGTCAAGAAATGAGCTATTTAACAAATATGTAACTTATAAATTCAAGGCTTTTTTTGATTTTGAGAAAACTAACTTGATTGAGCTTCGGACATGATTACAGGTGACGTCATCATTCGTTGAAGATTCTGGTTCTTTTTTATCCGTAAACTCTGTTTCAAAATCAACAGGACTATTCTAAAAATGGTAGATATAATTTAAATGAACAAACCTCTTTAATACTTGAACTGAGAAAACCAAGGGCTTGATCAATGGTTTCAAAAATTTTTGTTGAAGAGCTCACTGCTATATCTCGGACAATTTTATACGCTTGTTCCAAGTTGAGCTTTCTAGAAAAATTTAACTTGAAATCGTACTTGTTTAAATTGCACTCTTTGGTCCAATTAGGCATAACTAAAACTAAATTATTCTTGAAACCAGAGAGATAAGAAACTTCGATTAGACTTGAAACACCAGTTGTGATTGAAGGTTGGAAAACAAATAAAAGAAAGGTAGAATTTTCTTTGGCTTTCCTTTCATATTCCACAAGTTCAGGACTCCAGTCTGGCTTTTGCTGAAAAAAGATGAACTAAAGTAATTTACTGGATTATAATAAGTTATTTTGTTTTCTTCGAGAGTTCTTATGGCATCAGTTCTCCACGTTGTAGGATTGCAAGCTCCACCAAGAAATGCTAAGAAATCAAATGAAAGATTATTACTGTCATAATTATCGCACATAAGAACTTTAATTATAACTTGTTATAAATTGTAATTACAAGTCTAGGATGATCCGAGTTGGATCACTAATAGTGAATTTCAATTTGAATTTTTCAATTTTTTAGTATCCAATAATTAAAAGATTTTGTTTTAATAAAGAAATATTTTGAAAATAATTGATGATCAATTTGAGTTTTTTCAATATATACTGATATATTCGATAATCTATACTCTATCTTAATTTGGTACTAATGAGTCTAAACTTACGCGTACCTTTCCTCCCGACTGTTAAAGATCTTCTTAGAGTATATGGACTAAAGGCAGAGAAACAACTTTCACAGAATTTTCTTCTCCAGCCTAAAACTGTGTCAGCGATTGTCAATCAGCTGGGAAACTTGAAAGAAAAACTAATAATAGAGGTTGGGTCAGGACCAGGTTGTTTAACCAGACAAATCATTCTCAATGGACCACCAAAGAAACTTGTTGCAGTTGAGATTGATCGCCGTTTCATGCCAATTTTAAGCGATCTACAGTTAGTAGCTTTAGGAAGAAATTGTAAAATGGAAATCTACAGAGCTGATATTTTAAAATTACCATTGAATAATATTTTTGATGATGAAACCCAAAAAGAGATTCAAAATTTTTCAGTTCAAAGTGATGATTTCTTTGAAGATTATCCTGCTAAGGTAATAGGGAATCTTCCTTTTAACATCTCAACCCCGCTAATTGTCAGATGGATCCATGATATTGCTGAAAAACGAGGTCTCTGGTCACACGGACCAGTCCCCATGGTATTAACTTTCCAGAAAGAAGTAGCAGAACGTCTCAAAGCTCAAGTCTGGGATGAAAATAGATCTAGATTATCAATATTATTACAGATGTATTGCAATATTGATTATTTAAGAACAATATCTGGTTCATCTTTCTCTCCAAAAGCCAAAGTTGACGTCGGAGTTGTCAGAATTGTCCCCAAACATGTTCCCATCATTCCTGGTAATAATTTCCTCTACTTGGAAAAGTTGGTTAAACACTCTTTTCAATTTCGAGGCAAAATTCTCTTGAAAAATCTCCAATCATTATTTCCCATAAACGAACCAAAGATGTTGTTGAAATTTTTTCAAGACTCGGGTGTTAATCCATTGAAGAAAGCTGTCCAGTTAGATTTAGAAGAATTTCGTAATCTTGTCACCGTTTATTATCGATTATGCTCCACAAATCCTGGTCTTTTCGAGCACCAACATCTCGATAAATCAAACTTGAACAGTTGGAATGATAGGCATAAAATTCAAAAGGAAATTTTGGGTGATTCCCTACTGAATTATTACTTGAAACAATAATCTTGATGGATTTTTTAACCTTTTTATATTTGAAAATCTTTAATATCAAAGTTTTTCTGTAAAAAATATATTTAAAAATTGTAAAATTGACTTCATTTAAAGACCATTTAATTTAACTTCAATTTAAGCATTAAATCAGACATGCAAATGTGTTGAATCAACACAAGTACAGTAGCACGCGAAACCATCAGGACAAGGTTCAATTTTGCGACTTGTTGAATGAAACGTTAACCAATCATCTTTTACTATGATTTCTTATTACAATTCTAAATAAAAATGTAACTCCAGTTAGAGGTTTATAGAAAGACTTTTCTTTCGTGTCAATCTGCACACAAGCAATAAATTTCTCAAGAAATAAAGCTTCTAATTGGGATGAATAAGTTGTAAATATTAAAACACAACGCACCCATTTAACCTGGTTAAGTTAACCACCGAATTGTTTATCGACATTTTTTTATTTCTCAAATCTACTTATGAGTAAAAAATTATTCTTGTTAAATATTTTTTAAAATAGTAGAAATTAAATTTATGAAAAATAGAAAAATAATAATTATAATTAGTATTACAATAAGGCGTATATCAGCAAGAATCAAAGAGCACCTAAACTTTAGTAATAAAGGTTTCTCTATACAAGAGCACATACAAACCACTAAGCTGGAATTGAGAGTTTTACAAACAGATACTCTGCAGACCCGAGACTTAGCAAGCAACATATCCAAAAAATTCTTGGTCAATGAAGAGTTACCCTCGTTAATGTGCTTAAAAGATTTTAGCTTTCAAGATAGAGAAAGTCTCAAAAATGACCTCACAACCACCGACAAATCATCATCAGACTAAAACTTGAACTCGAGTTCGGGCAGCAAAAACCGAAAACGGTCCAATATTCACATCCCCACAAAATCACATTTGTGAAAAAAATTCAAGAGAGTCATATTTGCCCATGTTTCGAAATTAGCTTAACTGAGTAATTGGATTCAAAGTTGAACAACAAAATTGTCATAGAATTGTATTATTAAATTTTTGAGTACAATTGAATAAAAATCACAGTTGAATTTGTACAGAATACATAAAAAAATGAAACTTTTTAATTAATTTTAATAGGATCAGAAAGATTATCGAGAATTGTTAAATGATCGACAATACCAGTGGTGGCCACAGCAAACTCTACACGACCTTCAGAGTAGCTTGCTAGATTCCTCAGGCAGGCAATTTCGCCATGGGTAACACCACCCAGAAAGGCAACTAATATCAACTTGCTTTCTCGAGAATTGTTTGCATTCTCGTTATATGACGAAATATTTGGAAGCTGAAAAATTGAGTTTTATCAATTTGTATTGTTTTGTCAGTGAGGGTATTTCTAGCTGTGTAATCATAGTCATAATTTATAAGGAATAAGAATATGATGCGAGAGATTTGATGTTTGAATTCAAAAAACTACAGCATCATATGAGTTCCATTAAAATTTTTAAAATATAAGGGGAAAAAGAAGTTCCTTAATAAAGAAGAAGTCGAAAATGGCTTTATTATTACCTTTTTTGATTCAAAAAAGTCAAGATTTCTATGCTGATGGGATAGATTAACTTCCTATTCGCTGGCAAAAATGCATTAATTCAAATGGACAATATTTCGAATAAGAATTTATGTTATTATCATGTAGATTTTTAAATATAATTTTTCATCACAAAAATCTCATTTCTTTTGACGCAACCTAATATTTCCCAAATTATGCTTTTCAACTCATTGCTACTGAAATTCCAATAATTTTTTTCTATTCCAAAATTCATTTTCAATATATGAAGTTAATCGGAATAAAGTTGGGAATCTATGATTTTTACCAAAATCTCAATTTTTTCATTAAGAATTCCAAGAATGATTTAAATAAAATCCAGATCATGTTGCCTTTTTTTACAGTTTGAAGAAAAAAATTCTGAGAAGAAATTAATTTAAAGAAAAATATGGTCATATTACAAATTTCAGTTCGACGCCAAATTACCATTTTTATTTTATTCAATAAAATCGTTTAGCTTAAAGCTCAAAGAATGTTAAGTTCAATTCAAGACAAAATTTATAAAAAATTGGGCCATCAGCTATCCAAACTTTTTGTCAGTGATGTTCTCACATGTCTTTTTCAGTGATAGGAAAATTCGTAAAAATAATCTAAATCTAGTTGACATGAAGATGGGAATTGACTATTTTCTAAACAAAAATAAATATTTTTCTCCGAAAAATGTGAGGAAAAAATGTGTTCTTTTAGAATTCCATGATGATCCCATGAATTTTTTTTGGAATAGAAAAAATTCGGAAAATTGAATTTGGCCAAAAAATGCCCCACTTTTTCAACTATTGAACTCAAATTTTTTATTGATTTCCAAGATTTAGAGTAAAGAACACGAGAAACTCGCAATTTTCAAATTTTTTTGTGTCATTCGCTCTCTAGATAATTTTTGAAGGGCATTCAAAAAAGCCAAGATGTTTCCACAATAATGTACCTCCACATTATTGAGGAAACAAAAGTGCATGAAACAATAGTGAACTTTTTCAGGAATGGTTGATAAGCTTTGGTGAAGCCTTCGCTGGCAGAAATATACTGCTACTCGCAGACAATGTGGCTTTCCATAAGGTTCCAACGCCTCCTGACAATGTGAAGCTGTTATTTTTGCCACCAAATTGCACATCAGTTTGTCAACCTTTAGACCAGGGAATAATTTGGAGTTTTAAATCTAATTTCCTGAAAGAGCTAGGACGTCGACAAAATTTGCCAGATGTATCTGAAGCTTACATGATGGTTCAAATAGCATTCATGGACGTTTCTGACGGCACAATTTTGAATTGTTTTAAAACCAGCAAAATTTGGAGTGATAAACCAAAAATTTTGAATATATAAATGCTCTATGACTCATTGTTTGTTTTGTGACTAGAACAAGCCCTTTTTGTAGAGGAAAAAACGAATTTTCGAGAAATGTTTTTTCGCTGAAAGTTATAAATTTATTAGATTTTAAATGCTAATATTTCTGGTTAAATAGTTTGAGATAATATGATATATTAGATGGTTGGAAAGAGAAAAAAAATTCTGAATACAACTGTATAATTTGTTATCTATTTTATTTTTCAAGTTCCAATAATTGAGGTGTGCTTACTTATAAGTACAGAGGTTATATTATTATTTGAATAAAAAGGGGAAGAGAGAAAAGGATGACATAAAGTGCACAGTTCGTACTGTAGTTGAAAATCAGAACTTTTTTTAAATCTTCGCAATCGATAAAAATTTTTGGCTCAGTTGAAAAAATAAAAATTTCGAATCTTGTAAATGGCTTAATTTTGACAAGATTCAATTTTTCCAGACAAACTGGAGAAAAATATTGAGTTTTTCATAAAAATAGTCAATTCTTTATATCAATTAAGTTTACTATCAATTTGTATTCTTGTATTTGTATGAATAGGGAAATTTCATTCACTTTTGAATGAGTTTTTATCCAATAGATGAATTTTATTAAGAACGTATCATCTGCTAAAGAAGGTACTTGACTAACAGAAATATGATTAAGTAGCAATCTCTGATAAGAAATATGGTCTCCTCTGTTTTAAATAATTCAATAGCTACCCTTACAAGTAAGTCTAATAACGTCTTGTTGATCTAGAGGCAAGTTGAAGTAGGCCATAAACGAATTAATCAAGTTGGATTATAATCTTGAGAAGAACTAACTTGATAGTGCTGTTTGATTGAATTTTCGCCCTCTGGCAAGAGATTAAGAATAGGATTGCGAATTTCCTCTTTAGTATTGGAACTATGGACAATCGTTTGATTGAGGGGATTACAATCACTCTGACTATTGCTGGCTGATGAAGGAGAGCCGACAAGAAGATTATTTCTATCATCTGAAGATTTGAGTTGTGAGACCAATTTTCTTCCTACATTCAGTGTATTCGTCAGGGTCTCTTGAGGATTGAAGAACCTGTTTTGATTCCAACCAATGTCGAGGAGAATTTGTAAAATTCTTATTGAAAGGGGAATATATGTGACAAAAGGATCGGCCAAGTTTGCTTCGAGATTGTTGGATACTTCCTCTTCGTCTTCAACTGTCTCATAGATTAGTCGAAAGTTGCGCCTTAAACTCGTAGCATATGCATAACTAATACCGCTTATACGTGAACCAACCCTGGTACAAATATCAGCTAAATATTAAAAATAAACTTAAATAGAGAGAATTTACCCTGAAAACTATTCAGAGTATTAACATCTTTACGATTTTTGCTAACTATTGGCGAGCATAAGAGACCAGCTTTTTCCAAATTCATGATTGTCGTGACATGATTGAAGCCATAAGACTAAGTGGATTATTATTAATGATAAATTACATCAATTATGAGCTTCTTGTAATAATCAAGGGTTGCTCTTTTAATTCCTCCATTACATAAGGACTGAATGCACATTAAACGCAGTGACTCAGAGATGGGCTTTTGGAGTAGAATCATTTCTTCAATAATGGAGCTCAATTTCTCTCCATCAGCTCCAGAGACTAGGCCTATAGAATAAAGAAATAATGTTGGAGAGAAGAAAATCTTACTTTGTTGATGATAGAGGGTGGATAAATAGGTTTCGGAGCTAGTGTAGTTTTGCAAATCAGTTGCAATTAAAGTATCTTAAAGATCAATGAGAAGGAGCTTACGAATTTCCAAAGATTGTCGGTTCCGACGAATCTCAGGAACATAGTTGACAATTTTCTTGAGTTCAGATAAACCTTTGGCTTCTCGGGTCATGTCAACTTGACTCTTTAACTCACGACTTTTCCTATTAAGAAAAGCACCAATTTTTGAAAAGTTCATATCTCTAATTGACACATAAAAAGGATCCGATGAATTGAGTGCAATCTTTTTATCCTTGTTGGTGAATTCGGAGGGTAGAATTGGGATTTGAACGTTTCCACAATAGAAACCATATCTTTCTTGAATTAAACCTTCATAAGTTAATTGATACAAGAGTGGAGAGATTGGGTCCAAAGTTCGTTCAAATATTATTAATTGATCAAATTGTCGTGGTATTGAATTTAAATCAACTGGATTATCCTTAGATGTCTTGTAATCATTGTGTAAATTCATCAAATATTTTGAAATATTATGAGAGTTTTCCCCAATCGATAGAATACTAGGAAAAAGTCCATAAACTTTTTGTAGTGTCATGAGGCCTTTAGCAAAGTCATAAAACGATTCCAACTTTTCATAAAGTGCAAAATCACTGAAAGTATTCAAATTTTCCATTGAGAAGACATCTCCATCTAATGGTAAAAGATTTATTCCAATAGATTCAATGTCTTTGAATAGATTTTTAGTTTTGTTGTTGTTTAATAAACTTTCACATGCCTTGTCTAGCTTCCGAATAGCAAGAATGTAATACTTTTTAGCAAGTGCTCGTTGGTAAGCTTCCCTGATAAAAAAGATAATTTTATAAGAAATTACCGATAGACGACATCTGAAATAACCTTTATGAGTTCAATGTTTGATTTAAGGAAAAATATCACAGATTTGGCATTTTCAGGAGTCGACCAATTTTCTTTAGCATCAATAAAGAATGACTTTTCAACTCCAAAACTCTGATAGGGATTAACGTATTATTATTCACTTGTAACTCGTTGTGCGTAAAAAAGAGATTGATTATTGGTAGAATGTTCTTGTCCCAAAAGAATACGATCGGCTTTTCTTTTGTAGCTAATATGTTCTGAAGTTCTTTCTTGAAATAATCCTTGAATAAATTTGCATCGATTGGTCCCTTGAAGGGCATTCTTTAACTAACTATTATTTTAATCAAATCGTATAAAAAATAGGAAATTATCCTTAGGATAAATTTTTTAAATTTTTTTATTAATTAAACAATAATATTTCAGCTCATTCTTTTGTTTAATTGAATTTCGGAAATAATAGCAGCTATTATTTAATAAATAGCTCAATTTGACTTTTTATTTGTATGCTTACTTGACAGTAGATACATAATAATTAAGAAAACTGATATTACTCTCTAGACGTTGCAATAACAAGTGTTTGCTATTTAGCACTTGCATGGGATTTTTGCATCATAAATCTTAAAAAAAAAGTTATTTTCGAATTTAAATGTATGGCCTTCTTCCCAATTCTCCCCACAATTCTCGAATTTTTCTGTATTGTACTTTGAGAATAAAAATATGTGATACTGATCTTACGGTAATTTTTTTTTCGTTGCTATCATCTGGTAGAAAACAAACTTTGGTCTTACATTTATATACTGTAAATACTATTATTATTACAGCCACTCACGGCTCTCACTTTTGTGTCAATCAGCCACAAAAGATTTTCGTTGCTATGAGTAGATATGAATGTGGGCTTATTTATTAATTTTCTTTGGTGTAAACCAATTTGCTACGGGCTGATGAATAGAATTGAATTATACAATTAAGATCAGATCAAATTTCATGTTTTCTTTAGCTTTTTACAGAGAAATGTATTTCTCTTGTATTATAATGAAACATGAAACAAAGCAGACATCAAAAGGAAATATAAATTCTTTCATCTCGTATTTCTCGACGAAAGAGAAATTAGTGAAAAATTCATAAATTATTATCACCTTAGATAATAATATCCTCCAAATCACATCTATAAAAATCACATGTGGCCGACAAACGAAAGAATAATTCAATCATCTTTGATATTTCTCGAACGCAGTGCTCAGTTGGTTGTATCAGAGGGAGTTATACTCTTGGTAGTCTATACTTTACAACATAAGATGTTGTTCTTCGTTCGCTTTTCGAACCGGAAATTAAAACGTCAAATCATCTAAACTTCCTGTAAGAAGAGAAAATTTTATGAATAATTTTTTATTACCTAAACAACTTTGCATCATCTTTTTCTATCCTTCCCAACAGAAAAGTGAAAACATATTGTGATAATTTTCCTTACGTGTGGAATCCAGTGTTTTCCTCTTTTCGTTTCCATTTTTTCTCTCGATAAATTACCCTCACTCATAGATTGCTCTTATTCGTTTCCAAGGTCTAATATCAAAAATTTGAATATTAATGGGAAAATTATTGAGCAGTATTCAATTAAAACTGGAATATGACCAATAATCAAAATACTGCAATTCATCTCAAATTCAACCAGACAGAAATTATACTAAAGTTGGTTGATATGAAAATGGGAATTTATGATTTTAACAAAATTCTCATATTTTTTAACAAGAACCATTTTTGAGGGACTTGGAATTAACGAAATTTTATTGATTTTCAAGTAGAGAAATTTGTCAAGAATTCGAAATTAAACTGCGAATGATAAGATTCTCTTATCTAATTATGATCCTGAAAAACCTCTTTTGACCCCATTCCCACTTTCATATCAAAAAACAATTTCAGCTCAAAGTTGAAGAAATGGGAAAAAAGGGAAATTTACACTTGGAGTATCATTTTTTTGTTTATTTTAGTTACAGTATAATAGACCGATGTTTTTTTACACTTACAGTATCATTATTTATTTCATTTTCTTCATCAGTATCAAAAGATGAAATAATTTCAGAAATAGTATAACAGACCGATTTATCCTTTCACTTACAGTATCAATGATTATGAAAATTTACTGACATAGTATCATTTCACGTTTTTTTTTTCAAAATATTTCCATCATACTACAAATATTTTTCCAATCTTAATTTGGCAATATTTTTACCATTAGTTGTATTAACTCCAGCTGATATTTGATAGATTTAAAAAAATTATATTCCTTCATACATTGTTCCACTACGAAGAATTTTTTGCTGCTTGAATTTCTCATTAACCATAACGCTTTATACGACTTTCTACAAAATTTTCTGATGTTAAAATTGCAAAATATTACCAAGTTAAGATTGGAAAAATATTAGCAGTATGGTGAAAATCTTTTGAAAAAAATAACGTGAAATGTTTCTGAAATTATTACATCTTTTGATACTGATGAAGAAAATAAAATAAATAATGATACTGTAAGTGTAAAAAAACATCGGTCTATTATACTGTAACTAAAATAAACAAAAAAATGATACTCCAAGTGTAAATTTTCCTAAAAAAATATAAACATCAAAAATTTTCAAGATATTTATATAAATCTTTTTTAGTAAATTGAATGTCTTTTCGGGCGATTTCATTGAATAATGATGGAAGTCTATCGAAGAAGTACAGGGATTTTAGTGCATTATTTAGAGGTCTTTTCAATTTAACTTTATTATTTCTTAGGACTCTCTTATTTAATTTTTCATTCCAGAGATATTGAATGTTGTCAATGACAGCTTTTAATTAGCAAGTTTTAGACATCTGTAGTTTTTTCGGTGTCTCAGAAGTCTTTGCCAAAACCGTTAGAAGGAATGTTACATAAGCGGAGAGTTTCAAGAACGAGGGACATTGATATGGCTGAAGGACTTCAAATTGTAGAACAGTATTCAATGGGAGGACGACCATATGTTTTAAAAAGGAAAATTTTTAGCTGGATTTTTTTGCAGTCCTCTTTTATGCAGAGTTCTTGCAGCAAAAATATTAGCAATCGTTTTTATGTAATTATCGAAACGCAACTTGTAATCATATTCAAGACCAAGATCACGAACTAAAAATTTTTTGTCAAAAAATTGGATATTAAAATTATCATAGATATTATTTGAGGGATTAATAAAAGGAATAAGGAAAAAACTTTTTTTCAAAATACAAACCTTTGCAGGGGTAGTAATGTCACTAAATACGTGGAGCTGCCGTAGCACAGAACCGATCAGCAGAGCTTACCAGCCCGGACATTACAATTTCGGATCGGAAGCTGACCAGTTCATCTAATCTGGTTTATTTAAATCATAATATCCCAACTTCTAACAGAGAATATCAAATAGCTTTATTTTTCAATTTCGAAAATGCACCAAATTTTTAACGTTTCCGCATATTTTGAGTGATTTAGACAAATTTAGCTAAAGAATTTTAGAGAGAAAATAATCATCTGAATTTCTTCAAAATGGAAATTTTTTTCGGACATATATGACTAAGTCCGAATATTTGGCTAACGCTAATCTCAAATATCAGTATTTAATCGATTCAAAAAATCAAACCGCAAAATTTTTTGGTTCTTGTGAACAATAAGTTTAGTATGTAAAAGCACACGATATTTGACACAGGAAATAGAAATGATTTTTATAAACTTAAAAAGAGATATTTTTAAAAATTTTCACATCTGTTGATTCTTGATGAAAGTCGGACGAATATTGAATAAGCAAGAGGTGTTCATACTTGATTATTACAACTAACACAGGGGGAGACACTTCTTCTCAGCAAAACGAGTATGACTGAAACCATGGGATGTTGTAATAATTCTAGTCTATTGATGAGAGTGAGAAGGGTCCACTACCCATGTATGGGTAGACTTAAAGATTGGAATAATATCAATTGATGATAACTTTCTCCAACCATTGTGCTTGAGAGGGCCACTTCAGCATGAAAACATTCAATTATGAAATATTTTTGCCATGAAAATTGAGTACTCCAAAAAATATTTTTCCTCCATGTTCAGCCAACGTAAAAATAATTAAATTAATTGAGAAAATGTTTTAAAAAGTTTTTTCTATTTTCTATTCTCTCTCTGGTTTGAGTGTAGAATTATCAAGAAAATATGACTGCAGAACAAAAATCATCATTTGCTAAATTAAATGAGAAATAACTTAAGTTGAAAAGGCTATATTTAATCGTTGAACACGATTGGGCGTCGAGTTTCGATTTCTCGATCATCATTTACCACTGCTTGAAAATCAATGAAAGATGAGTCCATTTGAAACCCGAAACCCTCAAAGTTTCCGGGTTTAAACTTTGAGAAAATCATCATTGAAGAAGATGATCATTATTAATTTACTGAACTCTTAAACTAACTAAAAATAATTGTGTTAATCTAATTGAAGATTCGTTGTTAGCACATCAATTAATTCTCAGAAATATTCATATTGTGATCTCAAGCTTCTTCTGAATAACTTGAAATTATTTTGATTGGGTCGCAATAATAATTTTAGCAAGTAAAATCAGATTCTTAGCGAGACCGTCGAATATAATGCGAAGATTATCTCAAGACCGACTTCACTAGATGTAGAATTTACAAGTTTCCGATAAGATTCTTATTCAGTCTCTTGATATGATTCCAATAATGTTTAAAACATAATACAGATATTAATGTTTTAACCCTTAAAGTCTCGGAGAAATTTTTTTCATGACTCGCATTCAATCTTTTGTCTATCCATAGGACCTATTGTTTGTGAATACGCTGATTACGAATTCTATGGATCAACTATCGTTTTTCACGGTGTTATTTTATTGAGTAAATTAATTTTTGATATTTTATTATTGATTATTTTATATTTTTCTATTACAACATCATTTCTTATAAGCTAAAAAGAAGTTATTGAAGTTGAGAATATCCGTCGTTCAAAGCAATCAAATACAGGAGCTACTCAATCTCTTAAAAAATACAAAATAATTTTATCAAAAATAGTTGAAATTTAATAACTTTTCCATAGGGCGGTCAAAAGGCTATTTTTGATATGTTGCTAGAATTTTAATGAGATTTATAAAAATTAACATTCTCGAGCATCAAGGATAATTCCTAACGAAAATAATTTTGCTATTTTTCTGCTATTCAAAATCGAAAAAATCACAAACTAATTAATTGCTATTTTTTGCTAAAGCGTCTCAATCTGGTAATAGGACCTGTTCTGGAGGTTTTATGCAAATATTTTATATGCTAAATATTTTGAAAATTGTGCTATTTTTTTCTGAAAAAATGCTATTTTGTGACCGCCCTACTTATCAAATAGAAACTATTTTTTAAGATATTAATTGTTCTCAGATGTACAAAATCATTTACTAGATTCCAATAACTTGAATCATCTAAAAATATAAGCCTTTCTGTTAAAAATGATTGATTTCTGTAAATTTATAGAAATTGTTTTTACAGGAATTTCCCAAACGCTTATTTTGAAATGGCTAAAATTCTATTGTTTTTATGCATGGAACCAGGATCTATCAAACTCTCACCCCTGGCGAATGTGAATTTTAAATTAAAATTTTTTTCTCCAAAATTGATTGTAGTTTCAAAATATCTCAATGGTTTTCTTATTCAACATGTATCATGAAAAAGAATATGATTAATGAATCGATAGCCAGGATGAGGGCATGAATAACCCCTTGTGGCGATTTATAGTTGTATTCCCAAAATACGTATATATATTTGAGTAAATACCCTTATGTATGAGAACACCAAAGGAGGGAGTAACTATATAGTAGTAATAGAAGAATCAATTGTCTTACAGATAAATAACAATTGAATATGATGAAAAAAAGAGAGAAAACACTTTCAACGCTTATTTGTATACTGGAAATAGTCCTCCTGTGGTTGAGGGAGAGAGAACTTCTCTCACTTCAAAAAAAAATAAATGAAATTCTTTTCCCTTTCCTCAAGTTTATTCCGCCTACTTGTGAGTATGATTGAAATAATCGCCATGGAGATTCAGAATATTTCAAAAACAGCGATAATGCAAAGAAATAGTAAATCTCTGCATCAGAAATATCAGTTTCTAGACTTATTGTATCTGATTGAAAATAGTTTTCATTAGATTACGACATAGAAATGAGCATTCTCAGGATAATTCGGGCCCTTCATGTCTCAATTTTTCTTTCTACCTTTCTCAAACTTACCTTGGAAATTTCTTTTGAAACCTTAAATGCTAGGTTGTAAAACAACTCGATACGAGCAATTCAAAATACACCAGAATAAGGCTGAGTAACGTTTTCATTAGCCCTGTGCCTACTACCTTTTACGATTCTGATCCTTTTCATCCTTCATTATGATATGTGATAGGAAATCATCGTATGTAAGCCTCTAGTAAGCTTCGAATAAATTATTACTCTGATATCAATGTCTGATAATTCCAAAGCAACTTTTGAACGATAGAATTTTAGAAATTGTCAACAAAAAACTAAATTCTGTATTCAAAAATTTATAATACTTGAAATGAATTTCTGCCGTTATTTCATATTTGATCTTTGAAAAAATTGTTTAATTCTTTTGAAAACACTGAGGTCATGTTTTTTGAATAAAACTACCACTTTCTGATGATGTATTTTAATTCAAACTGAGACACTGTCAATTATTATAACTGTTTATTCTTGGTTTATCTGCTAGCATCTTCACTTTCAATGGCGTGAATTAATTTATTTCCACCTGTAATTCATTTTACAAAGGACGAATCCTTCTCGTGATAAAACCAGTCGACAACTAAATTTCATTATATAATATTATATACAGAATGGAATGTAAACACAATGCAATTCTAATTTCTTTTATTAGATTCTACATGTAATGCTTTTCAAAATAAGGTTTATCTACATAAAACGAAAATTTCGATCTTTGAAAACAAATATGTAAATAAAAATAACGTTTTCAGATCTTCAGATATTTTTCCTATTTGTCTAAGAATTTGATAGTACCTTTTGTCCCGATCCCATCAGTAGCAATGTATTATGCAGTCAATAACACAGGCTGAGGGAAGTGCCCGCTCCCTATGTAGACACACCATCAGAGCCTGAACTACCGATGTGAAATTAGACGGGCTACCAAGCGTGGAAAATCAATGTGAAGAGGTTCCGTTGAACGTGTTTATGTGTACATTTAACATTTTCAAATTAGTATGAAGACAAAAATTCTGATTTATTGCCCTACTGTGAATCACAGTCTGTGATGGATGAAAAACTAATCAGAAATCTTAATTTCGTCATTTATCGCTGTAAAGTTCATTAATAAATCTTGGCCCAAATTCAAAAAGTATCAATTTCAATCAAGATTCTGTATATTAGAACAGACTCAAAAAAATATAGTTTAAAAGGAAAAAATGGCTAGTTTTTGGAGATAAATGCAAAATTATCCTCCCATCTGGTCTCCCTGCAACCCTCATGGAATCGCCTCTACTTCCTGGAGAAATTGTCTCCTTAACTTTGGATCTATAGGTTATATATTCTATAAGAAAATTCTCTAAATCCAGTGTCATTGGTATTTCCTCTTTTCGACTACATTTTCCCTCTTCTACCTAATTTGAATAACGCTCAATCTCTAAAAATTGAGCGGGTGCAATATAGATTTCTACATTCCCTATATCCTCATTTGGACTCGTACAATGCACTTATCTCGGTCTCAGGGATTAACCCTATTTGGGTTCGTAGATGTGCATTTAAAGTTTTAAAATTTTATGAGTCTTATTTCTGAGAATAATTATAACCTCAGGGAGTGTAAGTTGAAAAAAGTTGAAAAAATTTGACTTTCTAATCTTTACTTGAATTAATTGTGAAATTTATCTTGAGATTAATCAAACTTTCAAAATCTAAATATCAGTAGGTATGAAAATCCAAGTATAAATGAGTATTTGTGGTTAGCCAATAGGAAAAAAAATCCCTTGTTTCCTTGCGAGCCAATAGGAAAAGGAGTAGGCATTGTCTACTCAAATAGCGTCATCCTCATGTATGCATGAGTCCAATGGAATGTGTGAGATGGTATTTCTTCACCCACATTTTATCACACGTATAAATTGGTTAATAAACCAGGCAAGGTATGAAAAAATTTCATCATGTTGAAATGTCAAGTCTGTGATCAACCAATTTACGAACGACATCTCTGCAAGATCGATGGGGACTATTGGCACCAGAAATGTCTTAAATGTTCAATTTGTTTAACTAATCTAACGGATGTTTGTCATTTACGTAATGGTAGATTATTTTGTAAGGAAGACTATTACAGATCCTTTGGTAACATTTGTGCTACTTGTAATGGAAAGATTGAAGTGAATGAGAAAATTTTCAAAACTGGCGGACCGAATGAAAACTGTCCTATTCATTTTTCAAATGATCAGCTCAAAACAATTATTATACCCCAGGGAATGTGCTTGTGTCAGCCGAATTCGAATTATCATGTCAAGTGTTTCATTTGCTGTGTTTGTGAGCGAAGGCTTGAGCCAGGAGAAAGTTATATTTGCAGAGGTTCAGCGTTGTTTTGTTCAAGAGAATTTAGAGTTCAGGAACCATTTATGGACTCGAAATTGAAATTTAACAACTCGATAAATACTGATGACGAAGATGTTGTTACTGATGAACTGGAAATCAGCTTTCAAGTATGTTTTCATTAAAGAAATTCAACGCATAGATAATATAGCTAAGAAAAAGTCTATTTCAAAAATTTCTTTTTTTAAAAGGGAGATAATTTACTACTCTCACGAGATGAAGAAGATGAAGATGATGAAGACGCTTCTACATACCATGATGAAGATGTAGCATCAACCAATGAAGTTGACTCAGATAATGACTCCTTTAGAAATTCGAAACGTCCCCGTACCATTCTCACCGCTGCCCAGAGGAGACGTTTCAAGCATGCCTTTGAGATGAATCCAAAGCCAACTAGAAAAGTTTGTTGAATCAAACAAGAAACCACTTATAAGTTACAATTTATTGATTTCAGATCAGAGAAAACCTTGCAAACGAAACAGGTTTAAACGTGAGAGTTGTCCAGGTTTGGTTTCAGAATCAACGGGCTAAAGTAAGCTTGAATGTTCGTGAAAATTTCATGGAAAATATTTGCATCAAATCCTTTTCAGGTTAAAAAAATTGCTCGCAGACAAAATCAGGAAAATAACAATCAAATTAAACGATCAATGTTCCATATTTCTAGTCAAACTCAAGAGCATATGCAGCACCTGTTTCCTTTCCAGCCATTCAATCAGATGGGTAGTAAGATGCCTTCTTTTCCAGCTGCCTCGTTATCCAATGGAAATTTCAACTCTTCCGACTCAAACAGTGATCTCAGCATCCAGAAAATATCGAATGACTATTCCCTCTTCGATCTTAAGCAAGGTAAACGGATTAAATTTTCAATTGATATTCTCTTCTTTATAAGATATCTTAAGAATCTTTATGAATTTTGCAAAATTCAAAATTATTCTACCAAGAGCTCGATAGTGATGACTAGGGCGGTCATAAAAATAGCAGAATTTTCAAAAAATATAGCATTTTACTAGCATATGAAAAAATATTATACTTAATTACCAAGTACTTCGATTTGGCAGGGCAGAAAACTGATTCTTAACGTCAGTGATCACTAGGCTAGGGTGAAATTTTTTTTTCTCCGAACAACTCACGAGAGGACTTACTTTTCTGATAGAATTTAGTACTCAGATCATGTTTTCCATAATTTTAAAGCGTGAAAGTCATTCTCTATCATGTCATTGCCCATTTTTCCCACAATATCCCACAGACAAAACAACGAAATTTACCATGAAGATTCACTTGATGATTACTATTTTTGAAGATAAAACTTAAGAAACTCATTATATGGCCAAGGTATTCTGGATTTTAGTAAAAATTTATTGAAAATTGAAAGGCGGTTTGAATAATTCTGGATTTTTAAAACTAAATGACATAATGTTGATGCATTTTTTACACATAAAAAAATATACAAAATAATAACTAGAACTGATAATTCTATCAGAAATGGTGGCAGAAAAATGAGGCTAAAAATTTCATCCTGGTCACACATTTAATTATGAAATGAATGAAGTTTAAATAACATCTCAAGCTTAGAATTTTTGTCAGACCAATCAAAAGCTCTCAGACCAGGCTACGAGATTGAGATGTTTTAGAAACAGCAAACATCAAATGAAGAGATGATAATAATCAAGAAAAGTAAGATTTTTTCATGTTATCGTTAATCCGATCAGGGCTTAGCCTAGAAAAAATAGTAATAGAATTGCATTCGATTTTGAGTAGCAAGAATAGCAAGAATTTTAATTTCATAATTCTCATAGAAATTCTAGCAGTATATTAAAAATAGCATTTTGACTGCCCTACTGATGACATAAATTATAAAAAGATAATTTAAACTATTTTAATTGCATAAAATCGAATAAAAAAAGTCCAATATTTGAAAATTTCCGAAATTTTATTTATTTAATACCTGAAGCATTCTAAGAGTCATAGTGGAATGATTTCGAAATAGCTTAAAGATTATTTAAACAAAATTACAGACAATTTCATCCAAGTCTATTGATGACGCATTTTTTTATCTTATGCGTATCTCATTCATACAATTTGAGATAAAATGGTCTTTGGCTGGTCAATTTAAAATTTCATGTTGACGGTCTTGAAATTAAATAAAATCTTTTGCTGATTGCAGTCTAATTAAGGTGTTCAAAATTTGATTTCTAGGATCGTCAAGGGAATCATTAAAATATTGGTTGGGAGGGAAAATTTCGGCTAGTTAAGATCTTGGAAATCTTTTATACTGAAATCAACGAAAAATTCCTGCTCAAATTATGAATTTAGCTTAAAATTGTCCATATTTCGGCTAAAGACCATTTCATCTCAATTTTGATTTCAAAATAGAAATCATCAATATCGACTCTTATTATCGAGTTCTTGAAGAAAAAAATGTTGATTTCTGTTAAGGTCATAAATTCTCATCTTTATCTTTAACTGATTAAAGTCTAAAAATTATATTTCTTTCAAGAACAACCACTGGCTGAAAATTCGAGTCAGAAAATTCCAGACACACTGTTCTTAACCCAGGTGCAAAAGTCAGAAAAAAATTATCAGAGCAATCATAGCAACAGTCCCAAATCAGATACAAAAATTGTACTCTCAAGTACAACACAAAACCCAATTAACCGACTTTTTTCAATGCAAGAATCTTATTTCACTGTATAAACTTTTTGCCGAGTCTTTTAAGATTAAATGAATATATATCTATTAAAACTATAAAATCTATTTTTGTTAAGTTAGTTTTTCTTCTTCAGATAATCTAAAAATGCTATCAATTTTCAACAGTAAATAATGAATTAAAAAAGGGTTATTAAGAGAAATAATAGTGGTTGATAGGGGTATTTTGAAAAATGCCATGAAATTTTTCAATTTTTTTCTAAATCTCTATCTAGATGTAAGTTTGCTTAGTTTTTGTCTTGATATCCTGTTGACAAGGTATTAAATACATAAATAATCTCCCATCAATCTTATAGCAACCAAACCCCCTAAAAACCTACCTCCGCACCCCTAGATAGCCAATAAGAGGTAGACTTTCTTACTTTAGAATAAAAAAATATTTCGTCATAAACACCTACCTACATATCGGTTCGACATATCAAAATGTTAAGGAAATCAAACAGAATCTTTATAGACTCATTGAACATTGTCATCGGCCCCACAGAGTTGCGAAAACCACTTCTTCGTTCTACAGTTTTAAATGCAAGAAAGATGGCTGCGAATTTCAATTGAACTTCAACAGGAGAGTCAACGGATTGTTATATATAACAAAATCCTCAACCATTCTTGCAAAGAAGTGAGTAACCTATTTTTGATTTTTAGACAAAATTAAAGCCAATGACAAAAAGATTTTCGAAGACATAAAGGAAGTAACACCAGAAGATTGCAAGAAAGTCCTTAAGCGCCAGCTTGGATAGGATGCCTCATATTATTGTGCGTGGAAGAGCCTTAGTGACCTTAGGACAGACAATCAAAATGATTTCCTTAATTCTTTTGCGAAGTTGGAATCGTTTCTGGAGTCTACACAACAGAATAATCCCGGTACCACAACAGATCTGATCAAGAATGGAAACGAGTTAGAATCAGCCTTCCTATGCCTGAATATTTCAGCCAAAGCGTTCAATTCGGCTCTGCCAATTATTGCCGTAGATGGGTGCCATTTATCAGGAAGCATAAGTACACGCTTTTGATCGCAACAGGTCTAGATGGCAATAGCAACACGTACATAATCGCCGTCACAATCGACCAACAGAATCCGAGAAGACATGGACATTTTTCTTGGAGAACTTGGATAAGAGTGTTGGACTAACTTCTAGAAGTGATGTTGTAATACTATCTGACCGCGAGAAAGGTCTTTCGAGAGTGTGTCTAAATGTCTACCCACAGCTGTGCACTTGTTTTGCCTGTTTCACATCTCTAAGAACATCAAGACAAGGTTCAAAGAGAATATCAATTTCTTGCTTAATGGCCCAAAGGTGTCGAATTCTGGAAAACTAAGCAAACTTACATAGATGGAGATTTAGAAAAAAAATTGACAAATTTCAAAATAGTGTCAGAAACTCATGGCATTTTTCAAAAAGAGTGGTGTGTCTCAGCATTTTTCAAAAATATCATGGCATTTTTCAAAATACCCCTGTCAACCACTATTATTTCCATAAATAACCCATTAAAAAACGTTGTACTGTATAAAAATACCTACAAAAATCCCATCATCGTTGGAAAATTGAATTCTTGATTTCTTCACAATTTTCACTACTTAAAAATCAATGAAACTTTGATGAGCCAAGATCACTGAAAAATGACGGGTTTATCACAGCTTTAAATTTAATAATGATAATTTTTTTTGTCCAATTGTGATCAACTTTTGATGACCCTTTTTACATTGAAAAAAATCAACAAAATTTCATGTCCTAAAAAGTGAAATTTGAAATATGCCTAAATTTTCATAAAGATTTTCAATTTTTTTTTCTTCCCATGGTGAACATGAGCTAGATTTAAATCGATTTCTTGATGAAAAAAAATTCTTAAATTCCCATCTTCACATTAACAATGACGCCAAGTTCTAAATTATAGTGATCAGATTCTCGAATTCTTCGAGCATGGTTTCTCGTTAAAATTTTCTTCCTTTTTTCTCTTTGATTTCTATGAGAGGTTTTTAATATTTGTTAAAAACCGAGTCCTTTTGAAAATTTCATAATTTCTCAATGAATCCACAATCGAGGGCAATAGATTATTTTCAGTTTCTTAAAAACAGAATTTTGCTTGACAAAGTTACCTGTTCCATTTATGACCCAATAATGCTTGAAGGGTTAAAATAAAATTATTAACTTTCTTTCAGATATTCGTTTAAAGAAAAATTACTGAATCTAAAAGTACCAATCTTTCAAATATTATTAGTGAGTAATAGACTTAAACGAAATTTTCCAATATTACCAAAATTGCCCATCGATAGGATAAATAAAATCTTAAAGCCTTTTAATGTTATCCTACTAAATTTCACTTGATTTGATAATTTTGTTTCTCTTTTAAGGTATTTTGAAGCGAAATGGACGCTTTTAGTAATATTAGAAAATTTCGTTCAAGTCTAGTAGTGAGTAATGTATAATATACATTGTATATCAAAAGATTATTATAATTTGATTTTTTCAGTTGAAAAATTATTCAATATAAATCTCATCTGTCTTACACTATAGACAAAGTCACTAGAATGTCAAAATTTTAATATAAAATTTCCTGTCAAAGACTCATTTCAATCATCTACATTTATCTGGGAAATTAAAAAGTTAATTTTTACTCTCTTTAGAGAAATACTCATTGAATATTTCTAAATGAACAAATAAAGACTAATATTTTATTCAGTTGACTAAATTCCTTCTTATGCGTTTGAAATACAAATTTGATAACGCTTTTACTGCTTCGAGATCTTTGAATACCAATTTCAAGTATTTCTACTGAAGAAAATATGAATTAATTTGCTCTCTGTGCGAAGGCCTCTTCAGGCCACTTTGTCTGGAATGGCTTAGTTGAAATAGTTTTAATGGTGGATATTTTTTAGACCTATTCCCACTCTGGGGCTAATTTTGGAAAAAAATTCCTTAAATTAATTTATTTTTGGAATTAAAAAAAATTTTAAACTGGTTCTGAACTGAGTTACTGATGATTCATTCAGTGATGAGTTAGGAATGAATGATGGCACAGGAATTTTGATTAAAATACGATTTTTTAGAAACAGAGATCTCAATTTTCAGCAAAATTATCAGTGGGATGAATCCCATATAAATATAGGTTTAAAATGCTGAAAGCTCTGTTGTAAAACTGTAAATTGTTCGCATCTTTTAATTTGTCCAACCTTTATTTATATGGCTTTTATCACACTGACAACTGTGCTCGAAATTGAGATCTTCATTAATATTTGTTCCTTTCTTAAATATTATCATGAATGACTTTATCTAATGCATTATTAAAGGAACAAAATCTCAATATTGTTAAATAGATAAAATACCTTAGGAACCGGTAGAAATTCAAATGTTTCTTTTGAAAAATCGGTGCCCAGCTGTTTTCATTTTAATCCTTAAATCGTGTTTCTACTTTAAAGTATACGCATTAAAAATAAATAGATTTATTTGAAAAAGGTATTCTCAGCCTTTGGACATGTAAACATTTTGACGGTGATTGTCTTAACACGCCTTCTTCAGTGGTACGATAAGCTTATCAAACACAAAATACTATTTATATATTTCAATGATCTCATTCCAAGCCTTATTATCTAACTAGTTTTAGATCTTTTTTTACTGAATCCTAAAATAAATAGATTTTCTAAATTGAATGAATAATCTTATCATGCAATTACCCCAGAAAGAATAGAATAGAAACTCAAATTAGCCAGCATCATTTTGAGTTCTCAGATAACCGAGTTAATTATTTTGCTAATTTTAATGTCCCTTCTTCACTATCAAATTCCCACGAACCTAAATATCAAATCACAAGAATTAATATCAATAATATTTTTCGCTGTTTTATTAATATATATATGCCAGACATTAATACTTTCAAGAGTTGTTCACCCTAGCCTAATGATCATTGACGATCATTGATTAGTCGTATGAAGAAAATTAATCAAAAAAATTATAATTAAATTCAGAATTTATTATTTTGCATACATAGCATACTCTGTATACCTTACATTATATATACATTTGAATGTTTGACATTTGTATTTGTAACAATTTAAAAATAATATTGATAACGAATGATTTAATGAATTCATTTGTGGGCAAAGAAAACTTCGCAATAAATGAAGTTAAATAAATGCAGGATTGACTTCCTTCAGAATGATGCATAGTTGATTATGATTACTTGTTTCTCTTATATCTTTTATCAATCTTTTGAATGCAAGCTGATTATGTACAGAAGGTTGGTATTATTTCGATATCAAGTCCAAGATTTAATTTAATATTTTAGTTCCCCGATGATTTTTAATCCTATGCCAGGGATAGAGCGAGGGGTTTAACACTTGAATCAGTATGTTAGATTCAATGCCAAAAGGTTAAACCAACAATTGAATTGCGATAAACAGATTTTTAATTAATGACATAAATTACGGAAGTTCAGATAATTCAGATTCGGATCCGTCTGAAAAAAAATCCGAGAAAAAATAATTAAAATGAGTATTAATTTTCCATAATCTTGTGAATTTTTTTAAATGTTGAAAAATGATTAAAATTAGATAGTTCAAATTAAAATTCAAGAGCTTTCAACAAGTCTAAAAGAGATTTGATACCTTCCTTTTCACAAGAACCATCTCTAAGGTTCAAGCTTGCATTATATCAAGGATTAATAATGTAAACCTTGAAGAAGAATTTTTATTTGATTTAAACAGATTTTGGTTATAATTTGTAGCTATATTTCAATTCAATATAAGATTATTGTCTAATAAAATTACTAATACAATGTAAAGATGGTTAAAACGAAGTTGGGAATCTAGGATTTTTACGAAAATCTCGATTTTTTCATCAAAAATTCGAATATGTGAAAGATTTTTTAAGAATCCTACTCATGCTACCCACTTTTATGATTTAAAGAAAAAAAATTTTTTCATGAAAAATATGGTCATTTTTTAAATTTCGATTAGGGCCAAAATCCCTTTTTTTTAACTTTGAACTCAAAATTTTTATTGATATGAAAGTGGGAGTGTAGCCGAAAGATGTTTTTGAGCATCAGAATTAGACGAGAAAGGAGAATATCTCTGAAAAAGTTAGGTAATTATTACAAAATTAAATTTTTATTGACAAAGAATTCAAATTAGGCCGTGGTGGTAGACAGGAATCTACTTTTTTCAAGAAAAAGTAAAAATTTTGTATCATTCCCCTTCGTGATAATCAATGAATTCTAATCTTTCAATTTCCCACAATAATAATGAATTTTTGTGAATTTCTGCAGCCAAAATCGAATTCTTCGTCTAATGCTGATCTTTAATATCTGACAATAACTGCTTCAAATTTCTGAAATCGATAAAATTTTTGAGCTCAAAAGTTTGGGACATTTTTAAAATTCTAAAAACGGTCTAATTTTGGTCAGATTGAATTTTTTCAGAAATTCTAATTTCCACAACTTATCGGTTCATTTTATTATGGCATTCGAAAAATGAATTTTTTCGTACTCTCCAGAGAAAAATATTGAGGTTTTTTGTAAAAAAAGTAAATTCTCATCTTCATGTCAAACAGGTTTGTTTAGATAAGAAGTTAGATAAAGTTAGTAATAATGAATTCATCAAGGATTTTTTCTGAATGTTATCGGGAATTAATTAATTTAATTACTTTGATGACTTTTTCCAAATTGATCGAGAATATTAATTAGTAGACTTTTTCTTTATCTTTAATCAAATAGATCAAACTTTAGAATTTTCTTGGGCCATGTGACTTAATAATTTGAAACCCATAGCTATTTAACGCCATTAGATGGTTTCGAATAAAGTTCAAGCCTAATTTCTATTGATTTTCTGAACTGACACAGGGTTCAGAATCCCAGAGCCAGGTAAATAATTTCATCATACTTTTTCTTCAGTTCTTTATTTAGACATTGAAAGATTTAGACATAAGATTGAGTTTAGGATGAACTATTAATCTAGAGCAATAACAGACATACTGACTGAATAAATATTTCTTGATGTTGATCTGGATTTTTAATTCACTGATTAATCAGGATACTGGTTTAATCCTTTTTCGAATCAGATTTACAGATAACAATAGGATTAGGAATATATTACTTGTAATTTGTTAGTCTAGAAAATGTTACTTTCTTAAATTCTTCCCAAAACTCAATGTAGTAATGAAGATTGGACTGATTTTTTCATTTTTTCCAACTTTGAGTTTTATTTCAAGATGTGAGAGGGATCAAAATTTATTTTCTAAAATCACTAATAGCGAAGAAAACCTATTTCATTCAAGTGTTGAGAGAACCATAAATTTGAACTGATCTCTCAATTTATTAATTTCAAGCAGTAAAAATGGTCGAAAAATTTTTCATTCGTTTATTTTCTTATTCGGTGAAGGGGAGCCAACTGAATTGGTTACAAAAAATTTTTATTTAAAAAAAAATCAAAATTCTTTAGTTCATCGAGATACACTGATATAGAAGAACTCTTTTTTTCGGATCTAACCATGACTGAGAATCCTACTGTTTAAATAAATTATAAAAAACGAACCTTATCATAATCACTTCAAGTTTTTCATGGTCCGGTAAATACTGGAATTGAAATCACATTGTGAATTCACTCAAGAATATCATAGAAGTGGAGATCAGCAAATTATCGGAAATCGTCGGGGAGCAT
The DNA here is from genome assembly GCA_012064415.1 of Gyrodactylus bullatarudis. Taxonomy (NCBI): domain Eukaryota; kingdom Metazoa; phylum Platyhelminthes; class Monogenea; order Gyrodactylidea; family Gyrodactylidae; genus Gyrodactylus; species Gyrodactylus bullatarudis. The sequence continues at coordinate 526,796 of SSNU01000060.1, read as the reverse complement.
GGAAATTATATGATATCAATTTGACATTTCCTCTTGATGAAGTAGGCCTGTTGTGTTTTTATAATCTAATTGAGTAACTCATTCTTTAAGCCTTATTTTTCACCCTCATTAAACAATGTTGAGATAAAACTAGTTGACATGAAGATGAGAATTCACTTTTTATTACAAAAAACTCAATATTGTTCATCGGAAAGTCAGGAAAAAATTTATTTTTCGAATTTCCTAATAAAATAAGCCCATAAGTTGTGGAAATTTAAAAAATTTTCTGAAAAAATTCAATCAGATTAAAATTAGGCCATTTTTTGAATTTTGAAAATGAACCAAATTTCCACTTTTCAACTTTTGAGCTCAAAATTTTTATCGATTTCGAAGATATGATACATGTAATGCAGATATTAGCAATCAGCATTAGACAAAGAACTCGAATTGGGCCGTGGAGGAAGAAAGGTATCTAGTGTTTTCAAGTAAAAGTTAAACTTTTAGACTTTAGATCATTCCCCTTCGTGATAATCAATAAATTCTAATCTTTCAATTTCCCACAAAAATAATGAATTTTTGTGAATTTCTGCAGCCAAAATCTAATTCTTCGTCTAACGCTGATCTTTACTATCTGACAATAACTGCTTCAAATTCCTGAAATCGATAAAAATTTTGAACTTAAAAGTTTAAAAAGTGGAAATCTGGTGCATTTTCAAGATTCAAAAATCGGCCTAATTTTGGTCAAATTGAATATTAATATTTTAGATAGATAGACTGGAAAAATCAAGAAATACATTATCGACCCAGTTCCTCATTTACAGATATTTTGACCTGGCACTAAATGGCCATTTCTTCGAGTTTCTTTCATATTGGGATCAAATGATGTTTGGAATCACAATTAGACACTGAAGCTGACATTCAAGGTGAAACTTGATCAAATTTTTTTCAAGTAGTAAAATTGATGATTAAGAAAACGAAATTCGACTCTCAAAATATGATGAAATGTTTCTCAAAATCTCCATCAGCATGTATATGATTTTGTTAACTTGAAAATTTCTTGGATGTAGCCAATTTTAAGAATTTTTATTTATCACTAGAACGAAATTTCGGGTTATATTTCAAACGATTTGTATTAAAACATGAGAAAAAAAAATTTCGTACGAGAGTTAAATGTAAAGCTAGTTGACATGAAGATGAGAATTTAAAAAAAAACTCAATATTTTTCTCTGAAAAGTCAGAAAAGACTAATTTTTCTAATTCCATAATGAAATAAGCCGATAAGTTATGGGTCGTTTTTTGAATTTCGAAAATGCACCAAATTTTCAATTTTTAAACTCTGAAGCTCAAAATTTTTATCGTTTTCAAAGATTTGAAGCAGTTAGATGCAGATATTCTGGTGTTCCACAAGGATCAAGAGTCGGTCCTCTACTATTTAATAGTCTATTTGCCGAAATTCAAACTGAAAACTTCAAGATACTCAAGTATGCAAATCCCGTCAAAATTGTTTCCAACTTCAACGAATACTATAATATTTCTACAACCGATAACGAGCTTAAATTCATATCTTCAAAGCTTATACACCTATTTCTTTCTCCAAACAAAGAAAAATCATTCCCCATGTGAAACAACCATCGTTGATCTGAACATTTTTATTGGCGAAACAAAGATCCTTCCAAAAGAGCTTGTAAAAGACCTATGTGGGGTATATAATTGGAAGTTTGAATTCACACAGCATTACAAAGTCATCATTAAAAAGTTCATTGGCAGATTAATTCATATTCACAAGTGTGTTAAAACTGATTTAATAAAAGTCCTTCTATGCCAAACCACTAATAGAATATTGCTCAGCCGTGGGGAATTCAGAAGGAGAAATGGGTCTAAAAAGATTAATACAACATTCAAGAAATTCAGGATAAGGTTCTCTCCTTATTTCCAGGACGAATTGGGTTTTTTGAAAGAGAACTTAAGATTAAGGCGTGAACTTAAAAGCAAATCTCTGATCAAATCATCGCCAATATTATATAACACGAACCGCTCTGGACTAAGATCTAATATTCCTGAATTCGGACAGCTTAAAACATGAAAGAAATATTTTCAAAAAATTAAACAGAACAATTAAAAATAAGTGTTTTAACGAATTTAAAAAAGAACTTAAAAATCTATAATGAAGAATAATCTATTTTGTAAAAGTTTAACTTAACATATGTTTATGTTAACACATTTTTATTACTATTATTATTATCAGCGTTAGAAAAAAGAATTCGAATTGGGCCGTGGAGGTAGAGAGGAATCTATTGTTTTCAAGAAAATATGTTGGATCATCGACCTTAGTGATAAACAATAAATTCAAATTTTTCTATTTCCCACAATAATAACGAATCTCTGCAGCTGAATTCGAATTCTTTGTCTATTGCTGATCTTGAATATCTGCATTTAACTGCTTTAAATCATTGAAATCGATAAAAATTCTGGATTCGAAAGTTGATAAAGTGGTGGATTTTCAAAATTCCAAAAACTACCTAATTTTGATCAGGTTGAATTTTTAAAAATTTCCCCAACTTATTGTCTTATTTTATTATGAAATTCTGACTTCACCGAAGTTTTATGTAAAAAAAAGTAAATTCTCAACTTCATGTCAATCAGGTTTACTTATAAGACAGTTATCATTGTATGAATTCCAAATATCATTTTTGAGTTCTATTGATGGAAAAAATTGTGATTTTCGTAAAAACCATTACTTTCTATAAGCACAAAGAAGAAATTACATTGTTTTTAGACATTAAACCTACTAGCTAAGTGTGGTCACTGGTTATTACTATAGTGGTGGCCAAAAAAAAGTTTTCACTTTAAAAACTTGTTGTTGTTTGGTTATTTTAAATGCAAAATAGTTCATTCGGTTGAGCAATATATGCAAATATCTAATATAGTAATTTTTTTTCGATTTGATTCATTCATAAATACAAAATTAAGAAATTACCGTTTTCATTGAAATTTATAGTGAGAAAATAAAGTTTTCACTTTTTAAACTTTCTACTTCTTGTTTGTGAGAAGATTTTTGAATTAGGAAAATTAATTCGCTGATCAGATGTTTATTTGCAAGTATTCTTACATTAATTATTCTGAAACAAATTCAAAATGCAAATCGAAAGACCGAAGAATTCAAAACTAAGCAATTTTGAAAAAGAATTGGCGTCATCACTGAAATCAAAGGGTATCAGCCACCGTATGATTGCCAAAGAAATAGGATGTTCTTCAACAACCATAAACAACTTATTTTCTTCGAGAAAATCCAATCGAAAAAGAGGTCGAAAACGTATAATTCCTAATTCTCTTAAAAAAATAATCAGGTTGAT